>JANAVB010034417.1:44134311-44519311 GCA_029216955.1 Iris pallida | reverse complement strand
ATTATGATCATTAGTGGTCCTAGAAGAATGTTTCTGGACTCTATTTATGGAGTTTTGGGATAACCGTTAAGGAGTTATCCTGATTGGTGCATGACGCTGATTGGCGCACCATCACCCATATGCGCGAACGGTTGGCCTAACTGCATATGACGCGTGACATTCTGTAAGAGAGATGCACTTGGTCGTGGACAGTGTAGCGTACAAGTTCTTCGAGATTAGTGGCATGCGTGCCATGTCATCTGCTTATGGATAATAGTTTATTGATTGGCGCATGCTATAAGTAAGCACCATCTGTGAAAAGCGCTAGGCACTGTGAAATATTAAAATATTAATTGCTTTGTGCAAACCATATATAGCACAGAGTAAACGACAAGCATAATAATGATGACTCTGATAGATCTTCTCGAGCACCATGCACTCGGGATTCGAAGAGATTTCCTTCGAATGACGTGCTATCAAAGTAATGATAGACATTTGGCTTCTCAAGGAAGCTTGCCACGTGGCCGCCAGTGCCATGTAATGGTTAGTACCATTTGATGTGACGCACCATCTACCTCTGTGCGCTATTTAGTAAATCTAGTTTGGCACTATCTGTGAATGGCACATTACAATATTTTAATATATTTTGAGCTTCTACAAGATCCCTTTCAAATTTTTTAAATTTTAAAATTTAAAATACTTTGAATAAGAAGCGGTCTTACACATTTGGCGCACTCAGAATCTCAACTGACCCACTTTTTAGTGTGCTATATGTGCAGCTGTTATATTTTTGGTTTTAGCTCTAAATAGCTAAAAAAAATGGAGAGGGAAAGTTCTTCTCAGAATTTTCTCTCTCAAAAATCTCTTTCGTTATCTCCTCTCTCTCAAATCCTGTCACTACCACATTTCTAGTATGAGAGTATTTTTGTCATTTTTGGGGTAATTTAAATTTATTAGAATTAATTAGAATTTACGGGAATTTTTAGGAATTATTTTGGAATTGTTTGGACTAGGTTGATTTTTGACTAGTGTTGACCCTTGTAGACCAACATAGGAACTAACCCTAGTTAGTTGGACTTGGTTAGGTCAAGTGACTCTAGTCTAACCTAGTATGACTTAAGTTGGTGGTTTTTGATTCATTAGAAATTGACTTAAGGAATTTGGAATTAAATGGTTTGAGAAATGGCTTGTGATTTCACAAATCATTTTGTGACTTAACCTAATAGGACTAGCTAACCTAGTTCAAACCCTAACCTAGCCCATGATGGCCGGCCACCCTATCTTCATTGGGATTCTGTCATGCCCCAGAACCAGAATACTGGAGAGCGGGGGACAGACACAGCCAGCTACGTACATTGAAGTGAATCTCACATCGCAATACGGTCACGGCTGTCTAGATGCATGAGGGTTTACTACAAGCCATCAGCCTCTTAAGGTCAATAACAAGCCTAGTGTCTCAATCTCAAGCAACAAGTAGATATAACAAGATGGTAGATCATCAGACATACAAGGTAAGGCGTCCCATACATTACATATTCAGATGATCATGAAGCTAGTCATACAAAATACGAAGACTAGCAAGAGTTTTAAGTCATACATGATCAACCCTAGGATTTGTCAATCATGCTACAGCCCGTAAGCAGACAGTAAATAAAGTTGCAAACGAGCTAACACTTGCTCGGCGGCTAAACGCCTCAAAAGAATATTTTTACAAGGGAGTGGGAGAGCAAAATAAAACCCACTCGTTGCCGGGATTCCTTCTAGTGTTCACTATCTGGCAGGAAGGTTGGGAGATCCTCGGTAGCTGCTCCGAAATCTGGCCATACAAAACCAGCTGGGTCAGACCCCAGAAAGAGCAAGTGCCACAAAGGAGGCTTCACTTAAGAACTAAAACCAGCATGTCAGCACATAAATCATAGATGAAATAACATAAGACATGAGTTAAAGAAAAACATGATGATAAACGATAAGATAACTAAAGGACTATTCCGGTAACCAAGTTACAACCCGTAAACCAAACAAGGACCGAGGTTGTAACCCTTCACCTGAACAGAACTTAGCCTCAAACCAATTATCGATAAAGTAAAGCATAAACAAGCATGTCCGGAGATATCCATGTACCGGATCTGGGCAAGACTAGACAAGATAGGACTCCATCCATCATTCACGGCCAAGCAAAGAGTACGGCTTGATACTTAACTAACTAGGGTTATCACAAGCTTAGTTACTAGCAAGATACAATGAGGAACGCCTACGGCCACAAACCCTGCAGACTATCCAGGTTATCCAGACGCAAGGTTCAAGCTTAGAGTTAACATGCCTTGTAAGGTGACTTGGATGCAACACATGACAGTGTGCATAGTAATCGTTTCATGTAGTGCCCCACATAACAGTGAGCTGGAAATGTGCCCTATTCGTCGGCAGGCTACAAGTCCATCAAGGAAGGCGCCCAGATAACGGGATTGCTTGTAGCCGGAATACCTCTCTATATGCTCTACTTGATCAATCTAGTCATTAACCTAGTCAGATTCGGTATGAATCCCTGACCATGGTAACCAGGAATACATGTCCTAGACATGATGCGAGACAAGACTGGTTGCTTACACAAGCACATTCAATACAATCACCCACGGTGTCAAGAATTCACTTAGCATGTCAAGTTAGCCGTCGCAACAGCATATCAAAGTTATCGTGTCAAGATTACTTGTCAAGGGTGCACCACGACGGGTCACCATCATGTCATGTTACTTATCAAGATTACTTATCAAGGCAAGGGTGCGTCACGACGGACCACCATCAAGAATTATAATGTCAAATTACTTGTCAAGAGTGCACCACGGCGGGTCACTAATCATGCAATTCCATCAGTAAGCCTTGTTCCGATTAACATCCATAAATACTGTCATGATCATATCGGGTTCATGCCAAGTTTACATCAAAGGCGTAAGGATATAAAATGGCTGCAAATTCATAAAAGGGGAATATGGGGACATAAGGCACCCAAGGGGGGAAAGCAAGGGGTAGCGTACGCTTAGGACCGCGTACGCAAGGGTCATGCGTACGCTCAAGACAGCGTACGCTCAGGATATGCGTACGCTCAAGCCAGGGCACGCTCAAGTCTGCGTACGCTCATGCCAGGGCACGCTCAAGTCTGCGTACGCTCAGGCCAGGGCACGCTCAAGTCTGCGTACGCTCAGGCCAGGGCACGCTCAAGTCTGCGTACACAAGAGACACGCTTCCAACAGAAAGCGTACGCAAGTCTGCGTACGCAAGAGACACGCTTCCAACAGGAAGCGTACCCAAGTCTGCGTACGCAAGAGACACGCTTCCAACAAGAAGCGTACCCAAGTCTGCGTACGCTGTGCTAAAGAGCGCGCGCAGCTCAGTGGCGTAAGCTAAAAAGCTCGGCACACTGCTCTCTGTCTTCTCCAAACCAGCAAGAACTCCATGGTTAAACCCAAAGCTTCAAAAGTTCATAACTTGGTCAAAACAAGTCCAAATCCAACTTTTCAAAGGTCAAAATTGGGTAGAAGAAAATTTCCCACCACATGGAACTATCAAAACTTGAAAACAAAGAAATTTGATAGATCAAAACCACCAAAATCCGAACATAACTAAATTTTAGATCTACAAGAACTTAAGCCTCAAAATGGAAAATGACAAGTTCTAATGTGTCTTAGAAACATGAGGAGAAGCTAATGGAACAATAAAATGGGCTCTCTTGTTGAAGCAAGTTGCACTTGCCTATGGGTGTGGAGAGTTGGGTGGAGGAAGAAGAAGAAGAAATTAATGGAGGAAGTAATGAAGAAAGAGAGAGTGTTGGTAGAGTTTTTAATGAGGGTGGGATGTGGTGTGTTGAGGGTGGAGCATAGGCTAAGGTGTTCCAATACACATTAAACCAAACCAAACAAACCCAAACTAATTAAAACCGAGCCATGTCAAAACCCAAAATACGAGAATACCGAAATTCCACAAGTTGAGAAAAATAAAAACATGCCAAAAATCCAGATAAGTGTATAAATACGAAATACGGGAAATACGAAAAATGAGGGTAACAACTCTACCTACCTTAAAAGAATTCCGTCCTCAAAATTTAATCAAGAGGCTAGAGATGTCGAGCAAGCTATATCAATTGCAGACAATACAGAACTAGTAGTCAATCAAGCAATCATTCATGCAAGCAAGGAACTTAAGCATAAGGCATAAGAAGACATTATACCTTACGAGTCAAACAGGTCGGGATATCGCGATCGGATATCATCCTCACGCTCCCATGTTGACTCATCCAAAGAGTGATGATCCCAAGCAACACGGACTAACTTGATAGTCTTGTTCTTGAGTATCTTCTTTCTCCGGTCCAATATGGATACGAGTCTCTCCTCATACGAAAGGTTGGTACCAACAACCAATTTCGAATGATCAAGGACATGACTCGGATTCGGGATATACCGTCGTAATTAGGATATATGAAAGACATCATGGTACCTCACGTAACGACGGCGGAAGAGTGAGACGATAGGATACATCACCTACTCGCTCTAGAATATCAAACGGCCCTATATACCTAGGACTGAGCTTTCCCAGTACGCCGAATCGAATGATGCCACGGGTAGGCGAGATCCTAAGGAATACGTAGTTGCCGACAGAAAATTCAAGGGGACGCCGATGAGAATCGGCCCAATGACGCTGGCGATCTTGGGTAACTCGAAGATGATCTCGGACTTGTCTGACCACCTCAATAGTCTGCGTCACCATCTCTGGTCCAAGCATTTGCCTCTCACCGATATCGTCCCAAGCTAAAGGAGATCTGCACTTCCTGCCGTACAAGGCCTCGAAAGGTGCCATCTGGACACTAGCCTGAAAACTGTTATTGTACGAGAACTCTATGAGATACAGGTGATCATCCCACGAACCACCGAAGTCAATACATGACCGCAGCATGTCTTCAAGAGTCTGGATCGTGCGTTCTGAATGACCATCTGTCTGCGGATGGTAGGCTGAACTGAACTTGAGACGAGTCCCCAAACTCTCTTGAAGACTCCGCCAAAAGTGCGAGGTGAATCTTGAATCTCTGTCGGACACAATACTGACTGGCACTCCATATAATCTGACTATCTGCCTGAGGTACATCTCTGCAAGCTGATCCGTCGACTGACCGATTCTGAAAGGAAGAAAATGAGCTACCTTCGTGAGACGATCAACTATAACCCAGATGGCATCCCTCCCAGCTGGGGATCTAGGTAATCCAGTTACAAAATCCATGGTAATGTGCTCCCATTTCCATTCCGGAATCGGTAAAGGTTGAAGAAGTCCATCTGGTCTCTGATGTTCGGCCTTAACTTGTTGACAAACTAAACAACGAGAGACAAACCGGGCTATCTCCCTCTTCATGCCATTCCACCAAAAATGCTGCCGAATATCACGATACATCTTCGCACCGCCGGAGTGAATGGAATACTGAGAACTGTGGGCTTTTGCCATGATCTCCTATCTGATATCACCATTGGGTACATAAAGACGCCTCCCATGTCGGAGTGTACCATCTTCATGAATGCATAACTCTGGTCTCTGTCCTGCCATACATTCTGTCCTAAGCCGCTGAAGCTTAGAGTCCATGGACTGAGCTACTTGATCCTCTCAACTATGCTGGACTGAACTTGCATACTGGCCATCAATGCCATACTGGAAGGAAGAACAACTTCAATACCCATCTTCTGAAGATGTGCTAACAACTCTGGCTGCGCCGTTAGAAAATAAACTCCGGCTCTCCTGCTCAATGCATCTGCTACCACGTTCGCCTTCCCAGGATGATACTGCAAGCTGATGTCATAATCCACAAGTAGCTCTAGCCATCTCCTCTGTCGCATATTAAGATCCTTCTGGGTAAACACATACTTCAGACTCTTGTGGTCGGTGAAAATCTCCACCCGATCTCCATACAAATAATGTCTCCAAAGTTTTAATGTAAAAACTACGACTGCTAACTCCAGGTCATGGGTTGGGTAATTCCTCTCATGGTCACGAAGTTGATGTGACGCATAAGCGACTACCTTACCATGCTGCATCAAGACACATCCTAATCCCTTGTCGGATGCGTCACAATAAACTGAAAATCCTCCCGTTCCGTCGAAAAGAGTGAGAATGGGGGCCGTCATCAATCTCTGCTGTCCAAGCAAACTGTACATCCTTACGGGTCAACTGCGTCAGTAGTGCTGAAATTCGAGCAAAGTCTGACACAAAGCGTCGGTAATAGCCGGCCAATCCGAGGAAACTCCGAACTTCTGCAACGGTGCTAGGTACTGGCCATGTCTCTATAGCCACTATCTTCTGGGGATCAACTTTCACTCCACCTCTGGTGATGATATGACCCAAGTACGAGATACGATCCAACCAAAACTCGCACTTACTGAACTTTATGTACAACTAGTGCTCCCTGAGAATCTGAAGAACTATACGAAGATGCTGCTCATGCTCTGCCTCGTTCTTGCTATAGACTAAGATGTCGTCTATGAACACTATCACGAACTGGTCCAAATAGGGCATGAAGATACGATTCATGAGGTCCATGAATACGGCCGGCGCATTGGTCGCTCCAAATGGCATAACAAGGAACTCCCAATGTCCATACCTAGATCTGAATGCTGTCTTCGGGATGTCCTGCTCTCTGACTCTGATCTGATGGTACCCTGACCGCAAGTCAATCTTCGAGAATTCTGCCGCTCCCCTGAGCTGATCAAATAAATTATCTATCCTTGGTAAAGGATATCTGTTCTTAATGGTTACAGAGTTCAAGGTACGATAATCAACACATAATCTTGACGTACCATCCTTCTTCTTCACAAGAAGCATCGGAGCTCCCCAAGGTGATCCGCTGGCACGAATGAATCCCTTGGCTCTAAGTTCTTCAATCATCTTGTACAGGACCTCCAACTCTGATGATGCCATCAAATAGACTCTCTCTGATACTGGTGCCGTCCCTGGAATCAAATCGATAGTGAATTCTATCTCTCTCTCTCTGGGGCATGCCTGGAAGCTCTTCGGGAAATACGTCAGGAAACTCTTCTACAACTCTAGGAAACTGAACTGCTGCTGCTACGGCCATCCGCAATGCTGGGGAAGAAGGTTCTACTCTGCCTCGAGAAAATGAAAACTCTGGCTCACCGGGAACACTAAAAATAATCTTGCCGACATGGCAATCCATACTAGCATACTGGTCCCTCAACCAATCCATTCCTAGGACCACATCATAATCGGCCATCGAAAACTCTATCAACCTAGAGGGAAACTCTCTACCGCTGACTACGATTCGACACGAGGAAAACACCCTATCTACACCCACAAGTCCGTTACCAGTAAGTATATTGAGCCTTACTGATAATGACTCGGGCTCCAGTCCTATCCGTGTCGCGAATCGTGCAGCCATAAATGAATGCGATGCACCTGAATCAAATAATACTGATGCAGGAAAAGAGTTGACGAGAATGGTACCTGCCACCACCTCACCTGATTCCAACTCCTCCTCTACGGTCAAAGCCATCGCTTGACCGTGCCCTCTGGGTGCTGGTCCCCTCTGCTGGAAACCTCTCTGGCGGTTCTGAACCTGAGCTTGGACCTGGGTATACTGCTGCCGTCGCTGCTGCTGGAATGCCTGAGCCTGAGGCGACAATGGTCTCGAAGGCTGATACTTCTGCTGCTGCACTGGTGCTGGTCCCCTCACTGAGGGACTAGTCTGGGCCGATGAGGATGAACCGGCTCTCTGTAGGCAAGACCCTATCATGTGATCCGGTGCCCCACAAGCCAAACACAATCCTTGTGCTCAACGACATTCTGACACTACATGCCCCAGCTTCCCACAATGAGTGCAGCCCATTGTGGAAGACTGCCTCCACTTCTGCTGCTGAGGATACGTCGGAGTCGAATGCTAAACCGACGTAACTGATGCTGCCCTCCTCGGAGCCCCAATGGTCAAGGCCCTAGCTGCCGGGGCTGGGGATGAAGACTGGATCATCTGACCATGGGACCGCTTCCGTCCTCCAGTTCTGTCTACAATTCTCTGCGAGGTATACTCATGCCTCTTAGCTGCCCGCAAAACAGCATCAAAGGTCTGATGCTCAAACTGCTCCACTACTAGAATGATCTCTAGGTGGAGTCGCTGCTAGAACCGCTGCGCTCGATTAAACTCGGTTGCCACCAAAGTGGGAGCAAACCGACTCAGTCTTAAAAACTTGGCCGCATATCCATCGACCGTCCTGCTCATCTGCCTGAGATTGGTGAATTTCGTCTGTAAGTCATGCCGAGCCACAGCATCGAAGTACTTGATCTGAAACTTGTCACTGAATACCGCCCACGAAATAGGCGTTGCAAAACTAACTGCTATCATCGCCCACCAGGTGCGGGCTAGGTCCAATAACAGTAGACGTACCACAGCTACCTTCTCTCCTTCTGGAGTCTTGGCTGCATCTAAGATAATCTCAATGTCCTGGAGCCACGCATCGGCTGCAATAGCGTCTTCACTCCCATCAAAGAAGGGAGGGTTGAGGCGCTTGAAACTGCTAGCCGCACTGTTCCCTTGATAACCAACACGGCCCATGGCATCCTGTACTGCCTGATGCAGGGCATCGCCCCGACGATCTTGGGATGCAAGCAATGTCCTGATAAGACCCACCAAGGTGCCATCATCAGGCTCTGTAGGCTGGACTGGCTGAACTGGGGGCTCGGGGTCCCCGGAATGCATGACTCGGGAGGCCACTCCAGAGTGCTGGGCTTGGTCTCCAGGTTGCTTCTGGTCCACTGGAGGTGCTCCGCCTTGCTGATCGGTAGGACCAGGAACAATGCCGCTGAAGGAAACGACATAGGGAACAATAAGAAAGGACCATGATAGATCGAGGATATAAACATGTGATCAGGTTAAGGATTCTGAAAGATCAGAAGGCACGAGTAGAGATCAAAGGCGAGTGCTGATTAAGACATATATCCGGTAAAACCCTCACACATCTTGATCTACAAGACCTGCATGGGCCACTACTTAAACCGTGTCACGAAACAGAACTAGAATACTGGAGAGCGGGGGACAGACACAACCAGCTACGTACATTGAAGTGAATCTCACATCGCAATACGGTCACGGCTGTCTAGATGCATGAGGGTTTACTACAAGCCATCAGCCTCTTAAGGTCAATAACAAGCCTAGTGTCTCAATCTCAAGCAACATGTAGATATAACAAGATGGTAGATCATCATACATACAAGGTAAGGCGTCCCATACATTACATATTCAGATGATCATGAAGCTAATCATACAAAATACGAAGACTAGCAAGAGTTTTAAGTCATACATGATCAACCCTAGGATTTGTCAATCATGCTACAGCCTGTAAGCAGACAGTAAATAAAGTTGCAAACGAGCTAACACTTGCTCGGCGGCTAAACGCCTCAAAAGAATATTTTTACAAGGGAGTGGGAGAGCAAAATAAAACCCACTCGTTGTCGGGATTCCTTATAGTGTTCACCATCTGGCAGGAAGGTTGGGAGATCCTCGGTAGCTGCTCCAAAATCTGGCCATACAAAACCAGCTGGGTCAGACCCCAGAAAGAGCAAGTGCCACAAAGGAGGCTTCACTTAATAACTAAAACCAGCATGTCAGCACATAAATCATAGATGAAATAACATAAGACAAGAGTTAAAGAAAAACATGATGATAAACGATAAGATAACTAAAGGACTATTCCGGTAACCAAGTTACAACCCGTAAACCAAACAAGGACCGGGGTTGTAACCCTTCACCTGAACAGAACTTAGCCTCGAACCAATTATCGATAAAGTAAAGCATAAACAAGCATGTCCGGAGATATCCATGTACCGGATCTGGGCAAGACTAGACAAGATAGGACTCCATCCATCATTCACGGCCAAGCAAAGAGTACGGCTTGATACTTAACTAACTAGGGTTATCACAAGCTTAGTTACTAGCAAGATGTAATGAGGTACGCCTACGGCCACAAGCCCTGCAGACTATCTAGGTTATCCAGACGCAAGGTTCAAGCTTAGAGTTAACATGCCTTGTAAGGTGACTTGGATGCAACACATGACAGTGTGCATAGTAATCGTTTCATGTAGTGCCCCACATAACAGTGAGCTGGAAATGTGCCCTACTCGTTGGCAGGCTACAAGTCCATCAAGGAAGGCGCCCAGATAACGGAATTACTTGTAGCCGGAATACCTCTCTATATGCTCTACTTGATCAATCTAGTCATTAACCTAGTCAGATTCCTGTATGAATCCCTGACCGTGGTAACCAGGGATACATGTCCTAGACATGATGCGAGACAAGACTGGTTGCTTACACAAGCACATTCAATACAATCACCCACGGTGTCAAGAATTCACTTAGCATGTCAAGTTAGCCGTCGCAACAGCGTATCAAGGTTATCGTGTCAAGATTACTTGTCAAGATTACTTGTCAAGGGTACACCACGACGGGTCACCATCATGTCATGTTACTTATCAAGATTACTTATCAAGGCAAGGGTGCGTCACGACGGACCACCATCAAGAATTATCATGTCAAATTACTTGTCAAGAGTGCACCACGACGGGTCACTAATCATGCAATTCCATCAGTAAGCCTTGTTCCGATTAACATTCAAAAATACTGTCATGATCATATCGGGTTCATGCCAAGTTTACATCAAAGGCGTAAGGATATAAAATGGCTGCAAATTCATAAAAGGGGAATATGGTGACATAAGGCACCCAAGGGGGGGAAGCAAGGGGTAGCGTACGCTCAGGACCGCGTACGCAAGGGTCATGCGTACGCTTAAGACAGCGAACGCTCAGGACATGCCTACGCTCAAGCCAGGACACGCTCACGTCTGCGTACGCTCAGGCCAGGGCATGCTCAAGTCTGCGTACGCTCAGGCCAGGGCACGCTCAAGTCTGCGTACGCTCAGGCCAGGGCACGCTCAAGTCTGCGTACGCTCAGGCCAGGGCACGCTCAAGTCTGCGTACGCAAGAGATACGCCTCCAACAGGAAGCGTACCCAAGTCTGCGTACGCAAGAGACATGCTTCCAACAGGAAGCGTACCCAAGTCTGCATACGCAAGAGACATGCTTCCAACAGGAAGCGTACCCAAGTCTGCGTACGCAAAAGACACGCTTCCAACAGGAAGTGTACCCAAGTCTGCGTACGCTGCGCTAAAGAGCGTGCACAGCTCAGTGGCGGAAGCTAAAAAGCTCGGCACACTGCTCACTGTCTTCTCCAAACCAGCAAGAACTCCATGGTTAAACCCAAAGCTTCAAAAGTTCATAACTTGGTCAAAACAAGTCCAAATCCAACTTTTCAAAGGTCAAAATTGGATAGAAGAAAATTTCCCACTACATGGAACCATCAAAACTTAAAAACAAAGAAGTTTGATAGATCAAAATCACCAAAATCCGAACATAACTAAATTCTAGATCTACAAGAACTTAAGCCTCAAAATGGAAAATGACAAGTTCTAACGTGTCTTAGAACATGAAGAGAAGCTAATGGAACAATAAAATGGGCTCTCTTGTAGAAGCAAGTTGCACTTGCCTATGGGTGTGGAGAGTTGGGTGGAGGAAGAAGAAGAAGAAATTAATGGAGGAAGTAATGAAGAGAGAGAGTGTTGGTAGAGTTTTTAATGAGGGTGGGATGTGGTGTGTTGAGGGTGGAGCATAGGCTAAGGTGTTCCAATACACATTAAACCAAACCAAACCAAACCAAACCAATTAAAATTGAGCCATGTCAAAACCCAAAATACGAGAATACTGAAATTCCACAAGTTGAGAAAAATAAAAACATGCCAAAAATCCAGATACGAGTATAAATACGAAATACGGGAAATACGAAAAATGAGGTTGACAGATTTCCCCACTATAAAACCCCTCCTAAATTCTAGGGCTAGCCTCCTTTCCCTAGGAAAATTATTTCAAGAAGAAAGATGTGAGTTCCTATCTTTAGAAATTCATTATAAATCTTTTTAAATCCTTTTTCCTCCAAACCAATTCCATTAGGACCTAAATTCATTGTTCTTGCTATTGGTATTGATTGTTTACAGGAAGGAAACAATTTGTAAGATTTTGGTGGCTTGAGGAATCTTTCCATTTGGGGCTTTTTCACCTATAGTTCAAGAATAGGTAATCTCTCCATTTCTCCATGGATTTTCATTTTGTCTTCATCATTAGGGAGCCCTAGGAGTCCCCTAAGCATCAGTATAGGTTTTGTGTCGGGTTTCGTGAGTTTCGTGTCCATTCTGGACACGTATCAGAACCCTAGTACTAGTGTTTGTCGAAATGCCTCAAAGGGCATCTCGACCTCCTTTATGTGATGTTTTTAAATAGGAAAATTAGTTTTACTGTTGCTTATGCATTTTTTATCTTCTGTGGTGATTATTGTGTCGCTGTGTGTCAGATTTGTTAATTGGACACGTGCCACACACGCTCGTGCGCGTGCTACAGGGATCCCCTGCTACTCGGGCTCTGTAGCGGACACGACACGCCTCTAGGACACGTGAAACTTGACACGAGCCATGGGGCACTGGCTGACACGCCACGTGTCAAGTCCCACGTGTCTCTGTGTCGTGTCGAGAGAGGAATCAAATGTGCACGTGTTTTGTACTGTCTGTGCACACGAGCTATAACTGCCACTGATACGCGTGTGTAAATCGGACACGCAGACACTGGGACACAGGGCAGGTCGACCTAGACCTAGCCCTAGTATAGGGGTACACATATGCATGAGCACGTGGCCTAACACGTGCTGTGTCGTGTGCACGACACGCGTGCACACGTGCACGAGAAACAGCTCACTGTACACTGTTTTGGTACATTATTTTGAATGGACACGTTTGTGTCCAATTGGGTGGACACAAACCACTTGAGTGACACGTACACAAAGTGTATCCATGTTACCCACCACTGTTTTAGCTTTTTAAATAAATTTTGATGATTAATTCTCATTAACCCAATGTTAACTGATACTTGATGTTCTAAATTATTTTCCAGTTTTCTAATTTGAGTTTTTTCTGATGAATTAACCTATTAATCACTGATTAATGTATGTTTTATAAACTCTAATCTAATCCCCTATATGTTATCTTGCTATGGTTAAAAATTGGGGTTGAATTGATGGGTTTTGGACTGAAAACTGAGAGTTCAAGTTGTGGACTGTTTTAAATGGTTTAATGTAATATAATGTATGGTATGAACAATTTTGGAACTATTTTTGGTGTTTCATTGAATCAATAGCTGCTGACAGTGTTGTATCAAACCTGGGATTCATTGGACTATTTTACATTGTTGAGTATTCTTCAAAAAAAATTGAGATTGCTTTGATGGTTTGAATTTAAACCTGAGTTCCCTTTTCTTTTCCTGAGAATCTAAGCATCCTTTATTTTTCCTACATTCTGAAATAACATGCTCACTGTAAAACCTGAGAATGGGGTATCCATTACCTGAGTTCCAGTTTTCCTTTTTTGGACTGTCACTTTACTGATTCATTTCCCTTGTTCACTTATGTTGTATTAACTTGGTTTAGAAATGTTGTTTCCAGTTTCCTATTTGATTGAACTGTGGACTGATTTATGGGTGATGATAACTGGAAGGGTAGTTGATTAATTAGTATTTGTTTGGACTGTTTCATGTATTAATTGAGTTGGGCTTGAGGCTTGATTGTCTCTTCACTGTTTTCCTCTCACACCATCACACCCTTGTCACACACACATACCTTGCCTACATGTACACACACCACTTCACTCCCTCACTCTTAGCACACACATACATATTTGCATTGTCTCACACACACACACTCACATATACACTCTCCCTTTCACTATTTTGTTTTCCTGCACATTGTTACCTTTCCACACACACACAGCTACACTCATATACACACACACACAAATCTGTCCTGTTGCACAGTGCTCACACACTGTCCTTTCTCTATATGTTTATGAATTCCCTAGTCTCATATAGTTAAGTTATGTATGTAATATGTATACATATATAAAATATGAAATGTTTGCCTATATAGATATATGTTAGTTTCTATTGTATATGTCATATAACCTAAGGTAGACATGTGTTGTATATATATCTAGGATATGTGTTTTTGCCTATACCTATGTATAGGTATATGGGTACCTAGCTAGTATATTTGCGTGTGGTGTTATATAACATATAACTTGTAGTTGGTCTAGATAGCCTAGTAATGTGTGTACTAGCTAATATAGGTTTAGTGACCTAGTGTTAGGCTAATGCAGTCTAGTATAGACTAGTTTGGCCTAATTTAGACTAGATTGACCTAATTTGACTTCTAGGGTTGACCCGAGTTGACCAAGAGTTGACTTTGGCCTAGATTGACCTAGAATCATGTATAATGCATAGTAGAACTTCATTTTGCTATTCTGGACTTGTTGTGACTTGTGCTGTTCTGATTAGGAGCCAGACACCACTCCTTGGACAGTACGTTTCATATTGGACACTCACATACAGGCGAGTACATTCTCTGATCATTTCATATCCTGCTTAGAATTATTTCCTGCAGTAGATTACTTTACTTGTACTGTCATGATGGTCACACGGATTGGTACTATATGGATCTCTACATGCGATGTTATCCCCCTCGGAAGCATCGGGTACATTGTGTCATGTGCATTTCACTTTCATCATGTACTCCTGTGCTTTCATTATATATATACACTCCGGTGAATCTTGTACTCTCAGGTTCACGGAGCCCCCATGTATACTATCATGTGCACCCTTTCATCAGCCCCTATGTGATATCATGTACAATAACATAACCTGTTTAGATCCTTGTGTATTGATTGGGGTACGGGGGAGTAGAATTGGATATGTGAATAATACACCAGTAGTATCTTATCAGAATCTCTTCCATAGTGTCTTATCAGAATCTCCTATGCCATTTACATGTCCATATTGTACTCTGACTCACTAGCCACTGTTAGTCTCTATTATAGTAGATATTTCTGTTACAGTTCTTTCTCTGTTTACATACTACGCTTCTTTCAGTACTTGTATCTTACTTTACTGTATGTTTATATTTTTTAACCTGCTATGAACTGTTGAGATATACTGTACTCGCTCCTGTCCTGACTGGACCTGTTGAAAATATAACAAAAGACGAGAAGGAGGCTTGCCTGGACACTTTCTACGGGGCAGCCTTAGATGACACCTGCGAGCTGGACCCTCAGGAGGACCCAGCTCTAGCTGAGGATATCACCCCGATTGCCTAGTTTAGATTAGTTAGGCTTATCTTCCTTTATGCAGTCATGAGGCATATTTTAGCTAGACTTTATTTGGAGTTTCAGAGTTGTATATATTCTTTCATTCTGTATCTCAGACCTTGTACTGCTGGATATTGCTGGGATTATCTTAGACTACTTTTCATCTATTATTTCCTTGAGTTCTATTTCATATCGTGCTATCTCTTCCTTAGTTGTGATTGAGTTTTACTGATATGTCACCCCCATTCGGGGAGTATAAACTGTTTAGTGATATATATTGCTAGTTGGTTGTTGACCTAGGACAGCGTTCTACTGCCGACACTATGGCATAGGCTGGGCGTTGTTACGTTCTCGTACCCTCACAGTGGGTGCGGGTCGTGACACGTTTTTAGTGGTGGCCCATGCAGGTCTAGACTAGAAGTGTAGTGGTATTCGAATTAGAGTATCACTACAGCCTGCAGTAGGATATAGGACATTAATTTTAAGGTACTCAATCACTTTAGGAAAATTTCTTTTATTGTCATCTAAATCCTTTTGTCAGCTGATCCTTTGAATTATAATTGTCAGCCTTTGTTATTTTGCTTCTTTCTCAGAAATTGATACTCTTGTTTGTCTATCTTCAGGATGGTAGAGACTCGATCGCAACGTGCCATTCATGAGGATGTTATAGAGGGGACTGCTACCTCTCAGCCAGTACGGCGAGGCCAGGGGACTTTAGCTCCTGCCACCTCAGCTCGTATTGAGACCTTGACAGCCACAGCAGGAGGTATGCATCCACCGACTCGAAGGCAGGACCCGGTCACTCCAGAGGATCCCTTCCAGCAGCCGCCTCTAGGATACGTAGATGCAGCTCAGATGTTTGCGTATTTCCAGCAATTCATAGACAGATAGCAGGCTCGACAGGACAGGGGCATGGAGTTGGCCGTCACGACAGTCACAGCTTGACCAGTGGTTCAGCAACCGAGGACACCGGGGATCGAGCAGTTTCAGAAGATGAGCCCCAGAGACTTTCTGGGGACAGAGGGGATCCTATATTCCGATGAGTGGATCGAGCATATAGAGGAGATCTTTCGCTTGGCCAGGATTCCAGCAGACCTTCAGATCGAGGTCGCAGCAAGCCGGATGCGAGATCTTGCTCGCACCTGGTATCAGTCAGACCCCAGGGTGGGGGTACCGGGGCAGACTTGGAAGCAGTTCAGGGGCTTCATCAAGAAGAAGTTCTTCCCAAATTCAGCACTCAGAGCCTTGGAGTCTCAGTTCGAGAGCCTGGTCCAGGGGAGTCTATCAGTGGAGGAGTACGTCGGGGAGTTTGGCCGCCTCGGCAGGTTTGTGGAGGGCTTGAGCGAGACGGCGAAGGCCTAGAGGTTCCGGAAGGGTCTAGTCAAGGAGGTCAAGTCCTTGACCAAAGGCAACCGGGATGCTACGTTCGAGGAGATCTTGACGGGAGCCTTGCTAGCAGAGGATGATCTTGAGCTTAGGCTCAAGAGGGGGAGAGACCCAGTTGGAGGCAGCAGCAGCGGGGGCCAGGCCAAGAGGCCCCACTTTCAGCATCAGCAGCAGAGGCAGTTCCAGCCACAGCCGATTCAGCAGAGGCCAGTTCACCAGCAGCAGTTTCAGCATCAGGCACCTAGGCACCAGACAGTCAGTTGCACCTTCTACAAGAAGCCAGGGCATGGATGGAACGAGTACAGGAAGAGGCTCGGGAAGTGCCTTCTTTGTGGAGCGACAGACCACCAGATGAGGGAGTGCCGTATAGCATGAGCAGCCCAGGGAGGAGGAGCCAGAGCAACAGCATGCCAGCAGAGAGGACCATCCCTGCAGACGCAATAGCAGAGGTTCGTCCAGCACCAGCAGCAGGCCAGGGGAGGCCAACAGGGGCGAGGATTCGCCATGGCAGCAGAGGATGCGGAGGTCATCGGAGAGCTGATTGCAGGTTCGATCCTTCTCGACTCCAGTCCAACTTTTGCTTTATTCGATTCCAGTGCTTCGCATAGCTTTATATCAGTATCTTTTGCGATTAGACACGGTATCGTAGCTGAATCGTTGCCTAGGACTTACAAAATCACGACCGGGGGTGGCACTATCCTCGTGAGTGATATTTGTAAGGGTCGAAGAGTTGTTTTGGGAGGCCGTGAGTTGGAGGTGAGCCTGCTCGTAATGCCATTGCCGAACTACGATATAGTACTAGGCATGGATTGGTTGAGCAGGCACCACGCCAGCATTGATTGCAGAGGGGGTAGAGTACTCTTCAGAGCGCCGGGGGAGCCAGAGTTCGAGTACTCCAGACGTCAGGCAGAGCAGAGTAGCGGAGTCTTCTGTGGAGTCTCGGTCGAGGAGCAGACGATTCCATACCCCTTGATAGCAGAGTATATGGATGTTTTCCCAGAGGAGTTGCCGGGATTGCCACCAAACAGAGACATAGAGTTCTCGATAGACTTGGTTCCAGGAGCGGAACCCATCTCTCAGCATGTCTATCGGGTGAACAACAGCGAGCTGGTGGAGCTGAAGAAGCAGGTGGATGAGCTACAGGACAAGGGCTTCATCCGCTCGAGTTCGTCGCCATGGGGTGCACCAGTGTTGTTTGTGCCGAAGAAGGATGGGTCAGTACACATGTGTATTGATTATTGGGCACTCAACAACCTCACGATCAAGAACAAATACCCACTGTCGCGGATCGACGATCTATTTGACCAGTTGAGCGGAGCTCGGGTATTTTCCAAGATTGATCTGAGGTTGAGATACCACCAGGTGAAGGTGCATGGGGAGGATATTCCCAAGACCGCTTTCAGGACACGGTACGGGCAGTTCGAGTTTTTGGTTATGCCGTTTGGGCTAACCAATGCACCAGCAGTGTTTATGAACCTTATGAACAAGGTGTTCCACCAGTATCTGGATCAGTTTGTAGTGGTGTTTATTGACGATATCTTGATATATTCCAAGACTGAGGAGGAGCACGAGGAGCATTTGAGGATAGTACTGGAGATTCTCAGGAAGGAGCAGCTTTACGGGAAGCTCTCCAAGTGTGAGTTCTTCTTGAATCGGGTGGACTTCTTGGGGCATGTGGTGACTGGAGATGGTATCTCAGTTGACCCCAAGAAGATTGTAGCAGTTGAGGCATGGGCAGCGCTGACTTCAGTTGCAGAGATCAGGAGTTTCCTGGGGCTGGCAGGATACTATCGGAGATTCGTGCAGGATTTCTCCCGGGTTGCAGAGCCGTTGACACGGTTGACCTGGAAGGATGCTGAGTATGTGTGGTCAGAGGAGTATCAGGCAGCTTTTGATGAGTTGAAGAAGCGGCTTACGACAGCTCCGATTCTGACATTGCCTTCAGGATCAGGTGGTTTCACTATTTATAGTGATGCTTCAGGGAAGGGGCTGGGATGCGTCTTACAGCAGCACGGGAAGGTGATTGCCTATGCTTCCAGACAATTGCGTCCCCATGAGAAGAACTACCCTACCCACGACCTGGAGCTGGCAGTAGTGATATTTGCTCTAAAGCTGTGGAAGCATTATCTGTAAGGTGAGAGGGTGGAGATCTTCACAGATCACAAGAGCTTAAAGTATGTGTTCACTCAGAAGGAGTTGAACATGAGGCAGCGCAGATGGTTGGAGTTGATAAAGGACTTCGATATTGCACTGCAGTATCATCCAGGGAAGGCCAACGTGGTTGCCGATGCCTTGAGTAGGCATCCGACAGCCATGTGTTTGACCATGGATCGGCATTTGCTTGCCGACATGGAGAGCCTTGGGATTGAGGTGATCGTGCCCGGAGTGCAGATGCAGCTATGGGGGATGCAGATTCAGTCAGACTTGGTGGAGAGGATCAAGTCGACACAGTTTGAGGACGTTGCTCTACGGTGTCTCCAGGAGCAGGTTCGAGCAAGATTGCTGGAGGGCAAGTTTTCTCTTGCAGAGGATGGTGCCTTGAGGTACGGTTCCAGATTATGTGTGCCCAGCGGAGAGCTCAGGGAGCAGGTTATGCAGGAGGCCCACAGATCTCAGAACTCTATACACCCGGGTGCTAACAAGATGTACCGAGATCTGCGGGAGCATGTATGGTGGTCAGAAATGAAGCGGGAGGTGGCCTGTTTCGTGGCTAGGTGTTTGCCCTGTCAGCAGGTCAAGGCAGAGAGACAGAGGCCCAGTAGATTGTTGCAGTCGCTGCCCATTCCCGAGTGGAAATGGGAGCATATCATGATGGACTTCGTTTCAGGATTGTCGCGTACTCTAGGAGGGAAAGACGCGATTTGGGTCATCGTTGACAGGTTGACCAAATCAGCCCACTTTTTGCCATTCAAGGTGGGTACGTCTACAGAGAGGCTGGCGGAGTTGTATATGCGGCAGATAGTCAGGATCCACGGAGTTTCGGTCAGCATTGTCTTAGATCATAATAGCCGTTTTATTTCCCATTTCTGGAGGAGTTTGCAGACCAGCTTGGGCACTCAGCTCAAGTTTAGTACTGCATACCACCCCCAGACGGACGGACAGTCAGAGCGGACTATTCAGACCCTTGAGGATATGCTGCGGACGTGCGTCCTAGACTTTGGAGGTTCCTGGGAGGATCATCTTCATTTGGTAGAGTTTGCTTACAACAATAGTTTCCATGCCAGCATTGAGATGTCACCTTTTGAGGCTCTGTATGGGCGTAGGTGCCATACACCCTTATCCTGGGATGATGTTGGTGAGCGAGCTTTACTAGGGCCAGAGATGGTTGTTGATGCGGTCGAGAAGGTGAAGATCATCAGGGACATACTTCGCGTGGTGCAGGACAGACATCGGCACTGGGCCGATAGCCACCGGAGGCCCTTGGAGTTTGAGGTACAGATTATAGTAGGATTAGATTTAGGTTTGTTTGTTTGTGATTTTTTTGATCATGTTGTTTATTATAATTAATTGAGACCTTGCTTGTGATTAGGTCGAAGACCAGGTTTTCTTGAGGATATCTCTGACTCGTGGTACGATACGTTTCGGTGGAGGCAGGAAGCTTAGCCCACGCTTCATCGGCCCTTTCGTTATCAGCGGGAGAGTCGGTGACGTTGTATACATGCTAGACTTGCCGCTTGTACTAGTGGGGGTCCATAACATATTTCATGTATCATAGTTGAGACGGTACGTGGCTGACCCTAGCCATGTGCTCGATCATTCAGAGATAGAGGTTGGGCCTTCTCTCAGCTATCCAGAGCAGCCAGTGGAGATTCTGGATCGACGGAAGAAGGTTCTGAGGAACCAGGTGATACCCTTGGTGCGCGTCGCATGGAGGCATCATTATCCAGGAGAGTCTACCTGGGAGCGGGAGGATGAGATGCGCGAGCGCTACCCTTATCTTTTTGGACCGTGAGGTATGCTTTCTATCCTTCTCATCAGTTGCTTTTCGCCTTTCAATTTCGAGGACGAAATTCTTTTAAAGAGGGTAGATTTGTCACTACCACATTTCTAGTGTGAGGGTATTTTTGTCATTTTTGGAGTAATTTAAATTTATTAGAATAATTAGAATTTATGGGAATTTTTAGGAATTATTTTGGAATTGTTTGGACTAGGTTGATTTTTGACTAGTGTTGACCCTTGTAGACCAACATAGGAACTAACCCTAGTTAGTTGGACTTGGTTAGGTCAAGTGACTCTAGTCTAACCTAGTATGACTTAAGTTGGTGGTTTTTGATTCATTAGAAATTGACTTAAGGAATTTGGAATTAAATGGTTTGAGAAATGGCTTGTGATTTCACAAGTCATTTTGTGACTTAACCTAATAGGACTAGCTAACCTAGTTCAAACCCTAACCTAGCCCATGATGGCCGCCCACCCTATCTTCATTGGGATTCCCCCACTATAAAACCCCTCCTAAATTCTAGGGCTAGCCTCCTTTCCCTAGGAAAATTATTTCAAGAAGAAAGAGGTGAGTTCCTATCTTTAGATATTCATTATAAATCCTTTTTAAATCTTTTTTCCCCCAAACTAATTCTATTAGGACCTAAATTCATTGTTCTTGCTGTTGGTATTGATTGTTTACAGGAAGGAAACAATTTGTAGGATTTTGGTGGCTTGAGGAATCTTTCCATTTGGGGCTTTTTCACCCATAGTTCAAGAATAGGTAATCTCTCCATTTCTCCATGGATTTTCATTTTATCTTCATCATTAGGGAGCCCTAGGAGTCCCCTAAGCATCAGTATAGGTTTTGTGTCGGGTTTCGTGAGTTTCGTCTCCATTCTGGACACGTATCAGAACCCTAGTACTAGTGTTTGTCGAAATGCCTCAAAGGGCATCTCGGCCTCCTTTATGTGATGTTTTTAAATAGGAAAATTAGTTTTACTGTTGCTTATGCATTTTTGATCTTCTGTGGTGATTATTGTGTCACTGTGTGTCGGATTTGTTGATTGGAGACGCGCCGCACACGCTCGCGCGCGTGCTACAGGGATCCCCTGCTACTCGGGCTCTGTAGCGGACACGACACGCCTCTAGGACACATAAAACTTGACACGAGCCATGGGGCACTGGCTGACATGCCACGTGTCAAGTCCTATGTGTCCTCGTGTCGTGTCGAGAGAGGAATCAACTGTGCACGTGTTTTGCACTGTCTGTGCACACGAGCTATAACTGCCACTGATACGCGTATGTAAATCGGACACGCGGACACTGGGACACAGGGCAGGTCGACCTAGACCTAGCCCTAGTATAGGGGTACACATGTGCACGAGTACGTGGCCTAACATGTACTGTGTTGTGTGCACGACACGCGTGCACACATGTACGAGAAACAGCTCACTGTACACTGTTTTGGTACATTGTTTTGAATGAACACATTTGTGTCCACTTGGGTGGACACAAACCACTTGAGTGACACGTACACAAAGTGTATCCATGTTACCCACCACTGTTTTAGCTTTTTAAATAAATTTTGATGATTAATTCTCATTAACCCAATGTTAACTGATACTTGATGTTCTGAATTATTTTTCAGTTTTCTAATTTGAGTTTTTCCTGATGAATTAACCTATTAATCACTGATTAATGTATGTTTTATAAACTCTAATCTAATCCCCTATATGTTATCTTGCTATGGTTGAAAATTGTGGTTAAATTGATGGGTTTTGGACTGAAAACTGAGAGTTCAAGTTGTGGACTGTTTTAAATGGTTTAATGTAATATAATGTATGGTATGAACTATTTTGGAACTATTTTTGGTGTTTCATTGAATCAATAGCTGCTGACAGTGTTGTATCAAACCTGGGATTCATTGGACTGTTTTACATTGTTGAGTATTCTTAAAAAAAAACTGAGATTGCTTTGATGTTTTGAATTTAAACCTGAGTTCCCTTTTCTTTTCCTGAGAATCTATGCATCCTTTATTTTTCCTACACTCTAAAATTACATGCTCACTGTAAAACCTGAGAATGGGGTATCCATTATCTGAGTTCCAGTTTTCCTTTTTTGGACAGTCACTTTACTGATTCATTTCCCTTGTTCACCTATGTTGTATTAACTTGGTTTAGAAATGTTGTTTCCAGTTTCCTATTTGATTGAACTGTGGACTGATTTATGGGTGATGATAACTGGAAGGGTAGTTGATTAATTAGTACTTGTTTGGACTGTTTCATGTATTAATTGAGTTGGGCTTGAGGCTTGATTGTCTCTTCACTGTTTTTCTCTCACACCATCACACCCTTGTCACACACACACCTTGCCTACATGTACACACACCACTTCACTCCCTCACTCTTAGCACACACATACATATTTGTATTATCTCACACACACACTCACATATACACTCTCTCCCTTTCACTGTTTTGTTTTCCTGCACATTGTTACCTTTCCACACACACACAGCTACACTCATACACACACAGAAATCTGTCCTGTTGTACAGTGCTCACACACTGTCCTCTCTCTATATGTTTATGAATTCCCTAGTCTCATATAGTTAAGTTATGTATGTAATATGTATACATATATAAAATATAAAATGTTTGCCTATATAGATATATGTTAGTTTCTATTATATATGTCATATAACCTAAGGTAGACATGTGTTGTATATATATCTAGGATATGTGTTTTTGCCTATACCTATGTATAGGTATATGGGTACCTAGCTAGTATATTTGCATGTGGTGTTATATAACATATAACTTGTAGTTGGTCTAGATAGCCTAGTAATGTGTGTACTAGCTAGTGTAGGTTTAGTGACCTAGTGTTAGGCTAATGTAGTCTAGTATAGACTAGTTTGGCCTAATTTAGACTAGATTGACCTAGTTTGACTTCTAGGGTTGACCAGAGTTGACCAAGAGTTGACTTTGGCCTAGATTGACCTAGAATCATGCAGAATGCATAGTAGAACTTCATTTTGCTATTCTGGACTTGTTGTGACTTGTGCTATTCTGATTATGAGCCAGACACCACTCTTTGGACAGTACGTTTCATATTGGACACTCAGATACAGGCGAGTACTTTCTCTGATCATTTCATATCCTGCTTAGAATTATTTTTTGCAGTAGATTACTTTACTTGTACTGTCACAATGGTCACCCGGATTGGTACTATATGGATCTCTACATGCGATGTTATCCCCCTCGGGAGCATCGGGTACATTGTGTCATGTGCGTTTCACTTTCATCATGTACTCCTGTGCTTTCATTATACATGTACACTCCGGTGAATCTTGTACTCTCAGGTTCACGGAGCCCCCATGTATACTATCATGTGCACCCTTTCATGGGCCCCCATGTGATATCATGTACAATAACATAACCTGTTTAGATCCTAGTGTATTGATTGGGGTACGGGGGAGTAGAATTGGACATGTGAATAATACACCAGTAGTATCTTATCAGAATCTCTTCCATAGTGTCTTATCAGAATCTCCTATGCCATTTACATGTCCATATTATACTCTGACTCACTAGCCACTGTTAGTCTCTATTATAGTAGATATTTCTGTTACAGCTCTTTCTCTGTTTACATACTACGCTTCTTTCAGTACTTGTATCTTACTTTACTGCATGTTTATATTTTCTAACCTGCTATGAACTGTTGAGATGTACTGTAATCGCTCCTGTCCTGACTGGACCTGTTGAAAATATTACAGAGGACGAGGAGGAGGCTTGCCTGGACACTTTCTACGGGGCAGCCTTAGATGACACCTGCGAGATGGACCCTCAGGAGGACCCAGCTCTAGCTGAGGATATCACCCCGATTGCCTAGTTTAGATTAGTTAGGCTTATCTTCCTTTATGCAGTCATGAGGCATGTTTTAGCTAGACTTTATTTGGAGTTTCAGAGTTGTATATATTCTTTCATTCTGTATCTGAGACCTTGTACTGCTGGATATTGCTGGGATTATCTTAGACTACTTTTCATCTATTATTTCCTTGAGTTCTATTTCATATCGTGCTATCTCTTCCTTAGTTGTGATTGAGTTTTACTGATATGTTACCCCCATTCGGGGAGTATAAACTGTTTAGTGATATATATTGCTAGTTGGTTGTTGACCTAGGACAGCGTTCTACCGTCGACACTGCGGCGTAGGCTGGGCGTTGTTACGTTCTCGTACCCTCACAGTGGGTGCGGGTCGTGACACATTTTTAGTGGTATCCCATGCAGGTCTAGACTAGAAGTGTAGTGGTATTCGAATTAGAGTATCACTACAGCCTGCAGTAGGATATAGGACATTAATTTTAAGGTACTCAATCACTTTAGGAAATTTTCTTTTATTGCCATCTAAATCCTTTTGTCAGCTGATCCTTTGAATTATAATTGTCCGCCTTTGTTATTTTGCTTCGTTCTCAGAAATTGATACTCTTGTTTGTCTATCTTCAGGATGGTAGAGACTCGATCGCAGCGTGCCATTCATGAGGATGCTATAGAGGGGACTGCTACCTCTCAGCCAGTACGGCGAGGCCAGGGGACTGCAGCTCCTGCCACCTCAGCTCGTATTGAGACCTCGGCAGCCGCAGCAGGAGGTATGCGTCCACCTCCTGCCACTCCTCATGGAGAAATGGGCTTCACTTTGAATGAGATACAGTAAATCTTATATCTTCCGATGGGGGAGAGCCCCTATGAAGAGTACGTGCCGACAAAGGATGAATTGGATGATTTTGACAATAAGAATTCTCGAATGGTGGTGGTCTTTGATGTGTTGTTGTGTCATTTCATGATCTGCACTCATCTGTACAACAGCAAGCCTTTCGGGACGTGCTATACATCCAAGTGGTTGTCATACCTTTTCTTAGGTCATGCCCATGAAAATAGGGTACATGAGCAATAAAAATGTGATCCTCGTCCTTTTGAGCTGCTCGACGCTTAAACTATTCTCAAGTTGATGAAGGACTCAGGCTGCATCGATTCTAAATAAGTTAAAGACTGGCGTGGTTATGTTGCCGATACTCCTCTTGAGAGCTATATAAGACAGGGTGGCATAACCTTGTCCCCATAGGCCACTCTAGCAGGCTTTCTTTCTTTGTGGCTGTAAAGGTTTGTATAGTTTCAGGAGCCAGTGTGGTCGACCGGATCCATCGAGGCATACTATTCGCCGTTGTGCGTTATTTGGGTATAAGATAGATATATTGTCTGCCATGACGATTCGACTAAACACGGGACTCCGAGAATTAAATGACGCCATGATGGAAAATCCTAATTCTCGAAAGAATTTCCCCTACTGAGATTCCATATATATATTTGTTTGGCTGGTTATTAATATACCACCCTTCATTGATGGACCTTGCCCTTGGCATTGGAGGAGCACTGGTAGCGAACTTTATTGGTAGATTCGCAAAGGCGAAATGGAAGGTGGAGTCCTTGCTTGATTGCAGAAAGCATTAAATATGGGCGCAGACTAGAAAATTTTCTCTATTGCTCCCCCACCTGGGTATGAGGACTTTTCGGCTCTTATGAACTTAGAGCCACTTGCTCTCCACCCACCTCTAGATGCTTTTTCTTGGCTGAAGATGAATAGGCCTTCTCATCTAGTGTATCGGTTTGAGAATGACTATTACTTAGAGTCGTATTTGCCGAGCCGCTTTGCTCATCAGTTTGGCTATGATTAGCGACAAGTCGGGAATGAGATGACGTGCCTTAAAGCCTTCGGGCATTTAATTGATGGCGCTCGAGGATGGGGATATTTCAGTGCAAGAGGCATGAAAGCTGTATTCACCATGCCCTCTGCTATTTTTGAGGATGGTTCGCATATGCTGGGTTCATATGCACACTTTTATAGTTCATCCAACACCTTCTTTGAAGGTTATTCAATGGCAGATAGCTTTGTCGAGGTGAAGAAAGCGCTTGATGGGAATAAGGCCACCATCAATTTGATTGAGACTGAAAAAAATGTTCCCGTCGATGTACCTATGGAAACCGTAGATGTAGGTTTCCATGGAAAAGTTCAGGACCTACTATGCATCCTTCTAAAGAAGCGAAAATAGAAGTCTCCCGTAAAGAAGGCGAGCAAAAAGCA
Source organism: Iris pallida (assembly GCA_029216955.1). Classification (NCBI taxonomy): domain Eukaryota; kingdom Viridiplantae; phylum Streptophyta; class Magnoliopsida; order Asparagales; family Iridaceae; genus Iris; species Iris pallida. The sequence goes on along the minus strand of JANAVB010034417.1, from coordinate 44,492,624 downwards.
AAAGACTGTGACTTCTTCCACCCAGTCATCTTATGATAATTCTCTTTCACCTGCTGCAAAAAAGAAGAAAACAAAGGAGACAGCCACTGTCGAGAAGCTTGTAGCCAGGACCAGACTTCAGATACGACAAATAGAAGCTCGGCTCTTACCTTGAGCAACCACTTCTCTTAGAGGATCGACCCCATCTCCCTTTCAGAGAGAGCATGGGTGCTAGAGAGGAAACAAAAAGGGAATGGCTCATTCCTGAAGAAGTACAACCTCAACCGCCTCCTCCTACCAAAGCAATTACAACTTCTCCACAACCGTTAATCAAACGTTCAGCTAGGAGGAAGTTGTTGGTCACCCGAATTAGGAGAGGGAGGACCGTAATTTCTCCTTTACCATCCTCGTCAGAACAATCTCCTCAAGATTCGATTCCGCCACCACAAGAGGAGGCTTTGCCACCATCAGGTGATGTGCCCCTTCAAACAGGTGAGATTCTTGATGTCGCAATCCTATCAGAAATAGTAGACATAGATCCGATAGCAATTTATATTGATATACCTTTATCTCCAGATCTTCCACCGGCTAGTGCACCATCTCCAACTGCTTCGGTGGATGTTCCCTCCGTAACTGTTGTGGGGCCAACAAATATCGAGATAGAGAGGACATCTGTTGCACTCGTTTCAGCTAGTTTGATATCTCCCCTGGCTCCGAGAACCACTACCCTCCAAGGAGTAGCACTTCCGTTTGGGATAATCTCAGTTCACGATGGAAAATAAGTAGCTCCCAAAATTTTAGCTCCTTCTGTACTCCAAACTCCTATAGCCCCTGGCCTAAATGACATATCTTCTCAAGAGAATAAAGAGATGATAGAGGCGCTGTTAGACTATGATTCTGGCAGTGATCCAATCGAGGAGGATCCCATTGATGCTACCTTATATCCTGACCAAGTTGAAAGCTATGATCAGGTGATGACCCAAGAGGGTCAAAGATTAGTAGTCAAGGATGGCCAGATTGCTTTGAGGGTAAAGAGCACCATATTGAAGAAGAGGGCGACCAGAGCCCTAATGATAATAATTAAAGACTCGATGGACCACAAGGCAATGAGAACTCTGATGTTGACATTGAGGGTAATAAAAGCCCAGATGACGATAAAGAAGGTGATGAAGACCTTGCTAAAGGTCACGAAGGTCCTGGGGGTGATAAGAACCCTGATATTGATGCTACGGGGATTGAAACCCCTATTGAATACACTTCTGAAATGGAGAGGGCGGAAGAAGTAGCCCAATGAACCTAAGCTGAGTCAGGAGCAGGAAGCAGCCATTTTATATGAGGTAATTTTGAAGCAGGAAGCAGCCAGGAGAAAGTATCTGCTTCTACAATGGAGAGACTCGTTATAGAACGAGATACTATGCCTCTCGAGATTCCATATATGCCACCAGACCCGGGTAAATTTTTAACTTTATTTACCATTGCTCCTCTCTTTGATGTCGTGTGATATAATAATTTCTACTTTGAATTGCAGCAGGTCATATGGGGACAATCGTCGAAGTCCCGTTGGCTTCTATCGCTTTCAGTCTCGGCTCTACCATTGCTCTCTTGGATGTTGGAATTCATGTCATGGAAGGAAGCTCCTCAGAGATACCTATGCCAAAATCTCTGGGGGCTGATGTTATGCAAACTATCATTCTTCCGATCTCTACTGAATGAGAAACTTCTACTGAAGCAGCAATACCTGGTATATCGGCGATGACAAGTAGCATCATCAAAACTTACACAAGTACCTTCTTTACTTCCTTGAGCACTCTTGTTCAATTGGCTATAGAGAAGAACCATCCTTACAATTTTTTAAGTAGAACTTCTTCTTTTTCAATTGAGGCCATACGCGGTCTTGGCGACATTGATTGGTACAATTACCTAGAGCATATCGTGAAGGAGATCGAGGAACCTATTTAATCTTACCAAGAGCTGACAAGGAGAAATTGTAAGCCCCTGAATTTTAGGGTTTATTTTAAATTTTCTAAATGAATTATTTTCAATAAATATTTTATTATAATTATTTTTTATCATTAAATGTTCTTTTACGTGATTTTGACTTCTGGAGCATCAGGGATGCCAATCTCTACAAAACTCTCTTTATGAGTTTTGTAGTAGACAAGATTATCTTCGTTTTGATATATCATGCCCCACTTAAACTTGTTTCCTTGTGCTATTTTTGTATCGTGCAACTTCGGTCAAATTAGACCTTTGATCGATTAAATAATTATTAATTGATTTCCCACTTTTATCTTTGATCTTCGTTTACACGTTACCGTGACTTTTAATTTGGGAGCACAAGACCAGTCGTTTTCTCAGAACCAATTTCTCATGAATGATCTACTCGAGACGCTCTACACCCATGACCTTCGTGTCCCACTCAGACACTCCATTTTGTGCTTTATTTGCTTCGCACAACTTTTGGGTCAATTTAGGCAAATTAATTATCTACCGTAAAACCTGATTTAACTTCCAATTTAATTTCGGGACCCGACATCGATCCAACCTAGTCGACCCAAAGTATGGACATGGCCCACATGAAGCCTACTACCCACATGACATTTGTGTCCCATTTATTTGAGTTCCCACATGTTACTTATTTTTCCATGATCATAAATACCTATTTAAATTCAATTATTGCACCATGTCCAATTTTGACCCGACCCGGCTCAACCGAACCCGAACCCAAGCTCCATGTTGTCCTCTCATGACTACCCAAATATCCCACACAATTTCTCTCTTTTTCCTTATAAAAAATATCTCCTTATTTTTCTATAAATATCTCCCTCTCTTTCTAATATATATATATATATATATATATATATATATATATATATATATATATATATACATACATACATATATTCAAATATACAACTATCTCTCTCTCCTATTACTCACACACACACACACCTCACCCCCTCTCTCCACCAGCACAACACTTCCCCCCTTTATAGCCGACCTCTTTCTCTCTCTCATTCCTATAATATCATACTCTCTCTTTCTATTATATACAACACTCTCTCTCTCTGTCTTTATTATCACACAAACACACAAACCCCCCACTCCACAGCCGACATTGTTTGCCATTGATTGTAAAAGTATAGAACAGTTTTATGGGAGGACTGAACTTAGACTCACAATACAAACTCGCTTGTACAAAGAAAGCCCAGGGACGAAAGCCTAGGTACAGTAGACTAAGTACAATTATTTATTTTAGATTCTGGGGGGTGACGATAGAGGCTCGAGAAGGCGACGGCAGCCCTGTCTTACTCCTTGGACGATCGGTATGCAGCCTTGGCTCCAGAAGATTTGCTCGGCGTTGAAGAAATGCTCTCTTTGCTCCCTCTCTGCTTTTTTCTCCAAGTCTTCTAATGCTCTCTGGTCTCGAAAAGGGGTCTCTCTGGTCACACTCTCTCCGTTGTGTATATTGCCAGGGAATGTCTCTCTATTACAAGGGAATGGCACCTTACAATTTATAGGAATGGGGTGTGATCATTAGGGTTGCAATGATTGCTTCCTGGAGATGGCGGCAGCCTGTGGATTGGTCAATCTAGGCCATTAGTTTTGAATGTGATGAATCTGGGCCATTAAGTGTAGATTATACCAAATCTTATCAGTAATTAATGCTGATTGGAATAAATCTTCCTCATGATGATCTGTTGATGTCTGCGAATAAATTTGATTTGTTCTCCTGCCACGTGTCCCAGATTATTGGGATTTGACCCAATCTCTGATTGCAATAAATCTGGAAAATCGATCGGCTTAGGCCACGTGTCCTAAGAGCCACTGGGGGGATCTGAACCGCATGAAGATGGAGCCGCATAAGGTTTAGGCCGCATAAGGTTTGGGCCACGTGTCAGGGCTACTTTGGTAGTGTCCCTCCTCGAACCTTTGAACCGCATAGAGATGATCATTGCGAGCCGCATAGGGATGCATCCGCCTGAGCCGCATGGAAATGGTCCTCTTGAGCCGCATGGGAAGGCCTCCGCTTGAGCCGCATGAGACTGTTTCGGCCTGAGCCGCATAGGACGACTTCATTCTGAACCGCATGGAAAGTCTTCGCTCGAGCTGCATACGAACGCCCACGTAGCAAGGCCACGTGGCATTTTTATGGATCTTGGGAGATTGTGTCAGAGATCTCTTTCTCTTCCCTAGGGTCTGTCATTATGACAGAGTCATAATTACCTCTCTTGTGTCAGGGCTGTCACTATTTTCAGAGTTGTCAGCCGCCAAAGTAATTAATGCAGCATAGGGCGGAGGGGAACACTGTTATGCCACGTGTCTTCTGAGCCGTATGGGATGTCTTGGGCCGCATAGTCCCTTATACTGCATAACTTTCTGAGCCGCATGGGCTTTATGAGCCGCATGGGGTTTCCTTGCCGCATAGATCATTTTCCATGCTTCTACAAGACCCCCTTCAAAGTTTTTAATTTGAAAAATTAAAATACTTTGAATAAGAAGCATGGCCATATGGGAGCTCTTCTAGCCGCATTGATGTCTTGGCCGCATGGAATTTTCAGCCGCATGAACTTTTGAGCCGCAGAGTTTTTAACCGCAGAGACTTTCAAGCCGCATAGCTTCTTGCCACGTGTGCGGGTCTTTAATCGCCTCAAATTTGTTTCAGTACCGTTTTGTAGGGAGAAATCCCAATGGTCGGCTCATTAAATCTTTCGGATTTTACGCCCTAGGTGAATCTTGTAGACGAAATCTGAGGAGTCGGTTTCATTTTTTACGATGCGGTTATTGGCCCACGTGTCCTCCTTCTCTCGTCCTCCTATAAATAGGAGGAGTTTGAAGAGAGAAAGGGCTTCTTTACTTTCTTTCTTTTTTCTCAAATCTTCCCTATCTCGATTGTCCTTTTCCTCTCCGATAACTAATGGCTCCCAAGAAGACCGTGGCAGCAAAGGGCAAGAAGGCAGCCTCTACTTCCGTCTCGACTGCGGCTGCTCCTCCGCCGATCGTCGTACCCGATGTTCATCCTGAAGTTCATCCCCCCATTACTGGTAAGGACAATGTATGAGTTAAAGAACCCTAACTATCGTGGCTACGTCGTATACTTTATGCACGAGTCTTTGCGAGCTGCATGTTCGTCCTATGGCTGAGCTGCGAGCCGCATAAGAAAACCACCGTGTCCGCATATGTGCTTCGTCGACGAAGCCGCATAAGCGACGCTAAATCGTATGGACTTTTATTGAACGGAGCCGCATAAGTGCTCCTCTGAGCTTGAGCCGCATGAGGCTTTGTTAAGTTGGAGCCGCATAAGGCTTCATGGGGCCGCATGGATGTTTTTCTGAGCTGCATGAGGCTCAATGAAGATAGGGTACATAGAACGACTCAGAGGTAATGAGGACATGGAAGTTCTATGTAGGGGGTAATTTATTTTTGGTGGAAGTGAGACGACTCAGAGGTAATGAGGACATGGCCATTTCAAAAATTTGTGGATCGCTTACCCTTTTTGGTGCACTGGAGTGCGGATAGTGGATCATGAGGGAGGATCTCTTATAGGAAGAAAGTTCAGAGGTATGATCATACATGACTTACTATCTGAATGAGTGACCGGGATGTGAGTTCAGAGGCACCAGCAGGTACATGACTCGATATTGTGAAAGTGTGAGTTCAGTGGCACCAGCGGGCACATGACTCGATAATCTGGGATGTTGTGGATATGAGTTCAGCGGCACGAGAGGGTACATGACTCGGGAATCTAGAGAATGGTGAGTGTTAGTTCAGCTATACCAGCGGGTACGTGACTCAATGATCTGGGAAAATTGTAAAGGTGAGTTCAGCGGTGCTAGCGGGCACGTGACTCGAAAATCTGAAAAATTATGGATGTGAATTCAGCGGTACCAGCGGGCACATGACTCGATGATCTGGAGAATGTCATTTAGACATAGTATTTCTTCAGGAACTTGTCGTTGACGGGAAACATGAGCAAATCCCCATTCTGTTTTGCGAGGCGGTAGGTGTAGTGCCCCGTCCCTACATCGTGCCCCGTTGTTCGTCCACGGGGTGCGCGAGAAAGGAACACTGTCGCTATCGACTCGGTCGGGACCGATAGGTCGGGATCGATCGAATCGATCGAACGGGAACGGTTGAATTAAGATCCATTCCCCGTTATGGAATGGCTTCTTCGGAACCAAGTCCCATATTCAGCGGGCTGCGCCTCAAGGATTGACTCTGCGGCTGAGTCGGGAGAGACCTTCCGTTGCTCTGCTTTTCACGCCGCTTGCGTTGGTTTTGGCTTTGTTTTCTGAATGCGTTTTCGTGAATGTTTTCGATGGTTTTCATGGCTTACGTTTCGAACTTCGCATTCGTATCGAATTTCCTTGAATAACACAGTGTTCTAATCAGTTGCTTGTGCGATTTCAGGTGATCGCGTAGGCAACGTCTAGCGCGGCCAACTAGTTTCTCGCCTCAAGTAAATACTAAGGTGAGTGGCTGACCCTTCTTCCCTCGACCCTCTTCTCTAATACATTATCAATACTAGACACGTGCTATGCTAGAGGTAATGCAATGACAGGAATGATATTCTAATGAACGGTCACACGACGTCCCACGAACACGAACTATGCAGATGTTTGTCATACAATATATTCGTGCTTGCAATTATCAAATCATATAGAACCGTGCTAAGGAAAGGATGAATCGATTAAATAACTGTCGCAACGATACTATAAGATGTGCCTTGAAATAACAAATTAACTTAGCACGGTCATGGACAACTTGTCGACAAGGGCGATTGTTTCTTCGGACGGTATCCCGAGGCCACGGGACCGTTCCGGCCTAGGAAGAAACACGGATAGCTATGCCGGATGCATGCCACGGTAGGCAGTGGCTTTCAACGGGGCTCGCTACCCACACTGAAGGACCTCTGTCTACCAAGCTATATGTCCAGGATGGCTTGTCATGCCAGTGACCTTCACGAACGCGCTCAATTACGTATCATTATTATCAACATGACAGGGAAGAACATGGTAAGTTTACGTTACGACGGCACGCACTGCCGGGGGTAAGATCTATCGTCATTATACGTTGTGCCTTCAATTACAAGTTTGAATTGAGTAGGATGGCTAGAAACTTCACTAAATATTTGTATGTACGCTCACTTGAATTCTTCAACAAATGAGAGCACGGGATTTAAATTGCCAAGCACCAGCACAAAGTGTAAAGTGCTGACCCTCGCTCTCAACAGGTACTCGGGACCAGGATAGCGTGCTAAGGAACTGAAGGCGACGCTCCTTTCTTTTGAAGCCTTGCTAGAGCGAAGGCTAGTTCTGCAACATTTTGAAGACTCCAACCCAACTGCATCATGAGTCACCGACTCTCGCCGATCCCAGGTCTTAGAGAGTCATTTTGATGTTTGTAAAAAGGGATGTAAATGTATGGAATGTCTATCTCATCGATGTCGGTTGTAAGCCCGCGAGGCCTCTTTTGTAATCGAGTCTGTAATATACTTATTATCAATGAAAATGCAAGTTTCCTTCTCTAAATGAATGTGTTCAATTTCTCTGCGTACTCTTATATATGCTGTTGTTTCGGATAACCTTATGAACCGCCTTGTGCAAGCGCAACTTAGGCTTGCACGGCATCACGCCCGGGGGACGACTATCGATTCTATCGAATCGGGGCGTGACATAATGGTATCAGAGCACGGCTTTACGTCCTTGGCCTCCAGTGTCGAGTTTTTAGTCTCAAAATCGTTGGTCTCGTGTCGATGAGATATGTCGTTCCATACGAGTGCGCCCGCAATAAGTTTGGTGACTAATATATTTTGCCTTCAAAATCCCAGAAGGCACGTCGGTGAACGTGGCGGCGAACGAAGAAAGTGCTTCGAGCGGCTCGAGTAGCTCGAGGCCCGGACCCTCAAACGATGCCATGGAGCGGATGTTGCGCATGCTGGAATCGCAACAACGATAAGCTGAGGAGAGTCAACGCCAGAATGAACAACATCGACGGCAGGCGGAGGCACGTCAAACTCAGTTCGAGGCCCGATTCGAAGCACAATTCAAGTTGCAGCAGAAGCAGCTTGATACGCTCCAGCAGATTGTTCAGACAGTGGTGGCCAACAACAACAACAACTCAGTGACAACTCCTGCCGTCACCGAGCCTGCGGTCAGACAAAGCGAAGTCGATCCGGAGGCACCCGAGCTTACGCCTGCAGCACCGAAAAGTTCCAACTTCGACGTGTCGAAATTCACAAAGAGTTGCCGTACTTCATTCAACGGCACGGAAGATCCGTCCTTGGCGATTGACTGGTTAGAGGAACTAGAAGACAAGTTCGAGCTGCTGGGCGTTGAAGAGTCCAAGAAAGTCGCATGCGCTCAACTTCTACTCCGGTCGAACGCGCACGACTGGTGGGCCGTGCAAAAGTGAGCGATCAGACGCGACAACGAGACAACGGCAATTTCTTGGGCCACCTTCCGCGAGGCGTTCGAGATCGAGTACCTCCCCATAGCCATTCGACAAGAGAAGGAAAATGAATTCATGCAGCTAAAGCAAGGAAACATGACAGTACGGCAGTATGCGGCAGAGTTTAACAAGTTGGCCAAGTTTGCTGGAGAATTCCTGCCCTCCCTGGCAAGTCGTGCTCGACGGTTCGAAGTGGGACTACGACAATCCATCTACACCCATGTGTCCGTTCCACAATACAAAACGATGGGGGAGTCTCTCAACCACGCCCTCCGCCTTGAACGCCAATATCCTCCAGGTGCTGTCGGCGCTGTGCATACCTACAATCACAAACGCCCAAGCCACGCGGGAGGAAACAACGTGACCAAGCGTCCGAACAATGGGCCCCAGGGCGGACACCAGGTGCGGAACCAGGGACCTCACTGCACAAAATGCAACCGGAACGGACATCTCGCCGTCGACTGTGAAGTTCAAAATGGCGGATGTTTCATTTGCGGAAAAAGGGGTCACTTTCATGGAGATTGCCCGAAGCGTAGAAGAAACAACTTAGACGCGCCTCAGCATCCACAGCACCGTCCAGGGAATCAAGTTCCGGCACCTCGAGCACCTCAACCCGCACTGCAAAATGGCCAAGACCGTCGCCCCAATGCCCAGGGCCGCGTCTACGCCATGACCCGAGATGAAGTACTTGCGTTAGATACGGTCGTGACAGGTATACTTAGTTTCAATAATGTGCCTGCCCGTGTATTATTTGATTCAGGTGCTTCACATAGTTTTATATCGGCGGACTTTGTCGCCGAGCACAAATTTCCGATGATATCGTTAGACCTCGACCTTAGCATAAGCACACCTTCGGGCACACCAATACTCACTAATTTAGCTTGCGCCGACGGGATTATCTGTATCGGGGGTCAAAAGATCGGTCTTGATGTGATAGTCTTAGATATGAAGGACTTCGATATCATTCTGGGAATGGATTGGCTCGGGCCGTGCAACGCAACCATAGACTGCGCCAGAAAGACGGTCACCTTCCGCATTCCAGGGGTGCCTGAATTCTGCTTTTCGTGTGGTGAGGCGTCGTCGACCTGTATGCTGATTTCGGCAATTTCTGCTCGGAGGATGCTGTATTCTGGGTGTGAAGGCTATTTGGCGTCCGTCCGAGACATGCGACAGGATGGTGCAAACGCGGGTCAGACCGACGTTGTGGCAGAATTCTCCGATGTGTTTCCGGACGAGCTACCCGGTATGCCCCCCGATCGAGAAATCGAGTTCAGCATCGATACATTTCCCGATACTCGACCAATTTCTAAGGCCCCGTACAGAATGGCTCCCGCCGAGCTGAAGGAACTCAAGGTCCAGCTACAAGAGTTACTCGATAAAGGGTTTATTCGGCCTAGTGTTTCACCGTAGGGAGCGCCCGTGTTATCCGTGAAGAAGAAAGATGGGTCCATGCGTCTGTGCGTCGATTACCGAGAGCTGAACAAGGCCACCATCCGGAACAAGTACCCATTGCCCCGCATAGACGACTTATTCGATCAACTGCAAGGCGCCTCGGTATTTTCAAAGATTGATCTCCGCTCAGGCTATCATCAACTCAAGATCAAGTCAGACGACGTGCAAAAGTCCGCCTTTCGCACTCGGTATGGCCACTACGAGTTCCTGGTGATGCCATTCGGCCTGACAAACGCTACTGCCGCCTTCATGGATCTGATGAATCGGGTATTTCGACCCTTCCTTGATAAATTTGTGGTAGTCTTTATTGATGATATTCTCGTCTACTCGAAAGACAGGACGTAGCATGCAGAACATCTACGGGCCGTGCTCCAGACACTTCGAGAACATGAGTTGTACGCAAAGCAGAGTAATTACGAATTTTGGCTAAGCAGCGTATCCTTTCTTGGTCACATCATCTCGTCCGAAGGCATTGCAGTCGACCCGAAGAAAGTGGAAGCTGTTGCTGATTGGAAGCGACCTGCGTCTGCTAGTGAGATTCGAAGCTTTCTTGGTTTGGCGGGATACTATCGACGCTTCGTGAAAGACTTCGCGAAGATTGCATCACCACTGACTCGCCTCACTCAAAAGGGAGTCGTGTATGAGTGGTCGGATGACTGTGAAGCTTCATTCCAGGAGCTGAAGCAGCGACTAATTTCGGCACCTATACTCGCACTTTCGGATGGGCCAGAGGGTTTTCAGATATTCAGCGATGCTTCAGGCCAGGGCTTGGGATGTGTGCTCATGCAGCAAAACAAGGTGATATCCTTCGCCTCCAGACAGTTGAAGCCGCACGAGAAGAACTATCCTACGCACGACTTGGAGTTAGCGACGATTGTGTTCGCGTTAAAATTGTGGCGTCACTATCTATATGGTGTGGCGTGCGCGATCTATACCGACCACAAGAGCCTCAAGTATCTCTTCACTCAAAAGGAATTGAACTTGCGACAGAGGCGCTGGCTCGAACTGATCAAAGACTATGACTTGACGATCGACTACACTCCGGGCAAGGGAAATGTTGTGGCGGACGCTCTGAGTTAAAAATATCTTGCCTCGCTTTCCATCAACCGCAGACTACTACAAGATCTAGAAGAAATGGGCATCGATCTCCGGGTTCGATTCAGGGATATACGGCTGGCGCAGCTGCAGTTAGAGCCGAGTTTGCTGGAAAAGATCATAGTCGCTCAGAAGGATGATCTGTACCTGAAGAAAGTGCGCGAGCGAATTTCGACAGGTAGTGCGACCGACTTTGCGGAAGATAAGACCGGCGTGCTGAGAATGAATGGCCGACTATGTGTTCCGGATGATTCGGAACTACGAAAGGAGATAATGTCGGAGGCGCATCATGCGAAATATACCTTGCATCCAGGCAGTACCAAGATGTATAAAGACCTCCGCACGACCTTCTGGTGGCACGGGATGAAGAGAGATGTGGCGCTCTTCGTGTCGCAATGCATGGCCTGTCAGTAGGTGAAAGCTGAGCATCAGCGACCGGGCGGGGAGATGCAGAACCTTGCCATTCCAGAGTGGAAATGGGATCATGTCACGATGGACTTTATTGTTGGCCTGCCGAAGACACCACGGGGAAGCGACGCCATCTGGGTCATCGTCGATCGACTAACCAAGTCAGCGCACTTTATTGCCATCAAAGTTACTTGGAGCGTTGATCGCCTGGCGCAGATTTATCTTGACGAGATAGTACGGCTGCACGGAGTTCCAGTATCCATCGTCTCTGATCGGGATTCACGGTTCATGTCGCGATTCTGGAGTAGCCTTCAGTCGGCGCTGGGTACCAAGTTGCAGTTCAGCTCAGCTTACCATCCTCAGACCGACGGCCAAACGGAGCGCGTTAATCAGATTCTCGAAGACATGCTACGGCTCTGCGCAATTGACTTCAAATCAAGCTGGGACGTCCACCTACCGTTGGCAGAATTTACATACAACAATAGCTATCAGTCCAGCATCCAAATGGCGCCGTATGAAGCTTTGTACGGCCGGAAGTGCAGATCGCCCATTTGCTGGGATGAAGTCGGGGAGCGGCAGATACTCGGCCCGGAGCTGGTGGAACAGACTGTGGAAAAGGTCAAGCTAATTTGGGAAAGACTGAAGATTGCACAGAGTCGGCAAAAGAGCTACGCCGATACCCATCGAAGACCGCTTGAGTTCCTGGTGGGCGATCATGTGTTCCTGAAGGTGTCGCCTATGCGAGGAGTTACTCGGTTCGGCGCGAAAGGAAAGCTGAGTCCGAGATTCGTTGGGCCGTCCGAAATACTCGAACGGGTCGCCCCAGTGGCCTATAAAATTGCCCTACCGCCGGCGCTTGAAGGTGTGCACAATGTCTTCCACGTCTCCCAACTGCGGAAGTACGTGCACGACCCTAGCCACGTGGTGGCTTTTGGCCAGCTGGAGCTAAAGTCTGACTTATCCTACATTGAAGAGCCCGTTCAAATCTTAGAATGCAAGGATAAGCTGTTGCGGAATAGGGCGATCCCACTCGTCCGCGTGCGCTGGAGGAACCATGCGGCAGAAGAGTCGACATGGGAACTCGAGTCTGAGATGAAGGAGAAGTTTCCTTCATTGTTTTCATAGAGGTAGGTTCTGTTCTTAAGTTTCAAGGACGAAACTTTTTCTTAGTTGGTTATGGTGTAGTGCCCCGTCCCTACATCGTGCCCCGTTGTTCGTCCACGGGGTGCGCGAGAAAGGAACACTGTCGCTATCGACTCGGTCGGGACCGATAGGTCGGGATCGATCGAATCGATCGAACGGGAACGGTTGAATTAAGATCCATTCCCCGTTATGGAATGGCTTCTTCGGAACCAAGTCCCATATTCAGCGGGCTGCGCCTCAAGGATTGACTCTGCGGCTGAGTCGGGAGAGACCTCCCGTTGCTCTGCTTTTCACGCCGCTTGCGTTGGTTTTGGCTTTGTTTTCTGAATGCATTTTCGTGAATGTTTTCGATGGTTTTCATGGCTTACGTTTCGAACTTCGCATTCGTATCGAATTTCCTTGAATAACACAGTGTTCTAATCAGTTGCTTGTGCGATTTCAGGTGATCGCGTAGGCAACGTCTAGCGCGGCCAACCAGTTTCTCGCCTCAAGTAAATACTAAGGTGAGTGGCTGACCCTTCTTCCCTCGACCCTCTTCTCTAATACATTATCAATACTAGACACGTGCTATGCTAGAGGTAATGCAATGACAGGAATGATATTCTAATGAACGGTCACACGACGTCCCACGAACACGAACTATGCAGATGTTTGTCATACAATATATTCGTGCTTGCAATTATCAAATCATATAGAACCGTGCTAAGGAAAGGATGAATCGATTAAATAACTGTCGCAACGATACTATAAGATGTGCCTTGAAATAACAAATTAACTTAGCACGGTCATGGACAACTTGTCGACAAGGGCGATTGTTTCTTCGGACGGTATCCCGAGGCCACGGGACCGTTCCGGCCTAGGAAGAAACACGGATAGCTATGCCGGATGCATGCCACGGTAGGCAGTGGCTTTCAACGGGGCTCGCTACCCGCGCTGAAGGACCTCTGTCTACCAAGCTATATGTCCAGGATGGCTTGTCATGCCAGTGACCTTCACGAACGCGCTCAATTACGTATCATTATTATCAACATGACAGGGAAGAACATGGTAAGTTTACGTTACGACGGCACGCACTGCCGGGGGTAAGATCTATCGTCATTATACGTTGTGCCTTCAATTACAAGTTTGAATTGAGTAGGATGGCTAGAAACTTCACTAAATATTTGTATGTACGCTCACTTGAATTCTTCAACAAATAAGAGCACGGGATTTAAATTGCCACGCACCAGCACAAAGTGTAAAGTGCTGACCCTCGCTCTCAACAGGTACTCGGGACCAGGATAGCGTGCTAAGGAACTGAAGGCGACGCTCCTTTCTTTTGAAGCCTTGCTAGAGCGAAGGCTAGTTCTGCAACATTTTGAAGACTCCGACCCAACTGCATCATGAGTCACCGACTCTCGCCGATCCCAGGTCTTAGAGAGTCATTTTGATGTTTGTAAAAAGGAATGTAAATGTATGGAATGTCTATCTCATCGATGTCGGTTGTAAGCCCGCGAGGCCTCTTTTGTAATCGAGTCTGTAATATACTTATTATCAATGAAAATGCAAGTTTTCTTCTCTAAATGAATGTGTTCAATTTCTCTGCGTACTCTTATATATGCTGTTGTTTCGGATAACCTTATGAACCGCCTTGTGCAAGCGCAACTTAGGCTTGTACGGCATCACGCCCGGGGGACGACTATCGATTCTATCGAATCGGGGCATGACAGTAGGCTCCGTTGGAGAATACGGTCTCAATGATAAATGGGCCTTCCCATTTTGGCTGGAACTTGTCGGCAGTTTTGTGAGTCATGACCATCGGCCTCCGGACTGCCAGAACGATATCTCCCACTTGGAATGTTCTGATTTTAACCTTCTTATTGAAGGCTCCAGAGATGCGTGCTTGGTATAGTTTAATTCGTTGCTGAGCCAAGTGGCGCTTTTCATCTAAGGCCTCCAACTCTTATAGCCTGCGACGGTAGTTATCATCTGTCGTCAATTGATAATTGAGGGCGACGCAGAGTGAGGGTATTTGAGTCTCCAATGGGAGGACTGCCTCACTCCCGTATACCAGGGAAAATGGTGTGTTCCCAGTGGCTATTCGGACGGTAGTACGGTACGCCCATAAGCATTCGCCAAGTTTCTCGTTCCAATCGGGCTTGTTGGAGGATACGAACTTCTTGAGTAACTTGATGATGGTCTTTTTGAATGCTTCTGCTAACCCATTCGATGCTGGATTGTATGGCGTTGAAGCAATATTTTGGATGCGGTGCTTATCACAGAACCGGTAGAAGGTATGGCTAGCGAACTGCGGACCATTGTCGTGGATGATCCTTCGGGGCAGTCCAAAGCGATAGATGATGTGATGCTTGAGGAAGCTGATCACGTTCAAAGTTTTGACTTCTGCAAGTGGAACAGCTTCTGCCCATTTGGAGAAGTAATCCGTGATCGCAAGTATAAAGCGATGTCCACGGGAGGAAGGTGGAGTAATTGGACCAATGATATCCATCCCCCATGCTTCGAAGGGCCAGGATGCCACTGTCGGATGTAGAAATTCGGATGGCTGGTGAATGAAGTCTACGTGGACTTGGCAGGCTTTGTACCTTGTTGCGTAGTCTATCACATCCGCTACCATCGTGGGCCAGTAGTAGCCCATTCGGCGAAGACGGTCTTGCAATTTAGAACCAGGCTGATGGGCCCCGCAGACACCGTCATGTGCTTCTCGTACGGCTTCTTTGGCTTCTGCGTTTGACAGACACTGAAGCAATAATCCATCGTAGGATCGCCGATATAGCATTTTCGTCTCTGTATCGTAGAAGAATCTGAGGGAACGCCGTCTAATGGAGGTGGCCTCCTTTTGGTTCTCGGGGAGGATGTCGTAGACGACGAAGTCGATGAATGGTTGTCTCCAATCTGGGGCATCATCAATCGCCTGAGCAGAATAACTTGCCACGAATTGAACGTTGTTCTTGGGACAGACCAATTCGTGGCCTATTACCTCCACGGACTGGTAGGCATAG
Source organism: Iris pallida (assembly GCA_029216955.1). NCBI lineage: Eukaryota > Viridiplantae > Streptophyta > Magnoliopsida > Asparagales > Iridaceae > Iris > Iris pallida. Next base: position 44,477,097 of record JANAVB010034417.1, on the reverse strand, counting down.
TTCGGAACTGCTAGGGAAGCGGCAAGGCCAGCTAGGGCGTCAGCTTCAATATTTTGGAGTCTGGGGACATGCTCAATAAAGAACCCCTCGAACGTCGAGATGATGTCGATCGCTATTTGGTGATAGGGGATCATGTCTTCATGGCGAACCTCGTACGAGCCCCAGATCTGATTGACGATTAACTGGGAATCGCCGTATGCTTCAAGATATTCTACCCCTAGCTCTTTTACAAGTTGGAGGTCAATGACCAGAGCGTTGTACTCGGCCACATTGTTAGAGCAGGGTTCCGTGAGGGAGTAAACGCGGTTAATCACTAGTCCGGAAAGGGAGACTAGCACCACCCCAACTCCGACATTGATGTTGCCCTTGGGTCCTGTTCTTGAAGCACCGTCGAAGAACATTCACCATATATTATCGTGAGAGGCTGCATTCGAGTCGACGACCTCATCTGGAATTTTTTTATATATCCTGGATGACTCTGAGCCCGGGTGGGCTGCCAAAAAGTCTGCCAGGGCTTGACCTTTGACAGCCTTTTACGGGACGAAGATCATATGATAAGGGGACAGCAATATTGCCTATGTAGCGAGGCGAGAGCTGAGTGCCTCTGGTTTAGTCATGAGGACCCTGAGAGGGTTGACTCATGAAATCACATGTATTGTTTGTCCGGTAACATAGTGCCGTGTCTTCTGAATAGCGAACACCAGGGCAAGGCACTCCTTCTCTACAGCGGTGTATCGGTGCTCTGGCCCAATCATCATTTGGTTGATCTAGTATATGGCTTGTTCATGGCCTACATCGGGGTGACGACCCTTCTTGGGAAGGCGTATCGTCATTGTCTTGTCGGAGGGATTGAGCTTCTCCGTTTGAGGCTGGTTGGCTCTCGGCAGCCTAATTGTCAGCGGCTCCGTTGTGGGTCTTGGCACTTGGCCAGACCTTGGCAGCCGGATTATCATCTGCTCTTTTTGTGCCGAGAGACTGATTGTGTCCTTACGCAGAGTGGCGGTAAGGGGTGCTGACTTGCCAGGTTTGCGAGCTTGGAGGTAGATCGTTAGAGGCTCTTCTGATCCTGTGGTTGTCTCGGTACTAGCTTGTACATCTCCTTCACCAAGATGCTTCTTCGAATTTTCGTACAGGCAGGAGTCTGAGTAGTAGGATTCGACCCCTTTGAAGGGATCGATATCAGCAAATTCCGTCCTCACGAAGCCGTGTTTATCGATATATTTGAAGCATTGGTACAGCGTGGAAGGCACGATCATATAATCGTGTACCCATGGACGCCCCAAAAGGATGTTTGTAAGAAGTGTCTGCATCTATGACGTAGCAGGTGACTTCGGATTGGAGGTCGCCAATTTGACACTTCAGACGAATCTTCCCAATTGGGTAGCTCCTGTCCGAATTAAAACCGCTGATGGCGGTGCTTGTAGGCGTCAGGTGATGCATTGGGATGCGGAGATGATGTAGCAGACCCTTCAGGATAATGCTTATGGAAGAGCCAGGATCAATGTGCATCTGATCCACCTTTACGTCGCCGATGTATCCAGTGTAGTATAGCGGGCGATCGTGCAGGTTGGTTTTGATGAGCATGTCCTGCGGAGTGAAGACGATGTTGGGCATTGCTCCCGTACAGGCGCTGTCTTGGAGATCTGCAGGTGGGGTTTCTCCTGTGAGGTTGACCTGAGCGAGGTATGCGTCGGCGTTTTGGAGTGCATCGCTCAGAGCCGCACGAACATCCTTGGAGAGTCTCAAAAGCTCGTATAATGATAACTTGGCCGGTGTGTTGGCTAATTGTGCTAAGATGTCGAAGTTGTAGGGCTTCTCCAGCCCTTGTGATGCCTCTTTTCGGAGGGTTTTGTCAAAGCGAGTCTCCCTCGGCCTAGGCTTGTCGGTCGTCGGAGGTTGAGCCGGTCCCGGAGCATCAGTTGTAGTAGGTTGATGGTCTTGAGCTGGATTGTCAACCACAGGTTGGGATTGCGTCCCAGACCGCGTGACGACGGCTGTAGCTTCTTCGATGTCTGCCGAGATTGTGTGGCAGGACCTGATTTTTCCATTCTTCTTTTTGCAGGTAGAAGACGATATGGGGCGAGTCATTTCCGATACCAAGTCTGGATGGATCCACATGACCTCCCCTCGTGATATGGTGAGGGACACTAGACCAGCGGTCTGATCTCGGGAAGAAGGAAGATTAGCGATCTCCATTGTTTCCAGAGGGATAGGGACCACCCCGTCTTGAGTTTCTGTCGGAGGGAAGCTGCCGAATTGTACTTACACCATGTTGGCTGCCACGGTTACCTCTTCGAAATCGATAGCCAGAGCGTTCGAATCGATAAGATTTTGGATGTACCGTTTTAGCTGGTAGCAGTCGTGTGTAGCATGGTGGACATAGCGATGATAATGGCAGTACTTTGGGTTCTCCATCTCTGCCGGCCGCGGTTCCCGTCTTGGTGGAGGAAGCTGAATTCTGTCCCCTTGTATGAGCATGTCGAAGATGGGCTTGACATGACCGTCTTCGAAGGAGTACGTGATTTGCGGCCATTGTTTGTCTGCTGGCTTTGGCTCAGGTTTCTGTGCTGCATCGGCCACCATAGCCTGCTTACCCCTGCTGTCCCGATTGTTGGAGGGGTTACCCCCATTATCGTTGTTGGGACGCTTGCCCTTGTTCTCTCCGTCCGAGATATGCAATCCCAGTTGGCGAGCCTTCTTCAATCGTTCTTCGGCGCTTGTAGCACTGATGATGAACGTCTTCCAATCCTTGAATTGACTTTCGCCCATCCAGAGACTGATTGTTAGAAGCAGTCTCTTTTGGCAAATTTTAATCAAGGAGGAATCCGAGTTTTCAGAGGGCAACTTCATGGCAGTTTGGCGGAACCTCTCGATGTAGTTCCTTGTCAGCTCTTTCTCCCCTTGGACGACGTCCATGAGGGTAGACATGGTGATGTCCTACCCTACTTCGTAGAATCTCTCCAAGAACATGCGCTTGAAGCCGGCAAAAAAGTAGATGCAGTTGTCCGACAGATTGCGATACCAGTCGAAGGCGACTCCTTCCAATACCCCGATGAATAATCATGTGAGAATGGCATCGTCATGGGACAGATGGTCGGTGGTGACCTCGAAGTAAGTGATGTACCGACTTGCTGAGGTCTTGCCATCATAAGGATTGATGTTGAACGGCTTATATCTTGGTGGGAATGGAACATCCCTCCATGCAGCAGGGTATGGTTGCCGTATTCTGAGGTCTTGAGAGTTTTCTCGCGTGTGGAACATGGCTCGGAGCTCTTGGACCTCTCTTCTCGCTTCGCGGGCCTCATCCACAGCAGTGGGGGCTGTTACTTCGGGAGGATTGTTGCCCGGGTTCGGTGCCGCTGAGTTTGAGTCCGCATTGACAGCGGGACCCGTACTTGTTTGGCCAGGCGTCCCTCCTTGGAGAGTTGGAGGGGCCGCTTTGATCTCGTCTATAGACTTGACCAAGGCATGCAGTATGGCCTCTAGAGTGTCAATGCGTTGGCGATCACTGGAACCACCTTGGTTGCTGTCTATCATGAATATCGTCTTCACATGAGAGGAGATAGACGGAGTGGTAGAGGAAGCGCCCTCCAAGTCGTACCCCTGTAGTTAGAAGTCATCGGGGTATGTGGGTATGTTCCCTTCTGATTCAGACTCGGAAGGAACAGTACCCCCAGTCTCTGAGTTTGCCTCGTCTTGAGTGTCATGGATGTCCTCGGGGACATCAGCACATGTTGTACCTGATGGGAGAGTGGTCTCTCCGGGGTCGTCTTCTTGGAACATCGGATTGTTGTGGAGGCTCGGAGGGGTGCTACCTCCAGCCCCAGCAACCCCTGCGTTGTGGACGACGAATCTCCCACTGTTGCAGATTTCGTCTTAGAGCGAGTACCTTGGAAAACTCCGATGGTGGGCACCCGTTTAGACGACAGTCTTTTAGTCGCAGTGGCTAAAATTTTTAGGTTGGGAACATTTGTCTTCTTCCCCCTTCCATCAGCGGGGACTTTCCAAGCGGAGTTGCAGGAGGCGACGGGTAGTGCCTCATCTTGTGAAGATGTCTGTTGCAGTCTTTGAAAGACAGACTGCCGGTCTTCTCGTATCGTCGCACTGTTGCAGCAGCAGTTGACGATGACTTGGGTGCAGTGACGTCCGTGGGAGGACTCTTTGCACCCCAATGCATCTTCTCTTTCCTTGCGTTTGTGGAGGATGGCCTTACGCAAGTCAGATCGGTCTGGACCGACCATGTTTGCTCCCGAGATTTTGGGAGACTTTTGCGAACCTCTCTGTCCGTCAGCCGCCGGGGCTGGACTCAAGTGGTTCTGTACAACTTCCCATCCGAGGCCTGCGTAGCAGTATGCAGAACGCTCGGACGTTCAGAGGTCAGATCAGCGGACCGAACTCGCCAGGCTCGCGCTGCTTTAGACTTCTTCACTCTAGTGCGTACGGGCATGTAGTAAAAAGAGTCTAAGTGATACTGGAGAGAGTCAAACATATCTTCTTGGGAGCACAAGAGATGAGGACCGTACGAGAGGCGGTCGAAGACAGAGCCGCGGGGAGTAGGCGTCATGCGGCTATCATCGTTGGTCCGTATGTGGCTGGCAGACGTAGCCGCATAGGCTTTCTTCATACGGCTGGAAGTCTCAGCCGCATGAGTCTTCTTTGTGCGGCTGGATGATCTGGTCGCATGGATTTTCTTCATGCGGCCGGTAGATCCACCCGCATGAGCCTCCTGCATGTGGTTGACAGATTTGGCCACAGGAGTGCTCGGCTTCTTCTTGGGGGGCATAGAGTCGCTCTTTGTCCCTACAAGTCCAGCATCGTAATGCTTTCCTCTGCCGGACTCGGGGACAACAGAGTTCTCTACAGTGCGAAGTGGAGCCATATGAGAATCACCCTCGCCGCCTTGGGTAGCAGAGAGTACCCCGTCCAGAGCTTGTGGAGGAGCAAACGATTTTGGCCTCCACTCACAGCAAGCTTTCTTTGTGCGGGTTCGCTTCTGGATCGGGCCAGCACTTCCTTCAGAGAGCATCTCTTCAAACGCTTGTTGGTCGAAACGAACGACCATTTTCTGTTGCGTGGAGCCAAGCTTGGCTGCATCCGACTGCGTCACCAACTCCTCAGCCATGGAGAAGTTTGTCCCCAGCAGAGTCGCCATCGTGTTTGCCATTGATTGTAAAAGTACAAAACAGTTTTATGGGAGGACTGAACTTAGACTCACAATACAAACTCGCTTGTACAAAGAAAGCCTAGGGACGAAAGCCTAGGTATAGCAGACTAAGTACAATTATTTATTTTAGATTCTGGGGGGGGTGACGATAGAGGCTCGGGAAGGCGACGGCAACCCTGCCTTACTCCTTGGACGATCGGTATGCAGCCTTAGCTCCAGAAGATTTGCTCGGCGTTGAAGAAATGCTCTCTTTGCTCCTTCTCTGCTTTTTCCTCCAAGTCTTCTAATGCTCTCTGGTCTCGAAAAGGGGTCTCTCTGGTCACACTCTCTCCGTTGTGTATATTGCTAGGGAATGTCTCTCTATTGTAAGGGAATGGCACCTTGCTATTTATAGAAATGGGGTATGATCATTAGGGTTGCAATGATTGCTTCCTGGAGATGGCGGCGGCCTGTGGATTGGTCAATCTAGGCCATTAGTTTTGAGTGTGATGAATCTGGGCCATTAAGTGTAGATTACACCAAATCTCATCAGTATTTAATGCTGATTGGAATAAATCTTCCTCATGATGATCTGCTGATGTCTGCGAATAAATTTGATTTGTTCTCCTGCCACGTGTCCCAGATTATTGGGATTTGACCCAATCTCTTATTGTAATAAATCTGGGAAATCGATCGGCTTAGGCTACGTATCCTAGGAGCCACTGGGGGGATCTGAACCGCATAAAGATGGAGCCGCATAAGGTTTGGGTCACATAAGGTTTGGGCCACGTGTCAGGGCTGCTTTGGTAGTGCCCCCCTCGAACCTTTGAACCGCATGAAGATGATTATTGCGAGCCGCATAGGGATGCATCCGCCTGAGCCGCATGGAAATGGTCCTCTTGAGCCGCATGAGAAGGCCTCCGCTTGAGCCGCATGAGACTGTTTCGGCCTGAGCCGCATAGGACGGCTTTATTCTGAACCGCAAGGGAAGTCTTCGTTCGAGCCGCATACGAACGCCCACGTGGCAAGGCCACGTGGCATTTTTATGGATCTCGGGAGATTGTGTCAGAGAACTCTTTCTCTTCCCTAGGGGTCTGTCATTATGACAGAGTCATAATTACCTCTCTTGTGTCAGGGCTGTCACTATTTTCAGAGTTGTCAGCCGCCAAAGTAATTAATGCAGCATAGGGCGGAGGGGAACACTTTTACGCCACGTGTCTTCTGAGCCGCATGGGATGTCTTGGGCCGCATAGTCCCTTATGTCGCATGACTTTCTGAGCCGCATGGGGTTTTCTAGCCGCATGGATTATTTTCTATGATTCTACAGACATCACCACCCCCACCTTTATCAACACAACCCCCTACTCCACCCATGGTCGAGAACCCCCACCACAGCCACCATCTCCTCCTTCTCCATCTCCTCCTTCCTCCTTCACTCCATCTTCATCATCATCATCACACCACCACCATTAATAAACACACCACCACCTCCACCACACCATCATCTACAACCACCACCACCATCACCCGAAACACGACCACCACTTCGCCGTACCCCCACCGGCGACCGCCGCTACCGCGCACACGCGCCAGCAAGCAGCAGCAGCCACCGCCGTGCCACCACCCCACTCAGCTACTTCCGGCCGCCGCACCACCGCCCCTAGGCCAGCGCCCCTCCGACGACCACCGGCGTACCACCCCGGCACAGCCCTGTCCTCTCCGGCACACTGTACAGACGATTTCAACTTTTACGTCGAAATCCCGTCGTGATGCGCACGGGTTCAAGCCAGAACTCACGTTTCACAATGTCGACTTCGTACGTATTTTTTGGGCAATCGAACCGTTGGATCGTCGCACTCCTTACTCCGTCACAATCTCGGTATATAGATCTTCACTCCTTTCAAGTTTCGTCCGTTAATTTCGTCATTTGATACATCAAAACCGGCTACCAAGTTGACCGTTTAAATTGTACTATTTTTGAACAGTTTTACGGAGCCAACTTTGTCACCTCTTCCTGTCCCTTAAGTTTCGTTTCATTATGAGTACGTTTGGTTGGTCGAATTCGACGCCAAAGTTGGCCATCCGAATTCTTAATTTTGTACTTGTTAAATTCCATTTTTGAATTCGGGACTGCAGATTCAATTTCTGACACCATCAGTAGACTCGTGGTGTCGTTCTGACACGTTTTCATATAAAGTTTGTTAGATATGGAGGACGTGGGTCCTGGCATGCATTTCAGTGTAAAGCGGGTCCCATAATCCGAGTCAACGGATCATTTTGAGATCGGCTCATCGGAATCCAATTTCGGATATACCGTTAGAGTTTTTATCGTCATTCTAGACTCGTTGACATATAATTTGCTGAGTTTTGAAGACATTTGCCCTGGCACGCATTTCGGTGCAAACTGGTTTCTAAATGTCCGGGTCAACGTGTCATTTTGAGACCGGCTCATCGGAATCTAATTTCGGATATACCGTTGAGTTCGTGTTGTCATTCTGGACTCGTTGACATATACTTTGTTAGATTTTATGGACTTTGACTTCAACACGCATTTTCGTGCAAATCGGATACCAATATCCAGGTCAACGGACCATTTTGTGATCGGGTGATCGGAATCCCATTTCGGACATACCGTTGGGATCGTATCATCATTCTGGATTCGTAGACATATAATTTGCTAGGTTTTGTAGAGTTCTACCTTGACACATTTTTCGGTGCAAAGTGTGTCCAACGACGGATATTATTTTAACCCAAAATTACCATTTTGCCCTTGTGTCCAAATTGGACTTATGGATAGGCTATCCTAGCTAATTTGACCATTCTAGACGCATTGGTGATATTTATTTTATCATCCGACAACATCTGTAGATTTTGCTTATGTATCGCCCTTAAATTATATTTAATTATTATTATATATATTTATATGCTTGGTTTTTGTAAAACTCTAAATGTGATCATTGTGTTTCTAAGAACCCTAAGTGTTGGTTTAGATATAGTGTCACCCTACATTAGACTTTTATGCTAGGTCCCCACTTAGCTAGTGTCCAGTTAGGAGTTGTGTCCAACACTAGTGTAATCTTAATCATAACTTAGAGGCTGAGTTTGTATATCATTATTGACAGGACACCGGACATCTGTATCTTCATATTCTTATTCTTGCTTTGCTCGAGACAAGTACCCCTACAAGCTTATTTACTGCTTATAACAATAAACTGTGATTAAATCATGTTAAAATACTGCTTTCTGGATAACTGCAAGTCATCTCTCTTCATGTTTCACATGCCTTATACTGCTCTTAGTATCCACCATGTTTTATACTGCTCTCAGTTCCAACCATGCTTATACTGCTCTCAGTATGCACCATGCTTTATACTGTTCTTGTATCACTCACATGTTATAAAACGGGTAATAGGAAAACTGTTAGTAGAGTACGTGATCATGCCCTCTTCTCCGTATGTATTTACCGAGCATTGTTACATTCTATATGTAACTTTGTCGTATGTTCTGGTCCCGCATTTGTGTATGGATATACACCGATGCCGTTATGTGTACATATGTACACATCAAAAAATTGATATGTACTACTGTACATCCTATTTACCTATTAACTGATCACTCACCTACTACAGTTTTAAACTTTAAAACGAATATGTATTGTCATGATGAAATATATCTAAAAATTAGATAAATCAAGATATGCCATGATTATGTTATTTTATCTTTTTCCATCACATGATCAGTATTATATGTTTGTAGAACAAGTACTTGCTCCCGTCCTAACAGGATAACGTTGTAGGTTCACTTTCCGAGGAGAAAATGCTATGTGATACATACTTTGGTACTGCATTTGAGGACCTGGCCTTAGCTCCAGAAGAGGCCCCAGCGGGGACCCTTGCTTAGATATCTTTCATGTGTTTTGAGACTTAGACTTTGTTTTGAACTTATATTTGGATACTGGACTTTGTCTCCAGTTAGATACTTTGGAAGTGTATTATTAAGTCTGTATTTATTTTACTTTCGCTTATAGATGCTGTGTTGTGATAAACCTTTAAATGTAATATTAGAACTGTTAGCAGCTTAGATCATTTATTGTCTATTCTTAGAACAGCTTACTACGCTTTAACCAAACGTAGGCTGGACATGGCTTGGCCCGGCCCAACAATTTAGGTAACAGGTCATGACAGAAATATATAAAGAATGATAGATGTTGAATGCGAGGCCATAGCTCGTGAGTATGTGGAGCGACAAGCTGCATGGGACAGCTCTATGATTGCGTTCACAATACAATCTAGAAAGATAGAATCCAGTATTTCTAAGGCCACTTCCTCCACTGAGCTTTATAAGGCTGAGGCAACAGAGAAAGATAAAGAAGTCAATGAGGGCCAATCTCGCATTCAGGAGCTAGAAGCTAAATTGGCTAGAATTCGTGCTTCGATCACAACAGCGAGGAAGCGCCAAGAAGAGGTACTCGAGCTATATCAATTCTCCTCAAGCCGTCTAGATGAACTATTTAGGAAAAGAGATGAACTTCTTTGAGCTCAAAATACAGAGATGGAGCATCATGTTACATCGATGCAGCCTTTACTTCTAGCTTTCAGGATAGATTTGGCCATAGCAAGGGTAATTGCGACAAGGATGGAGCGGGCTGAAGCCCTAAAGAAAAAAATTTCTGACATCAATACTCCACCTCCCCAATGAGTCTATAATAATGTTTTCTTTTTGAATAGCAGTTTCATTTTTGTATGATCAAATGTAACAACTTTGTGTTTGAAATGAAATAAAGAATTGATAAATTTTTGTGGCTTTATTACTTATTATGTATCTGTTTGAGACACAAGTAATAAACAGGAGTAGAAGTATGTTCAGAGGTACTGGATGTGACATATTTCTCAAAAATAACAACACTCATTATATCTATTCGAAGGTAATATGGACATGACATAATATAATTTTGACATATTGTTATTTCTGGGACGACATTATGACAAGTCGTTGATAAAGGTAGTAGAATTCAGAGGTAATGTGGATGTGAATTCGTAGATCTGTTGATTATCCAAAAAAACAACTGTGGCTCAAGTATAAGATGATATTTGTGATGACGTTATAGGTTAATCTTTTGAGAATGTACCATAAGATCTGATTAAGACTCCGCTGGAAATTTCTAGGGACTTATTATCTGCGGGTTTATTCACAAAAAGAGTGAATAAAAGATAATAATTCGAAGATTTGCATATATACAATATTTATTAGAAAATATAGTACACACTTTCAAACATAATATTTTTTCAGAAATTTGCCATTGATAGGCATCATAGCGATTCAGCCATCAATCCTGGTTAGCTGGTAAGCTCCGTTAGAGAAAACCTTTCGTACAACATAGGGACCTTCCCACTTTGGCTCGAACTTGCCCCTGCTCATGTGCATCATAGTCATACGACGTCTAACAGTAAGGACTAGATCGCCTTTTTGAAATATTCATATTTTGACTTTACGGTTGAAGGCTTTCGAGATACAGACTTGATATAGCTCAATGTGCTATTGAGCTAGTAGCCGCTTCTCATCAAGCGCTCCAAGCTCTTGAAGTCGAAGACAGTCATTGTTTTCCACTGCAAGTTCATTGGCGACAGCTATCCTCAATAATGGAATTTGGATCTCCAATGGTAGAACGGCTTCGCATCCGTACACCAAAGAGAAAGGTGTACAGTCTATCGTGGTACGTACGGTGGTACGGTACGCCCATAGACATTCTCTATGATTTTTGCTCTAGTTTCATTTATTGGCAGAAATGAACCTCTTGAGAAGCTTGATGATTGTTTTGTTAGAAGCTTCTGCTAGACCATTAGCTGCGGGATTATAAGCCATGGAAGAAATATTGTTGATCTGATTGTCATTACAGAATCGAGTAAATGTTTGACTAACGAACCGAGGTCCGCTGTCATGGATGATTCATCGAGGAATATCAAATCGATAGATCACATGATGCTTGATGAAACTAATGATACTGCTTGTCTTGACTTCTGCTAAAGGTATAGCTTCTGCCCATTTTGAGAAGTAATCGATTATAGCTAAAATAAACCGATGTCCTCGAGATGATGGCGGATTGATAGCACTAATAACAACCATATCCAGGCTTCAAAGGGCCAAGATATTGTAGTGAGATGTAAGAATTCAGACGATTGGTGGATGAAATCTGTATGGATTTGACACGCTCGACATTTTTTTGAATATTTGATTGCATCTACCACCATATGGGACAACAGTATCCCATGCGTCGAATTCGATCCTGTAGCTTAGGACCAGGCTGATGTGCGCCGCAGATACCATCATGAGCTTCTCGTAGTATCTGTTTAGATTCATCTTCCGCAAGATAGTGTAGGAGATCGTCGGCAGAGTGTTTTGGACGATTGATTGTAACAGAATCGAAGCGACGATGGATTGTCGTTGCTTCTTTAGGGTCTTCCGGTAAAATGTCATGTAATATGACGTCGATGTAAGGAGCCCTCCAGTCTTTGCTAGTAGTACAAATTTCAACTGAATTACTGAATTCAACATTCAAAATATTCTCAATGCAGAATAATTTTCGATTAGTGATGACGATAAACTATTGTATTTCACAGGAATTGCTAATACTGCTGCTCGATTAGCAAGTGGGTCAGCCTCTGTATTATATGCTCGGCGTACATGTTCAATAAAGAAACCTTTGAATGATGGAGCCAGTTTGACTGCTGCATCTTTGTATAGGATGAAACCTTGATGTCAGACTCCATACGTGCCTCTAACCTGGTTGACAATCTTCTTAGAGTCTCTATATACTTCAAGATAGTCAATATCCAGCTGTTTAGCTAACTGGAGACTGATGACTAAAGCATTATATTCAGAAACATTTTTGGAACATGGCTTATCCAGAGAATAGGCTCTTTGAATAGCTAGTCTTTTTGGGGATACAAGGATAATCCCTACTCCAGCAATGATGATACCGTTGGGTCCAATTCTGGATGTCCCATAAAAGAATAGACGTCAAGCGAGTATCTCTTCTAAAATCATGTTGGTCTCTAGAGTTTCATCAGGAGTTTCATCATAGAGTTTTGAATTTTCAGGAATTGGATGTGTGGCTAAGAAGTCGGCTAGGGCTTGACCCTTAACAGACTTTTGCAGGACATAGACCATATCATATTATGATTGTAGTATCGCCCATGTCGCGAGTCTGGAGTTGAGAGTACTCGGCTTTTTCATCAAAACTCGTAGAGGATTGACTCTGGAAATGACGTGAATGGTCTGGCCCGTGATGTAATAACGCAATTTCTGGACGGCGAACATCAACGCTAAGCATTCCTTTTCTACCGAGCTGTATCGATATTCAGCACCGATCATTATGCGACCGGGATAGTAAATTGCTTGTTCATGGCCTTCATTGTTCTTCTAGGCTAGGAGGGCACCTAGAGAGTGATTCATTGCTCGAACATATATCAGGAAAGGTATTCCTGTGATTGGAGGAACTAGGACTGGAGGGTTCATCAGGTACCGCATTATGTCTTCAAATGCTTGTTAGCATTCATCAGTCCAAACGAAAGACACACATTTCTTCATCAATTGAGTGAAAGATCTGTAACATCTATTGATATTTGAGATAAATCTCTTGATATTCGTATGTCGTCCCTGGAATCCTCGTAGCTCTTTTAGATTGCGTGGAGGACGCATCTCTTGAATGGCTTTGACTTTCTTGGGGTCAACGTGTATATCCTTAGAGGTAATAACAAATCCTAAAAATTTGCCACTAGTGACTCCCATAAATGACTTGGTGGGACTCATTTTGAGTTGATGCTGACATATTAGATCGAAGATAGTTCTTAAATCTTGGACATGATCTTCCTTTGGACGACTTTTGACAGCAATATCATCGACATAACACTCAACTATTTTCCGTAAGTGCTCACGAAAAATGGTACTTATAGCCCGCTGATAGGTGATACCAGCGCTCTTGAGACTAAATGGCATGACTGTATAATAATAGACTCCTAGAGAAGTGCGAAAGGATGTATGCTTTTCATCTTTAGGATTTATCCTGATCTGATTATATTCCGAGAATCTGTCCCTGAAAGACATTCGTTCGAACCCGTAATAACGTATAAGCTGTATAGACATGGGGGTTACTACTACAATCCAACAGTCAATCCTAGGTCAAGCAATTCTAGGTATCTCAATCACAGACAAATATGCAAGGTACAAGAAGTATTATCATCAATCGAAAAATAGTAAAGCTTCTCAAACTATATATACATGGATGATCATGAAGCTAGTAATACAAAGTGAAGAACTAGCAAGAGTAATAGTCATACGTAATAAGCTCTAACTATAGTCTAGAATACGCAAATCATGTTTAGGCCCGTAGGCTAAATGTCAAGATCCAAAACACGAGCTAAACACGTGCTCGGAGGCTAAATGCCACAAAAGAATAATGTACATAACTAGTAGGAGAATGATATAGAAAAATCCACTAAGGTACTCTGGTGCTTCGGGTAGTCACCGTCGAGTAGATGGTATGGAAGATCCTCCAGGCTCCTTTATTAGATATCGCCAAACAAAACCAGTAGGGTCAGACCCCCAATAGCAAGTACCACAAAGGAAGCCAAACTATGAACTAAAACCAGCAATAACTAACATAGCAATGAATAGAGACAGAAATAAGTAAATATAGATCGAGACTCGTGCAATACCGATGCACTTATCTAGAGAATATAAAAGATAATAAGCACACAAAATAGAGCATAAAGTAAATATGTGACATAAAGTAAACTGTGGACATGTGAATTAAACGGAAGCATGTGAACATGTGAAATAAACTAAACAATGTAAAAAAATGGTACATGTGAGATGTGAGATAACTGAGACATGTGAGCATGTTAGGTAACTGGAACATGTGAGTATGTAAGATAATTGGGACATGTGAGCATGTTAGATAACTAGGACATGTGAATATGTAAGATAATTGGGACATGTGAGAATGCAAGAACTATATAGAACGACAAATGATAAGATAACTTAGGAACTATTTCAGAACCCAAGTTAAAACCCGTAAACCAAACAAGGACCGGGGTTGTAACTCTTCTCCTGAACAGACTTAGTCTCTAATCTTTTATCGAAAAAGTAAAGCATAAACAATAATGTACTGAAATAAATAAATTTGGATACTGCCTAGACAAAACTAGACTAAACTGGACCCCATACAACAATCACGACCAAGCAAAGAGTACGGCATTATACATTAGCTAACTAGGGTTATCACAATCCTAATTACTAACAAGATACAATTGAGATATTTCCTACAGTCATAAGCCCTGCAGACTATCCAGGTTATCCAGGCGAGTTTACAAGAGTTACAAGAGTTATAAAGAATTATTAGGTGACTTAGAGTACAACACATGATAGTGTGCTGGAAATATGCCCTACTCGACGGCAGGCTACAAGTCCACTGGTGTGGCAGGGATAATGGGATCTCCTGTAACTAGAAAATCTCTCTATATAAACTACTTGATCAATCTAGTCGTTTAACCTAGTCAGATTCATTATGAATCTCTGACCGTGGTAACCAGGAATCCATGTCCTAGACATGATGCAAAATGAGACAAGTAGCTTGTACAATCATAATCAGAAAAATCAACCACAGTGTCCAGACAAGAGTTGCACTTAACAAGTCAGGATTGGATGTCGCAACAGCAATCAAGATTTCACATGTCATATCGAGTTTACTTGTCCTGTCAAGAGTACTTCTCAGGAGTGCGCCTCGACGGGGCACTATCATGTAAGCAAGGAAAGACATGTACAAGAGTACACCACGATGGGTCACTATCTAGTGTACAAAGAAGACATGTAACATGGGTGCACCACGACGGGCCACTATCTAGTAAGCAAGAAAATACATGTACAAGAGTGCACCACGACGGGTCACTATCTAGTAAGCAAAGAAGACATATAACATGGGTGCGCCACGACGGGCCACAATAAAGAAATACTAGACATGGCATAGACTGTAGAGTACAATAAATTCGGGAAGGCATGGTAATATGTATCATAGCATATAAGAAAGAATCGAAAGGAAAGACATATCATGGCATGTGAGAGGAAAGAAATAAAAGTAAGTACATGACATAGAATAATAATTGAACATGTGCTAGTGTTAAGTGTATACAGGATGTACAATTATTATCTAACTATACAAGATCATCAAGATGAGATCATGTTGTCATATTCGAGTCAAGTTCAATATTAACAAGTTATCAAGTCGGGTTGCCGCAAGTTAGGCCAAGTACAGAAAACATGCCAAAAAGATAAAGTACTATGATTGAATTTATCAGTCTCATATAAACTCCAATTAAGGTAAAATAAGAAGTTTTTTGAAGCCAAGCTAAAGACCTATAGCTTTTATGTTTTGAGTTTTTCAAGATTCTAACCACAAAACAGCTTAAACAGACAAAAACGGCTAAGTGTAGGAAAGTGCAGTGTAGTGCAGTACAGGTGCAGTCTGTGTAGGAATGCAGGTACAGTCTATGCAGGAAAGCGCAGGTACAATCTGCGCAGAAAAGTGCAGGTGCAGTCTTCGCAAGAAAGCACAGTCTGTGTGCAGGAAAGTGCAGGATGTACAGTCTATACAGGAAGGTGTACAGACTGTACAGTCTGTGCAGGAAAGCACAAGTTGTGCAGTCCATGAAAGAAAATACAGGTTGTGCAGTCTATACAAGAAGGTGCCCAGACTGTGCAGTCTGTGCTGGAAGATGCGTAGGATGCGTAGGAAGGTGCACAGGTTGTCCAGTCTGTACTAGAAGGTGCACAGACTGTGCAGAAAGGTGTAGGTTATGCGCATGTGCACAAGTGCAGGCTGTTCATCTTCTCCAAATCAGTACCGAAGTGCATAGGAAACCCATGAACTCAAGGAATGCCATAACTTCCTGAAAATAAGTTAAAATCAAGCAGTTCAAGCCAAAATTGGGTAGAATAAAATTCCCTACAACATAGGACCATAAGATTTCAGAAATAAAAAAACTTTAAGAGATTAAAATAAAAAAAAATAAGAGAAGTCTTAAAACTTAGATCTACAAAATGTAATCGTCAAAACCAAAACTTTAAGTACTAAAGATGCTTATAATCATGCAAGAAAGAGAATAGAATAAACAAAAATGAAGATCCATTATATTGTCCATGGAAAAAGTTGTACTTATCTTGGGTTGGTGAGAGGAGTAAATGAAGAAGAAGAAGAAGCTGGAGAAGTAAAAACCTAGACAATTCTAAGCATTTAACACCAAAGAAAACAAAATTGACAACAAAATAATATTGTTCAAGATTTGGCAAGATGTACTTGCCTAGGTTAAGCTCCAAGCCTAATCTTCCACTCCACCTCCAAGAGGGGTACGAAACCACACTCTATGCCTCAAGGCCAAGCTCTTGGCAAGCTCCAAGGGGAGAGAAGAGAAGAAGAAATGAAGAGAGAATAAAAAGAATGAAAAGAGAAAGAGAGAGACAGTGAAAGGGTATATATAGAAGGGAGAATCAATCATAACCATTGGATGGTGATACATGTGAAGATCTAAGTCAATCATGGCCATCCAAAAAAATAAGTATCCATTGGATAATATGATGCATCTACACTATTCATAAAAATATCTAAATACTATTCATCAAAATATCCAAAACACTATTTACAAAAATATCGAAAACACTATTCATAAAAATATCTAAAATCAAAAATATCTAAAATGTAGAAAATATGTCCGGGCGATATGCCGTCGGCATACACTGGTATACATGCGATATGTCGGTCAAGGAAAAAACATATAAGTTGGGAAAATTTTAAAGCGTTCTAAAAACCAAGAAAATACAAAATATAGTACAAAAATACGTATCCGTATATAAATACCGATACTATAAGACGAGTCTCATATGTCGTCTTTATAACCGGGATGACATTAGCCACCCAGTCCGGATACTATTCCTCCCTAATGAAGCCGCAGACGATGAGTTTCTTGACTTCAGCTTCTATGGCATCCATCATATCAGGTCGAAATCGTCGTTATTGTTGTTTAACTAGTCTAAAATTTTGGCAGTATATTGAGCTTGTTTGTGGCAATCTGAGGATCTAGCTCCTACATATATTTATAACTCCAGGCAAATACGTCAATGTATTCTATAATGAGCTGGATCAACTCTTGTTTATCATCTTCCGAAAGACTTTTGCTGATAAAGATTAGCCTTGGAGAAGCTTCGTCTCCGACATCGATCTAAATTATTTCATCCTTAGTGGGTGGATCACGCTATTCGAAGCAAAGCTCCTATTGAGTATCCATCCGTTGTACCCAAGGCTCCTCCTCATAAGCCTCGGTTGAGTCATCATTATCCTTTGAGAATTTAGTTATCACCATATTTGAAGATAGAGTCACCTCCTATGCTGGTGTTTAAATCCCATCAGAAAGAGTCAAAGGAATTAGGGTGTTCTTCTTTATCAGACTCAAAAATATTTGGGGTTGTAATTGGCGTAATGTACCCTAATCCATGTTTTGTCTTGTCATAATATTGTGACAACTTTCCTTTCGGGGTGGGCATACGAATAGAAGTTCATCTATCTTTACCACCATTGCGGCCAGATTTGAAATTATAACCCATCTTCTGAATGATATTTTTGGATTGTTGACTGTAACGATGTAGTTGAATTTGCCTACTATCATCGTTTTCAGAGTCGCTATCAAACATAGTCCTTTGATTCAATCCTTTACTGAAAAGGATCTGATGCTCATCTTTCTTTCGGGAAGGAATTAGAAAGAACGAGTTTTGTACTGGTTCAAGTGATACCTCATCTTGGAAAAGTTGAACTACTCCCAAGGTAAGAGGTTGAAAATTGTCTAGAATTTCTTTATAACACTGTGTAAAAATTGACATCAATATACTGCAAAGAAGATGCTGCTTTATTGATATTTGCATCAATATTTACAACAGTGTTTTTAACTTTAGCTGATGACTTACCGAGGTTAATAACAAAAGGAGAAAAAGTAGGAGGCTTGTTATGACGAAGGTCGATAACAAGAGGCTAAGAAGAGGTGACCTTCCTTTGTCCCATTTTTTAGTAGGGGAAGGCTTAGTAGAAGGAAAGAGATTAATAATCAGCATCTGGGAGGATGAGGGACAAGAAGTTTGTCCCTTAACTGGAATTACCAGGACCTCATCTAGATTGTTCTTCTGATCTTCTTCAGGGTCCATAGCCAATACAACCTTCATGTACTCTTCTTCTTACATCCTGGAGTCTGTATAATAGGCCTCGAAACCTCGGAAAGGATTGAGATCAGCTACTTCTTTCTTGACTTCTCCATTGTCATCAACGTATTTAAAACATTGATGGAGAGTGAATGGCACAATGTTATGTTCATGCAACCACGGTCTTCCTAACAACACATTGTAGGAGACTCAATCACATAGAAGGTGACTTTTGTACAGAGATTACCGATTTGGACTTTTAGGCAGATCTTTCCTTACAGTTTACTTCTTCCGAAATTGAATCCAAGGATAGTCATGATCTTCGTGAAGAGACTATGGACTGGGATCTTCAACGCATCTAATAAAGTATTCGACATAATACTGAGTGGGGATCCAGGGTCAACTAGAATACGATCGACCTTCATTGTGTCGACATATCCTGTAAAGTAGAGAGGTCGATCCTGTCGATTATCCTCCAGTAACATGTCATCTTGAGTGAAGGTGATATTAGAAATTAGTTCCATCACGCTAGGGCAATAAGAGCATGCCACAGGTTCTTCGTCTGGTTTTTTGAGATGTGCAAGACAAGCGTCGACTTGTATCAAAGCCTCGCTTAGTATTTCTCGAGTTTCTTTCGAAAGATGCAGGAGTTTGAAAATCGATAATCTTGTCGAAGTATTGGCTAGTTGAGCCAATATGTCAAAATTATACAATTTTTCAAGTCTTTGCAATAGAGTTGTCTTCTTCAGATTCTTATCAAAATGAATCTGTTGCTTGCCTTTATCAGCTGTTGTCAGTTTAGAAGGACCCGAGTCAGCTAGTGGAGCTGATGTTGTAGGGGCATCAAGAGCAGGAGGAGATGATGCCGGAGGAATATTAAATACGGAAGGAGGAGTGACTACATTCTCCTGTTCTTTTGGGTAATCTCTAAGGTAGAGTTTTCTAGATCTGGTACCAGCCACAACTTCTTCTTCTGAAACAGGTGAGAAGGAAACCACGTTGTAATCTTTCAATCATGTCTTGCTTCTAGAAGATTTCTTCTTTTGGAAAGATGAATGATCTATCCAAAATCCCAGGCCGACACGGGATTGGTTGTCTTGAAGACGTAGATAAAGAGGTATCAAAGATCCTTTTTCGTCATTTAAGCCAGGAGCTTTCTGCAGATCGTATCCTATGTTCATCATCAGTTTATAAGACTGCTGACTATACCAATAGAAATATGGTTGGTATTTGACCTCTAGCTTCGATGACACAGTCGTTGAAGAAGAAAATAAAATTGTCGCTGGAGTAAATGTAGTATTTAGAGGAGGAACACAACCATCCAGTAAAGAGAATGCACTTGAAGTCATATGGCATGACTTATACTTAGCCATCTTCTTTGACTTGGCAGAAGAAGTAGATGTCTTTGATTGAAAGTCGGGTACCAAATCGGGATGAATCCATATAATTTTACCTTTGTCAGTTGATAAAGGAACCAAGCCGTCACTTCTTACTGGCAAGAGGTTAACGATCTCTAAGGTAGACTTTAGGATAGGAACAACATCGTCCTGTACTGGCTGAGCGGGGAAGTCACCGAACTGTAGAGAGACAACATTGGCAGTCACCGTCTTCTCGCCTTGCTGAGAGTGATTGCCTTGGCATTGATCAACTCTTAAATCTTTCATTTGAGTACATAGCAAGCCCTGGTTGGATGCCTTAGGAACCTGTGATACATATAATATTTAGGATTGTCAGTTTTACCTACTTTATCCCGCTATTTAGCTTCTGGTAGTTGAAGTTTGTTGCTTTTGATCAGATAATCGAATATGCTCAAGATGTCATCTTCATCAAAGGAATACTCCTCTTTGGTGTGGTTCTCTCTATGGAGGTACCGTTACAACAGGTGTCGATTACTCATGTTAATGGCCAAGGCTTCTTTAACTTTACGGTTGTTTTGATGACCTATTGGTAACAGGATGTTCATCTTTGTCGAGATTAGGCATCGGGATGCCTAGTTGCTTGAACCTATCAGCACCGTCTTTGGCCACCCTAGCACTTTTTATGAAGGAACCCCAATCTTGGAATTGTATGGGTCCCGTCCATATGCTGACTATAGGTAACAATTTTGATTTGTAAGTATCTATCGTCAATGCATCAGGAGTACCCAAAGGCATTTTGAGTGCTTCTCTATGGAAGCACTCTACGAAACGTTCAGTAGTTTTACTAGGCCTTTGTTTGATTTTAGTAAGGGCTGACATGGTCATGTCATTTGTTTCTTCGTAGAATTGTTCCAGAAATATCTGCTTTAATGTTGTAAAGGATATTATGCAGCTATTTCGCAAGCTATGATACCAGTCATAGGCAACATCTGCTAAACATTTGACAAATAATCTAGTGAGTAGAGCACCGTTCTATTGAAGATGGTCAGTCATCATCTCGAAGTGGTTTATATACTAACTCGGAGATGTGCTACCGTCAAACAACATTATGGTCAGCGACTTATATTTGGGTGGGAACGGAACTTCCTTTCATTCAACAGGATAGGGTTGTTTGATCCCGAGTTTATGCAAACCCTCATTTTCTTGAAAGCTTCAAACTGATTCTATAGAAGCTTGACAGCCTCCAAAGGGTCTTCCGATGTTGGAGTAGTGATAGACTAGTTTGATGGACTGGAAGGTGGAATTACGTGATAAGTACCACCCCCAGCACCGGAATAACTCGGGGTAACCTAAGCTGGCACAGTAGCATTAAGAGGGGATTGTACCTCCAGAACAATGTTGGTAGGTGCAGAGACTGTTATGTATTCTTGGATTGGAATTAGATTCACGACCGACGGAACAGCATGTTGTGTCATAATCACTGTGTGCATGCTCATAACCATGTCAGCCATGGCTTTTAGGTTGGCCTCTAGAGCAGCGATTCGTTGTTCCTGACTGGCAGAACAAGAAGCGTCTTGCTCTTCGTTGGTAACATAGACAGATACTTCTCTGGACACTAAGGATGAGCTGGTGGACAAGATAGTCCAATCAGAATCTTTACTATCGGCATTGAAGTCAGGTAAGTTGCTATCCTTAATGTTAGAAGTGAGAAGATTCCTTTGACTGAGAAAACTTCAATTTCTTGATCGTGTGTTCTGGTAAATACTTTCGCCAGAGTCACGGAGTCGATCAAGGTATTGTTGACTGGAGGTACGGGATGAGTTACGTCTTGGACGTCTTCCACCCCCAGTACCGCGAGAAGTCATGTTAACTGAGGTAAATAGTAATTCGTCTTCATCCACCATGATTAATTCAGGAGCCCTAGTATAATTCAAGCAATCAAAAACAAACCGTTTGGCTAATTGATAGCAACACTTGATTACTATCTCCTGATGCTAATTACAGTAGTGTTCCTGATGAGGAATTATAGTTGCTTGAGATGAGCCTGTAGTCTTTTGCTTTTGTACAAGAAATTCTCGGAATTAGTTATATTAACAGGAGATGAAGAAGAAGAAGAAGACACATGTTCCCTAATTATATTAGGAATATATTTTCTATTCCTAAGATTTTGTGTCCCATGAGTGTGCAAAGAAGTACTGAGTTCATTGGCATAAGTGGGAGGATTCTTGATTTTAGAAGCCTTCACTGAATGCCGACTGGTGGCTGGCACAGACTATTTTAGACTTGTCTGGCATGCCATATGACTCGATTGAAGGAATTCTGCCATGTATTTGTTAAAATGTACATGTATATCAGTGTCATGTGCTATTTGTTTGTTAGTCTGAGACACCATCAATTTTTTCTATTTTGATATTGATATGTGCAGGGTAGGAAGATTATGACTTTGGCCTGATTAGCACTGGCCAGTTTGAAATAGAGTAGGCAGTATGCCCTATTGTTCTGTGCATACTGTCCCATCGTGTTTGGCATGGTGCAAATGGACAACAGAGATGGAACTTTGAGTAGAGCCTACTTTCTTGGCATTGATTTGATCGTCTTTGCCAAGAGAAGTAGAGTTTATACTAAGAAGTGTTTTGACATCGATTGGTACATAGGCACAATCAGATGGATTTTCTACCGAGTCTAGGGCTGGAGGAGAATAGGAAGTGGCCACAGGGCATTTTCTCTTATTTTGTGCAGGGACAGTAATGGGTGCATTCTCCACCAAGTTTGGAACTGGGGAGGAATGAGGAATGGCCGTATGGTACTTTCCCTTATTTTGCACAAAAATAGTAGTTGGCACACCTTCCACCAAGTTTAGAACTGGAGAACAGTGAGGGATGGCCATATGGCGTTGTCCCTTGCTTTGTGCAGCAACAGTGATTTGTGCGCCTTCTACCAAGTTTAAAATTAGAAAAATGTGAGGGATGGCCATATGGCGTTGTTTCTTGCATTGCATAGCAACAGTGGTTGGCGCGCCTATGGATTTCAGAGTCCAGATGGTGCGAGTCTTCCTATCTATAGAGATAGCCGCAGATGCGTGCTTAGCACCCCCAGTGCCAATCATTGTTTCATAGGCTGTTTAGTTGACTTGGACGACCAAAATCTTCTGTGTCGTATCGACCAATGCAATATCACATTGTATTGTCACTTTCTCATCAGAGGAGAAAGTAGTCCCCAGCAGAGTCGTTATTTTGTTTGCAAAAACAAAAGTTAAAATTTTAAGAAAACTAAGTTACAAACTGAGAAATAAAGTACAAAAGTATAATTTTAATTCTGGGGAAGTACAACTGTAGGAATCTGATCAGAAAATGATCACTTTATCCCTTGGACGATGTGATGTCGAAGAAGAGAAGCTCTGAAATGTGCTGCAGCAACTTGGTCAGGATATTATGAGCATTAGCGGTCTTGGAAGAATGATTCTGGACTCTATTTATAGAGTTTTAGGATAACTGTTAAGTAGTTATCCTGATTGGCGCATGACGCTGATTGGTGCACCATCACCCATATGTACGAACGGTTGCCCTAACTGCATGTGATGCATGATATTCTATGAAGAAGATGTGCTTGGTCGTGGGCAGTGTGGCGTACACGTTTTTCGAGATTAGTGGCATGTGCACCACATCATCTTCTTCTGTATAATAGTTGATTGATTGGTGTATGCTATCGGTAAGCGCCATCGGTGAAAAGTGCTAGTCACTGTGGAATATTAAAATATTGATTACTTTGTGCCAACCATACATGGCACAGAGTAAACGATAAACGTAATAATGATGACTCTGATAGATCTTCTCGAGCGTCGTGCGCTCAGGATTCGAAGAGATTTCCTTCGACTGACGTGATGTCAGTAATAATGACAGGCACCTGGCTTCTCAAGGAAGCTTGCCACGTGGCCGCCAGTGCCATGTAATGGTCAGCGCCATTTGATGTGATGTGCCATCTGCTTCTATGTGCCATTTGATAAATCTTGTTTGGTGCTCTGTGAATGGCGTATTATAATATTTTAATATATATTTTGAGCTTCTACATAGCCAGGCCTGATACTCCCTGCTGTACCTAAGTCGACCAAATATCAAGGTAGTATTTCAAAACACCTAGAAATAATAAGCATTTACCATGTTATTTTAATTTTCTATTTCTTTATTTTCTGACATAATTCTAGTTGTACTTATTTTACTATACATTCTTCTTTTATCATTTATTACATTTACTATATTCTTGTTTTATAATCTCTGTCATTTATCTAAAACTGCTTTTATTGATTGTACTTTTCTCCAATCCTGACTAGATAACCTCATTTTTAGGAGATGTTGTGCTCACGTTCTTAAACTTCAAATGGATGCTATAACTGAGACTAATCTTACACTTTGGACCAAGAGGTGATCTTGTATTAGATGTTATTATTATTACTATTATTCATGTCTATATTTAGCATGCTATGATTGAGTACATATTGGTAGTTATTGGACTAGTATTGGTATGTTGGTCTAGACAGCGTTCTACGGCCGATACTACGGCGTAGGCTGGACGTACCCACGTGCTCGTTTCTGAACATTCGGGTGCGGATCGTGACACTTTTTTAGGGTAGCCCATACAGGTCAGACATCACAAATAGTACAATGTTGTGGTAGTATTTAAGTTTAGTCATACTACTGCATGCCTGCGATAGAATATGATTTATAGATTATAGAAAATTCTAGAAAGTAGAGTACTCAATCACATATTAGGATTTCTTGATAGATTCTTGGGATGACCCTTGAGAATCTTATATTGAACCTTGCTTAAATCTATTTTTACTTGTTTTGCTCACCCTAACTTGAATACATGTCGTTGTTGAACCTAATTCTTGTATCAAGATGAGACTTATGGAGTATAGAAAAAAGGAATAGATATTTATCTCATAATTACCATTTCTGATTGAGGATAGAAGAAGATATTCAAAATCTTATATATGAATGTTGAAAAAAATATTATGAGGTTATATTTTCAATCAAGAAAACCTGAATATTGGCCAAGATACTACATCAAGATTTGGAGGATTTAATGAAATAAGTTTGAGAAATAAATAGAAGAATAACATATAAATTAGAAGAAACAAAATAGAGGTTTCATAAATTACTCTAAGGATGATATCATAGAACATATAAATGATGATTTTGATCCATAAAAAATTAAGTGGACGATATTATGAACTTGTGAAAAGAAAATTAAGGAAGAAGTTTTATACGATTTTTGTGAAAAAATTTGATCGATTTTATCATGTTTAAATAACTAAAATGATGGCTCACTATGAGATATGATTATTCTACAAGAACATTGAACTTCGAAAGGAAAAGAAAAAAGAATAATTAAGACAAAGGTAGTAGAAGAAATCACAAGAATAAACTAGCATGATTGATGACTTAATTTTTGGATTATAAATACTTTGAGGTTGCAGCTTGTCTGTGGATTTAGTAAAACTGATAGCAACATATGAGATTAGGATTAAATGCTGACATTCGAGATTTAAAGATGGATAAGAAATAAGAAAGTGATTTCTAGATGGATACTAGTAATGTGGTTTAAATAATGAATGATATTGAAAGTTGTAAAAAAAAGGATAATTTTGAAACTGCTGACCTTACAATTTGAAAAAAAATCGAGGATAAGAGAATTAAAGTGAAATAGAGACATTTCTGTACTAAGTACCTCACAATTCAAGACAGTTAGATTCATATATGAAAGCAATGGAGATAAAACTCATATTGAGTCAAAGTTTATTGGGTGGACTAACCGATAAACATATAAGAATAAGAGGATCAGATATCAAAACAAAAGCTGACACCACGATGGTTAGAATCATAGGATTTTGTTGACTATTGTCATATGCAAGAAAATGGTAAGGCAACAACTTCACTACATTCAAGTAAGTAAAAGTAAGATTCATATTTCGAAATTATTTCTTTTTCTTTTTCCTAATATCTCTATTTTACTTACATCCATCAGTTTGGCTTATATATAGAAACATGCTACTCTAGCATTACAAATAACAAAAATATTTGTCATTGAATCTTGTTATCCTTACTACCTTTCGAAATGGCCGAGTCTCCGGTATAAGGAATTGTTTATCAAGTGGTGTATGATATATCTTTAGTTTTGTAATGGTATCTTAGACGTTCAGATAAATTTGATGAAAGAAAAGCAGAACTAAGGTTGAAAGAATAATCAAGAAAATAGTAATATCATTGAATTTTTGAAAAGTTATATTTAGAGAATTATTTTGAGCATAGATTATTTTCATATAAAGAGAAAATGTGAAAAAAAATTAAGAAAGACCTAGAAAAGAATAATAATGGAATTGCACATTAAAAATTTGAGAAATGATAAATATTTTGAGCTTACAAATTCCTGGAATTGATGGAAGTATTTGAACGATGATTAAAGAAATGAGATTAAGGTACTGACTAGAATATAAAAAGTGAAGGTTATCAAATTATGTGATAATGATATGAAATTGAACAAAGGATTGGTAATCGTAAACCAAGAATGACTATAAGATGATACAACACTAAATTTTTCGATTTTGGAGTACAAAATCAAATAATCAAGATTACGAATTTTGGATTTTTAAAAAAATATTCAAGGAAAATACATGTTTGAGGTACAAAAAAATGCTTAATGGTTATGTTAAGGTTAATTTTTTTAATTTAGTAACATTTACTACTAATAAAGCAAAAAAATTTTGATCCTAACATTGACATTAGATTTGAAGAAGAATAAATTGAAGTATACTTCAAGATTAAGATGAAGAAGCTTGAATTTAAACCGTGGTCAAGGATTACATGGAAATAAATTTTGACTCGAGGAATTTAGATCTAGAAAAACAAACGAAGGTTGTAGAATTTGAAATTTTTATAGATGACTGAGTTCGATAATAGATCATGAGATCGAGGAAAAATGAGTATGATAATCGATAAATGGTATGGAAGCATTGTCTTCATATGGTAGGGTAATCCGGAGATTGAGGCTATGCAAGTATTCACGAGATGGATATTCCATCATACATATCAAATCTTGGTTTATGGTACCTATTCTCTTCTTCAAATCTGATCAACATTTAATATTTTTTTGTTTTCGACATTGTCAAAACATGATCTCATAGAAGACCTATTTCAAATTCTCAATAAATTAGCACACCTTTAGTAAGTCAGAACTACATTAGGATTGTACAAATTTTGAACCATCCCGATCATCGTCTATATCGTCCAACATTTCTCCACTTTATTTTCCTCCTTTTTGTGGCCATTTAATGAGTATATTAATAGTTGTACTATTGATCCATAAACTTGTCCTTTTGTATCAGGACTGACTGTCAAAAGTCATGTCCTTGTCATATATCACAGATCATCTGTTTTATTTTCTTTTTTTATAGTAAATAAGTTATAATCCTAGAAGGCTCCATCTATTGTAGTACTTAGTGTTCTTTTTCTAGAACTTGAAATAGAGATGATTATACACTTGTTGTACCCTGAAAATTCATGTCAAACTCCTTATAAACTATCTTAGTTGATTATATCTTTCTGGTTATTTTCAAGGTATGAGGGATTTCCTTGATTTTGTTAACTTGGAAAGGTAACGGGGAATATTCTATTATTTATTCTCCTTCTAACACTTCTCTTACCTTGAATTTTGTAAAGTATTAAATGGCAAAGCCATGACTGTTACGAGCGATTCCTATCTCTTCACTTGACCAACCAGGCCTGTCTATCCTAGTCATCTTTAAATTTTGAGGTCAAAAGTTTCTAAGGTGAGTAGATTTATAATACCGATTTTGGAATTTCTATATATTTTTTTTTTACTTCAAGTATCGTGTTTGGAAAATAATTTCTCTTGGAATATTTTTATAGAATCATATAAATAATGTCTTGTTAATATTTTGGAGCTTAAAAAAAGAATTTAGAATTTAGAATTCGAAATTTATTTTTTATAAAAATTTTAATTATATATATATATATATATATATATATATATATATATATATATATATATATATATATATATATATATATATATATGTACACCCTTATATAGAATACCTTCTAGGTTGGACTCATTACCTAGCTATATTTGCACCCTTTACCCAAACAATTGCCCACTACCCCCACTCTTCCTTCAATCCTTGAGCACTAAATCAACCCCTCCTTTTGTTTGTTTGTGAACATGTTACTTCACAACACCTAGTAACTATGTTTCCTCCTCCTTACTCTCCATTTTCTTCATTCTATTTCCACACAAACCACCATCCAAACATATCCAACCCGTAGCCTACGTAGTGCGACCACCGTGTGAACATCACCACTCTTTTATTGCCATCATCGAAGGTGATAAATCGTCATTGTTCTCTTTCAAATTTGGTTTCCGTCGACGCATGCGTATAAACAAGTTTTCTTGATCTTTGGAGATGATGCAGTTATTGGATAACCTCTATCATCCGGATTCGAGTGTTTCAGTCCAAACTGGTAACGTTGTCAATGCTCATGTTTAGTTTAATTTGAAATTATCAATGTTTAATACGCTAAATTGATGGGTGAAGTTGTCTCCTCGTAACTACTTCTCTGAAATTGTCTTTTTCACCAACTTTGACATATTATATTTTTTTTATGTATACAATATTTTTTAATTTTAGAAGTTTATATGGAATCTTGGTTATGTTGTCTACAAATGTCATGTTAGAGTTATGTCTAAAATATTTTATTTAATTGGTGCAAATAAGATGGATTCTACTTTCCTCCAATCATGACTGGATAACCACATTTTTAGAATATGTCGTGCCCACGTTCTTAAACTTCAGATGGATGCTATAACTGAGACTACTTTTACACTTTGGACTAAGAGGTGATCTTGTATTTAGATATTATTATTATTATTATTATTATTATTATTATTATTATTATTGTCTAACTCTAGCATGTTGTGATTGAGTACATATTGGTAGTTGTTGGGAATAGTATTGATATGTTGGAGGTTCAGACAGCGTTCTACGACCGATACTACGGTGTAGGCTAGACGTACCCACGTGCTCGTGTCCGAACATCCGGATGCGGATAATGACACCGATGAGCTGCCATAGCCGCAGCAGTAGTAACAGCAATGGCAGCATCAGCAGCAAAAGCAGCAGTAGCAGTAACAGCAATGGAAGCAGCAGTAGCGCGGTGACAAATTTGTGTCAACGTTTCTTCAACATCGTTCATCTATTTGTGAACGGATTGCGCAGATGCGTAGCCAATTTAACCACCATCAAGACAGATTAGGTAGTTTTAATTAATTCGAGATATACGCGACAAAAATTGAGTTCCAAAATCGAGAAAAGAATCATTTTTGAACGTTGAAAATTGAATGCTGTTTTGGAAGCCAATTTTCTGACAGGATATCGAGAATTTTAAAATTCTAAAAGAACAAATTGTAGTCGACATGAAAGACTTCATAATGAATATTTATTTGTAATTTTTTCTTCATTAATTTTTGAATGAAATCAGTTCCAAAATTCGAGAAAAATTGTTTTTAAAACATCAAAATTCTTCGATACGAAGTCCGTTCCGACAATTCGAACGACTTGGTCGCGTACCGATGGATTGAAAGGTGCGTAGGGACTTTGTGCCTATGTGGGAATTAATGGAATTCAAATTAGTTGCGTGCGCATGACGAATTCGACCAGTATCCATCAAAAAAATACTATATCGACATTTTTTGAAAAGTTTCAATCTCGTCACACTGCGACGAAACTTGTTTCATCGGACTCGTAGTATTTTTCTGGCCTTGTGAGCCAAGTTGGTCTGATTCTGAGAGTTGACCGAATAGCCATTTCATGGGCCCCACGATCCGATTCAATGAGCATTTTTGTGATCAGCTCATCAGAATCCAAATATGGATATATTCGTTGAGTTTGTATCGTCAAAATGGACTTGCAGACATACAGTTTGATGACTTTAGAGACTATAGGTTTTGACAAAATTTTTGGTGTAAAGAAGTTCCAACGGTAGATACATTTTTGACCCAAAATTACCATTTTGTCCTTGTATAGACCTATAGATAGAATACCCTAGACGATTTGGCAATTCTGACACATTGGTGACGTCTGTTTTGTCATCTGACGACGTATGTTAGATTTCTCTTTCTGTATCACCATTAATTGTAACTAATTTTATTATTTTTGTATTTCGGAATTCATGCATCAAAACTGAGATCAGTCGATTTCAATAATCTTGTATCGCTTAAATTGACAAAGTTACACTATAGATCGCCAAGATAAAATTGTTAACCTTGTGGTTGACCATCTTATCTCGATTGCTTGTTGTAGGTTTTGTGGTACGAATTAAGAGATAAAAACTTGATATTTAAATCTAAACTTGTTGTTCATATTATTAGCAAATAAATAATGATCATAGAAACTAGTATGACCTAGTACTAGATGGTATGATTAATAAGTGGCTTAGATAACATAACTAATACACGTCTTAGAACGACCCAAGTCTCTAAGTAGGAATGGTTGGTTATATTTGTATTATGGTGTGTAATACATACTTTTTGTGATTTGGGTTAATATATATGTGCATGGAGTATGATTCGTTGGTTCATGGATAGTTTAATTAGACTTCGGTATTAAAGTCTCAGCACAGATTGGACAAACTCTAGGCAAGTATACCTTGCTAATTTAATTTAAAGTATTTATATATTTTACTTTATCAGTCATTTACCTGTTATACTATTACATATTTTTCGTGTTCATTACCTGCATATTCTTGATTATACTATCTTGATTATATATATTCCTGATCATACTTGTTTCTGGTTAGTTATGTTGACACGTGAGATAAGATACACGTAATGTTGTATTGCATGCTAGATGACCTTACATGATTTTGTTAGATATATTCCTTATTAGAAGACTGTTTAGACGTGTCGTGGATGCGAAACAGACAATAACATTTGGGAGGAGAGGACAACTATTACTTGTACGGGCCACATTGTTCACTTTTTACACTCTATTATATATATAGGGTGGGGATCATGCGACATATACAATTTGACATCTAAAAAACAAACATCAGCCGCTCACCATTTGAAATGAATGATTCAGATTTGATAAAGTAATTTGTAACAATTAGTATGCATGCCAAATTGAATATCCTACTAATTAATACAACCTACCATTAATTTGCATGCATGTCAAATTTGACTTCCATGAATGTAAATTTGGTATGCATTTAAATCTGAACCATACAATTCAAATAATGTGCGGTTGAGATTGGATGTTTTTTTTATATGTCAAATTACATGTGTCACCTGATCCCCTCCCATATATATATATATATATATATATATATATGTTTTTTTTTTGTGTCCACTTCTAAATGGAGCATGGAAGCGTGCCTCCATGGAGGCTCGAACCCGCGCCACTGTGCCGGGGTGTCTCGTCGTTCCCAATGGGATATATATATATATATATTCGAGGAGGATTCTTGTTCCAAATGTTACAGCCTCTCTTAGTTACCGTTGAGACTCCAGTACCAGAGCTACAACTATATGTATACCAGATCCATATGTCTTTTATTTTGGAGATGTCTACGCTTGCAAATGTCTTTCTCAAATTATACTACATGTAGGTGGATAGAAATGATTAGTGTTACTTGTCTTTGTATTTCCTGTTCAGTTGATGTTATTTACCATATTTCATATGGCATGTATATTATGTATCTGGCTACGTCCCTCTTAGGACCTGGTGATCTCTCCAAATTATTGCTGATTTTCTTCCAAATTATTGCTGAGATCTGACACAGAGATATTGGGAGCTTTGTCTTCGGGGTCTTGAGGTATCATTAGTTGATGTCATCTATATGTTCTTCCTTAGTTATTTCATTTCTTACTTCGTACAGTTAGTGTTGTGGATGATATTATTATTATACGGACACATGTTCTAATTTTTACAGCTTATACGTATTTGAGTAGGACTAGATTCTACTTAAATACGTAGCTGGCAGGTATATGTCTCATAGTCCTTTGTATTTTAGGATTGGGGCGTGGCACTGATGGTATACGAATGCTAGGGATTTTTTCTAATTTTGAAATTCACTGTTACGCTAGTCTATATATGGACCTACTATGGGTCTATGCCAATGCCAATGGATAATCTAGGGTTATGGGGTGGTCTCATCTTCCATAAAACTAAAAGTCCAAGTACAGTTGCGTAAGTCAGTTAATCTATTTAAATATGTCGATCACCTTACGGATAATCAACCCGTACGGCTCTCCAAACTATCTAGGACAAATTAATAACATGATACATGTGTCCACTAATGGATACGAGTACTAGCAACACGTGTATGATACAGTATTAATACTGAATACATGAACACGAAATAAGGATACAAGGGCAAATACACGTATAAATATAAATATCGAAAAACAAGGAGTAACAAGGACTCATGAGATTCGACGCTCGTATCTCACAACATGATACTATTTGCTACATACACAACAAGAGACCATGGAGTATCAAAGGTAGACAACAGAAATATGTCAAAGGCTGTTGACATATGAGATGTGCATTTGAAGATAAATTTATACGAAGTTCTTGTGCTCAGATACGTTCGTCACGTCTCCAATATCCATTTCAACATGATAGCAGTTAAAAGGTTATATAATGAGGGATTCTTCAATCTCTTCAGAAATAACCAATAATTTTTTTTCTAGAGGTTCGTTGGTGGTTGTCTTAGGAAGCAAAAAGTCCAGACTCTACTATATTAAAGGAAACACATAGGGGACACATGAGGTGAACGTAGTTAGTGAAGCATTTATATATCGAGTTATGGAACAGACGACTTAACCACATCACCGGGGAAAGGATGAGCTACTTAGTGAATATGAAGGTGATTCTAGGAATAAAGTTCTCAAATTGAAAAAATACACACATTGCATGGCTGAGAACCAACATAGGTTGTCTTTCCATATTTACCAAGCTTCAAGGAAGTTAGCCTTGCTCGAGCAAATTCACTCAGACGTTCGTGGTCCAATAAAGAAACAACCAATTAGTGGTGCTTCTTATTTTATAATATTGTTTATCAATGATTGTTTCAGAAAAGTTTATTTTTTTTGCTATAAAGACCAAGGATCGGGTGATGCCTATATTCAAGAAGATTTAGGCCTACGTTTAAAGGATGATGAGCCAGAAGTTGAACCATGTTCTATCTGACAATAGCAACAGATATGCTGGTTCATTTATGCATAATGTAAAGAATAATAAATTTGACACCAGAAGTCTCTGTCAAAGATACCTCAGTTCAATGGCGTAGAGGAGTGTATAAAGATGAGATTGCTAGAGATGGTACGATCAATAGCTTACAAATTGATTGGCCTAACGATTTATCAGTAGTGTAATTATTTTCTCTTGTAGAATAAATATTGCAAGTGTGTATGCTTCACCTTCCTATAGTATTTTCAAGTATATCAATAGCTTACAGATTGATTGGCCTAACTATTTGAGTCAATTTTTGTTCACCCACTGAAACTAGGATGGATTTTCACCCTTTTACTCTAGAGTTGTCACGTGTCATTTTTATTCAACCTAAAACTACTTTGAGGATGATTTTTGTTAACAATGAGATTAATTTTGACGACTAATTTAACAAATGATAACTTAATTTTTAGTGAAAGGGTGAACATTCACCTTAATTTTGGAGAGTAAAAAAAGACTCATATTTATCAGTAATGGAAGTTTTCTCGGTCAACCGATCAATGATTCTTTTTATCTGCCAATCAATTTTCTGACCCTGACATGTATTTTTTTGCTTTTTTTGACTTTCATCCCACTTGTTAATATGAATTTGGACTTACATTCCACTTTTTATTTTTTTAGACTTACATCCCACTTTTTGTTACGAAAAGTATTTATTTTGTTACGAAAAATATTAGTTTTGTCACGAAAAATATTTTTCACGACAAAAAGTGGGATGTAACTCAAACAAAATTAAAAAGTGGGATGTAAGTACAAATTCATATTAATAAGTGGGATGAAAGTAAAAAAATCCCTTAACTTTACTCAACTGATTTTCAAGTTGCAACATTGTGGTTCTTAGTTATCGTAGCTGCTACTTGCTACCACAAGTTCGGCTACATTGTCGTAAAGAAATAACTGGCTTTGTAGGAAAAAAAATAAAACATATATCCAACAAAATGTTTAATTTGAGATCCAAAGAATAAAAATCATCCACGTCGAGACGGAGTTTAGATGTCTGCTTTTGGATTGTTTATTTTGCAGTCACTTTTGGAACATTCTAAATATGCTTTTGTTTAAAAAAAAACTGGAAGTTGCTGTGAAACCCAATTTTGGGGTTGGTTTTTATGAAAAACCTACCCGCAGGTGGGTTTTATGAAATGCCCAGAATTATATATTTCCACGTTAAATATTCTAAGATTCCCTTTAGATACTCTATTGTCATTTGTATAGTTCCAAAAATACCCCTTCGTGCAAATTTGGTCATATATATATCATTTTGATTTCACAAACTCATATTTGGATTGCGATTTTATTCTTCTTCTTCTTCACGAGAGATCTGAATTCTATTGTTCTCATCTTCAGCAGAGATTGCAAATATCGTTCGTTGTTCACTGTAATTTTCTTCAGTCGAACTTTGATCATCGCTCATCATCATCATCATCATCATCATCATCATCATCATCTTCGTGGATTGATTTGAAGTTTTTCGACGATTAGGTCAATTGTGGAGAGAAGATCAACTTCTTGTCTTTTTATAGATCTTAAAACAAGGTGAGAGTTTAGATATGTAGAAATTCATTCATCATCTTCGTACAGTCGTAAATTTTTTGCAGAATTTGAATTTGTTATGAATATTATTAACTGAGTAACGATTATAGAGATCTTTAATCTCGTTATTTTTGTGCGAATATGACGGCTAATTCGACGGAGAATGACCATTCTCCATTAGTATTAGCCGGAGAATGACCATTTTCATTGAGAATGATCATTCTCCGTTAGTTTTAGACGGAGAGTGATCATTCTCCGTTAGTTTTAGATGGAGAATGATCATTAGAATGATCATTCTTCGTTAGTTTTAGACGGAGAATGATCATTAGAATGATCATTCTCCTCATTTTTCGTTAGTTTTAGACGGAGAATGTCAGAAATGTGTTGTCCTATTTTGTGATCTCTTCTGTTTTTATGTTATCAGGGGGGAATAGATTCAAGCTGTTTAGTTAATCTTTGTTTCAAGAGAGACATAATTTCCTGCCGTGTCACACATGAAAGTACCGTGGAATTTTTAAAGCATCAAGTGTGCGATCGATGGACTTCTTTGGATCCACTTGCCTTTTGTTTCAAGTTTTTGCATTCTGATGGGATTGAACTATACGTTGACAGTGATTTTTGGCTTCGGTCCTTGGTTGGGGGTTTCAATGGTACCAATGACGTGAGCTTTGATCTATTTGTGGAGCAAGTATACCCTCCATGTTCTTCATCGACATCTTTTCCTTGTCAAAGCATTCCTATGGGACCTTCGTCTTCCACTTCTAATTCCTTGAGTAGTAGATGTTCTCCTACTGTAAAGGATAAAAAAGTAGTAGAATTTTATGAGGGCTCAATTGAGACAGTAAAAAAGAGAAAATCGGATATGTGGCAGAGATCAATTACAGGCGTTGGTCAGATTTTCCTAAATGGTGTTGAAGAAGTTAAGCACGCTGTAGGAAGGTATGTTTTGAATTTTGTCATCCATTCCATATTCTAAAATCTGAGCCAGGGAGGTACACCATTTACTGCAATAATTACAAGACCCATGCTTGTTTGTGGAGCTTCTATGCTATATCCATTTCGAAAGATAATCAGATTTTTGAGGTGAAGAGGTATGTGGGAGAACACAATTGTGGAGCTGGCTATATGGATAAAGGTAATCTAGTTGTTCAAACAAAATTTATGAAAAGTTTGGTTAGTGACATTGTTCGGATGGATCCTAAAAAGTCGGCAAAATCAGTTGTTGATGAATTCAAGGGTGACTACGGTTTATCTCTTACCTACGGACAGGCATACCATGGCATTAGGTTGGTGCACCAAGAAATGTATGGAGATGATGTTAGAGCTTACAGCGACTTGTGTTGGTATGTCGACAAGGTAAATAAAACCAATATTGGTTCCATTATCGACTTTCAGAAAGATGATACGTCAATGAGGTTTCGACGGCTTTTTCTTTCATATGGGGCTTACGTCGAAGGCTATCAATATTGTCGCCCGATGCTATATTTGGATGCGACTTTCCTTACAGGGAGGTTTAGAGGGTGTTTGATGTCTGCTACAGCGAAGAATGGTAACCAACAGTTCTACCATATTGCTTACGGTATAGTCTCGGGCGAAGATGGTGACAATTGGGAATGGTTCCTTAAAAATCTCGAGAATGTTGTTGGATGTATTAGGCGTATCGTTTTTCTTTCATATCAAGGCACCGGTTTAGTTTCTAAACTTCCCAAAGAGTTTCCTACTGCATGCTTACCATAGCAATTGCTATTATCACATGAAGAATAACATACCGCTGAAGGAGAAAGAAAATGAAAGAGTGTATCCGTATGTACTTGAAGCTTGGAGGCAAGCAGTATATGCTCTAACTCCAGGTGTGTAAATGAGACAGATATATGCTGCTTTTCTGTGCATTCTCCTTTATTTTAACAAGTTGAATGAACATTCTCCGTGTAAATAACACGGAGAATAGTATTCTCCGTGTTGCCTAGAAAGGAGAATGTTCGTTCTCCGTTTTAAAATAAATGGAGAATGGCATTCACCGTGTCATTAAACACGGATAATTCCATTCTCCGTTAGTTTAGAACGGATAATACAATCCGCATGCGTTCTAACAAGGGGAATGACCATTCTCCGTGATTTTAACACGAAGAATGGCATTCTCCGTTTTTCTAATACGGAGAATTGTCATTCTCATGCGTTTTAACACTTGGAAAGATCATTCTCCGTTTCACTTGACACGGAGAATGGCATTCCCCGTGTTATTAACAAGGAGAATGATCATTCTCATGCATTTTAACACTTTCATCATCACCCTCCGTGTTATTCTCCGTTTAAAAATACACGGAGAATGACATTCTCTGTGTTAAATTAAACGGAGAATGGTCCCTGTTTTTTTATGTGCTTGTTCCTTGATTTCCATCTTTATTAAAAAAATTCCCTGTATAAAGGTGGGTATAAACAAGCAATTAAGAAGATTTATGATTTGAATTGTGGTCATGTTGTGAAATGGATGGATAAACAAAAGCCTGAAAATTGGTCAAATGCATTCTTCCCTAGATGTAGATACGGCGAGGTTGCTTCTAGTTGTGCAGAGTCATTCAATTCATGGTTAAAGGCTGAGAAAAAAATGCCTATTTCAGCACTTATAAATGTTATTCGAGTGAAGATGATGAAGATTATTTCGGATCGCCACAAGGATGCAAGTGATTTCAATAACATATTGACTCCATACGCCGAGAATATACTGAAGCAGCTTATAGATGATGACATGTCTTATAGGGTATATCGGTCTGGTGATTTCGAGTTTGAGATGATGGCAGATACTTTCTCCCACTTGGTGAATCTTCTTGATTGGCATTATAGTTATCGTAGATGGAAGGTATATGGATTCCCATGCAGCCATGCAATCCAATGCATCAGATTTTGTTCAGGCAAATCCGTCTACAATTTTATGGAGCAGTATTGGACATCAGATTTCTACCAGAAGCTATATTCATGTGCTATTCATCCAGTTCCAGCTTCTGGAAAACAGTTTGAAAATAATTCAACTGATTTGGTCCTACCCCCTGTTCTGAAACGGGGTCCTGGCCGACCAAAGGCGGACCGTTATAAGGGCAATTATGAAAACATGGAAAAAAAAAAGTAGAGGAAGATTAGGTGCCATAATTGTCTTGAATTAGGTAATCACAATCGCAACACTTGCCCTCTTCCCCCACGTGCTTCTACGGTGGTCGAGGAGGAAGCACCCCCTCGTTAATTCATATACATATATTCTTCCTTTTATATAACTATTTTTTTAAATACATTTCTTACAATTTTGATATCAATGGTACTATTTTGAAGTCTGTTATATCTAATGTTTCACAGTTTTTGAATGTATAATGGCCATTCTCCGTCATTATTACACGGAGAATGCCATTCTCCGTTTCAAATTATACGGAGAATAGCATTCTCATTCGTTCTAACAATGAGAATGTCATTCTTTGTGTAGTTCGACACGAAGAATTACACTCTCCGTTTTATATTACACGAAGAATAGCATTCTCATTCGTTTTAACACTGGGAAATCCATTCTCCGTTTTAACTTACATGGAGAATGAACATTCTCATGCGTTATAACATTGTAAATGACATTCTTCGTTTAATTCAACACGGAGATTGACATTCTCCGTGGTTAAGTAAACGGAGAATGGCATTATCAGTTTAATTAAAACAGAAAATGTCATTCTCCGTGTTAAATTAATACGGAGAATGAACATTCTATGTGTAATTTAACACGAAGAATGAACATTCTCATGTGTACTGTGAATGCCATATTGTTCGTGATTTTATTATAGAAGACACCGCAGATGTTACAAAATATACAGACAGAGAAAAATAAAATTTAAACAGAAGTTATAGAAAGAAGTTCTTTTATTAATATGTGTTCAAAGGATCTATTACAGATTCAGAAAGACTGATACTGTTCATCTACAAAGGATCTATTACAAAGACTCATATTGTTCTTAAAGAAAAAATCTATTACAAATTCAGAAAGGCCTAAAGAAGTATACAAGAGGGTTTATCTTCACAGAAGTGCAACCCTTATTCTTCTTGATGCACATACAAGAGGGTTTATCTTCATAGAAGAAAGCATCAAAACGTATTCCTCCTTTCTTGTATGCGCAACCCCGAATGCCCGAATGAGCAAGGACATAGCACAACCTGTGGCTCTTCCGGCATAATGGAATGCTAGACCATTTCTAAGAAGGGCATATCATGACACCCCAACTTTTTGACAAAGCACGAGGACTGTCAAGATGTTGTTCAGGTTCGAACAAGGTCTTCCAATGCATCTCGAGATTCACTACTACGTGTTCTTCTACAAGGACATAACTACTTTGAACGAAGAGATCCACAGCCGACAGCCAACTGATGCCAGGCCATTCTACTCTCAAAACTAAGTCAGGGTCGTGCATAATGGGAAGGGAAAATTTATGAAAGGCCCAAAAATTGGGTTTTACAGCAATTTCCAGTAATAGGAATGCTATGAAGATGATGGAGTTTGCTCCTCAAAAAGCCCTTTATATAGGACATATTGTCCAATAAATACAGATGAACCTAGTAGTCAGCATAATAAATCTCATTTAATAGGTTCATTCCGCAAACTACTCAACTTTCCCTCCAATAAAGAAGGTGGCATTTAAGAGTTGTTACAGGGGGATTAAATAACGTAAACTCCTCATTTAATAGGTCTGTTGCGTGTAATTTAAAACAGATAATGGTCTATCATGCATGGAATGACCATTCTCCGTATTATATAATACGGAGAATGACATTCTCCGTGTTAAATAACACGGAGAATGACCATCCTCATGCGTTTTTAAAACTAAAATGACCATTCTCCGTCTTACTTAACACGCAGAATGGTATTCTCCGTGTTAAACTAAACTGAGAATGGCATTCTCCGTCTTATATAACATGGAGAATGGCATTCTTCGTGTTATTTAAATGGAGAATGTCATTCTCCGTGTTATTAATGGAGAATTGCCATCCTCATTCGTTTTAACATGGAGAATGACCATTCTCCATGTTACTTAACACGGAGAATGGCATTCTCCGTGTTAAATTAAACAGAGAATGGCCATTCTCATGCGTTCTAAAACTGGAATGACCATTCTCCGTGTTATTTAGCACGGAGAATATTCATTCTCCTATAAGTACAACAGAGAAAGGCTATTCTCAGTTCTAAAGTACACGGATAAAGAACATTCTCCGTGTTATTTAACACGAAGAACGGACATTCTCTGTATTCAATAACACGGAGAATGGCCATTCTCCCTGTAATTTAACAGGGAGAATGGCATTCTCCGTTTTAATTAACACGAAGATTGGCACAAAATGATCATTCCTCATTGTGAACTTGACATAGAATGGTCATTCAAAAATGATATATATATATATATATATATATATACAGAACAATGTAATATAAGACAGAGCAGATGTAACAAAAGACGCAGACACATAAGAATATAACTGCATTTCCATATATACAGAACAAAGTAATATAAAGTTCTTATGTCTGTGCCTTTTTCATAATGTGTTTAAGATCTGCATTTGGACTTTTAAGCAACATCTTAAGCCATGCCAACCTAATAGTTGTAATCTTATTATGAATGTCATCGTCATTTCCTCTTGGTGGTATTGTGAAGGGATAAATCATCAAGCACTTCATATAATATGTCGTGTACAAGAGGCAGTTGGGTCCTTTTTGTTGTGGGCAGTTTGAACAAAATATCGTATATGTGCTCTCATACTCTATCGTCGCCTTGCATTTTTTTCATCATCATCTCAATTTTTCTCCTTATGATAGGCTCCAAGACCTCCCTCAAATATTCTACATCTACCTTGCCCGATTCGTACGTGTTTTCCACCAAGGAGTTGTAGTGTGCCCACTCGTACGAGCTGAAGTTGAACGTCAGGAGCGTATAGTGTTTTATATCTTCATTAAAGAGTGGCATGAATAGCCACTCTATGTCGTCCTGTAAACCCATGATTAGGTCTTCGACATCCATTTTGAAAGTTTGAATGGCACCATCTTTTACATCTTTTACATGAGCTTGGCGAACGATGGACTATTTCCCAAAACCAAAAACAGAATATCATTAGTTAGTTTAATCGGTGTACACATGAATAGGAGGGATATTTCAGTTTTGATTCTTACCAATGTGTGGGGCAACATAAATGCAGACCACTTATATTGCACCTCTTATGAACTTGATTGTGGTTCACTTCTTGCATTCTCTTGATTTCGTTTCATCTTGCTTATTATTATGTTGAGTATACCAACCTCCATGTCTTGATAGTTGAATATGTCTTGGATGTCTATTGCTGTCAGGATTATTCCAACTTCATTTTTACTTTCAGCAAAATAATATGCAAGATTACTGCACATAAATTTAGTTCAGTTAGATTAAATCAATAGAAATTGACAGAAATAATTGTGAAAAAGACGAAAGGAATATAGAAGAATACATACAGTGGAGTCATCTTGTTTATGAATATGAGGTCCTCGTAAAGCTTTTGCAGCTCTTCATCTGCCTCATTCCAAAGTCTGAGGTCCTCGCATTCCCTGAGTATATTGCCTTTATTTATTAGTTGTGCCATTCTGACATCTTGTTCGGATTTTGAATCATCCTTCTTATTGTTTTTTTGCCCCTGGGTTTGGGCAGAGGTTTTGGCTTCGGATCGTTATTAATCTTCTGCCTTTTTGTTGTTTTCCTCCCCACGGGAGTAAAATCATCATTAGTTATTACATCTGATGGTTTTATCCTCCTATTTCCCCCTTCCTAATCCTCTTTTGGATACTTCTGGTTCATCAGGTTGTTGTTGAGGAACTTGTTGAGGCTCTGTAAGCTGCAATGCATCAATTATGGCTCCAAAATTTTTGATTTTTTCATCCTTTTCTATGGCTTCTTTAATCAACAATTCAACTTCCCCTTGAAGCTTGTTTTTCTCATCAGCGAGCCTTTTATTTGCTTGTCTCAGCTGCTCTGTTATTTGCACACATATAAAACAAACATCAATGAAAGGTACGATGTCAATAAAAAAATAAAAAAAGTAAAGATCATTCTCAGTTTTAACAATGGAAAAGACATTCTCCGTGTTAAGTAACACGGAGAATGACATTCTCCGTGTTAATTAATACGAAGAATGTAGAATCTCATGTGTAAATAATACGGAGAATGATCATGCCCATGTGACAATAGGATTTAACATTCTCCGTGTTAATTAACACGGAGAATGAACATTCTCCGTGTAATTAAATACGGAGAATTGTCATTCTCCTACATGTAACAAGGAGAATGACATTCTCCGTGTAAGTTAAACGGAGAATGTCATTCTGTGTTTCTAATACGGAGAATGTCCATTATCCGTGTAAGTTAAAACGGAGAATGGACAATATCCTGCAACATAAAATGGAGAATGTCCATTTTTACTGCAATAAAATATGGAGAATTACAAATCACAAATTTTAAAGAGAGAAGATTTTACCTTGTGCCGCATCCTTTTCAATCGCTTCTTTATTCAACAATTCAACCTTTTCTTAAAGCTCTCTTTTCTTCTCAACGAGCTTTTTATTTGTTTTTCTAAGATTCTCTGTTATTTGCGCTATTATAAAACAAACAAGAATGAAAGATACGATGTCAATTAAAAAAATAAAGTAAAGATTATTCTCAGTTTTAGCAATGGAAAAGACCATTCTCCGTGTTAATTAACACGGAGAATATCATTCTCCGTGTATCTATGACGGAGAATGTTCATTCTCCGTATCATTTAAAACAGA
This sequence comes from Iris pallida, assembly GCA_029216955.1. Classification (NCBI taxonomy): domain Eukaryota; kingdom Viridiplantae; phylum Streptophyta; class Magnoliopsida; order Asparagales; family Iridaceae; genus Iris; species Iris pallida. The sequence continues at coordinate 44,434,714 of JANAVB010034417.1, read as the reverse complement.
GAATGACCATTCTCTATTTCAATTTACACGGATAATGATCATTCTCCGTTTCATGTGTTTGAACACTTTTATTCCCGTATTAAATGACACGGAGAATGGCATTCTCCGTGCTAAATTAAAACGGAGAATGTCATTTTACTGCAATAAAACATAGAGAATTACAAATCACAAATTTAAAAAAGAGAAGATTTTACCTTGTTCCTTTAGCTCTTTAACTCTGTCGTTGAGCTTTGAATTATCATCTAAAAGTTCAAGGTTCTGTGATCTCAAATGTTCCAATTGCTTCACTGAACCCTCCATCGTGTTGTTGATTGCACGTTGATGGGCTTCTTATGCGTTTAGCTCTTGAAGCTTTTTCATGAGTCCACAGTTCCATGCAAGCAGATCAGAATTCTGTCTTTTGATTTCCTCTAATTCATGTGTTGAGCTCTTCATATCAGCGTTGACTGCACGGAGTTGTGCCTCTACCTCTTTAATCTTTTCGAGGAGCTTCTCATTCTGTGCCAGAATATCAGAATTCTGTCTTCTCAATTCCTCCAATTCCTGTGCCAAGCCACCCATCGTGTCGCTGATTTCGACTTATTCGGCAGCAACCTCAGCCCCAGGTATCCCTTCTTCCCATGTCTCTCCCCTTCCCTCTTGTGGAACTTCTTCTTGTAGAGGTTGCTCAGGTGCCCTCCTTCTTGGCCAACAGATATGACCAAGTTTTTGAATATGTACGGAGAATTCATTTCCAGGGGGTATTGGGTCCTGAGGAAGGTTGAGATTCTGTACCCATCCCATGTGAAAAATCTTGGGTAATCTGGAATTGGGTCAAACTTCCTTTCCACAAGGGTAGTTTGTTCTGCAAACCAATATAGGAAGTATATTGTGTAACCTTCCATTTTGGAGTAAACATCGGAGTAATCCCCTCCCTTACATTTACTTGTACTCATCTGTATGCTATCCATGACATATTCCAATATTAACCTTGGCCAGCATATACTGTTGATAACTTCTATGCTGTCCACCAAGGCGAAGAATTTGTACGGCAAACTTAAACCGCCAGATTTTATGAAGAATACAGTTTGGCACAAATGGAAGATCAACAGCTTGGCTAAATCATCTGGATTAGCAGTCTTATCTCCACTACGAAGCCGCTCTAATAATTGGAAGAACTTATCTTTTATTTCCTGGTTAGTAACTTTTACTTTTGTGCCCTTGGAATTAGCCAGCAACCTTGTAAAATGCGTGTTACACAGGCTATAAGATCCTGGTGCTGGTGGCTGTTTTTGTTTCTCCATTATCAATTTTCTGCAATTAAAATCAGTCTCGCTTTCTCTTCTAAGCGGTAGACCGAAAATGGTTGCCACATCATCGACGCTTATGTAAAACCCCTAAATTTCTACTATATTTTTATTAATATTTGTACGGATTTAAATTTTTGATTATACGTCGCGTAATCGTATTATACGCCGCGCACGGCCTTTTATTCTTTTTCTAATTTGCTCGACAAGTGCGAATATGTGCGAGCGTACATATTTTAGAAAAACAATTTTTCTATTTTATTACACTTTCAAAATATTATATAGAATTATTTTCTTGCTATAAAAAGTCTATTGTTTTTAGCAGTTATTATTAATAAATATATATATATATTCTTCGTGCAAAAATATTTATTTCATAATATTTTATTAGTTTATTTTTAAATAATAATGTATTTTCGAAATTATTATAATAGCATTTTTTGAAAACATATTTTTGAAATATTTGTGACAATTTAAATTTTAATTTGATTCCATGGATACATTTAAATAGTAAACTATCTATATTTTAAATTGATTTAATTTTAAACTAAGAGATTTAATTTGATTTAATTTAGATTTAGATTTGGATTTGGATTTTGATTTTGATTTGATTATTTTTAAATTAAATTAGGAAATATCCAAATTGGGTTTAATTACTCCTAATCCTCATCTAAGTGGGAATTCCCACATCCTATAAATAGGCAGGTACTCCACCACATTATTCATCCACAAATTTTCCATAATAAATTCTATAAAGTGCGTGCACCGTGTCCGTGTTCCACCATCCACGTTCTTATTCCATGTTTACAATTACACTTTTATCTTTTTCGTGTAGGACACCCCCGACAAAAATTAATTCCTAGTCTAAACCTATTCTACCCATGTCCAGCCCCATCCTGGCCGAACCCCCCATCATCCCGACCAACGCCGACAGTCCAACGACCGCCATAACCACCCGACACCTTCTCCTTTTCTGACCTCTGCCTCCTGCCCTTCCCCGGCTTCCCGAATCAGACCCCAGATCCACCCTCGACACCACAGCCATCTCCGTCGCCAACAAACCCGACGCCAATACCACAACCATCCCACAGCCAGCGACCACCCGTCGCAGACCGCCCCGACACCACCCTGTCCACCCAAACCACACACGCACAACCACCACGGCCATTGGCCGAAAAACCCCAGTCCGCCCCCGTTCCAAGCCACAAATCGACACCCCGACCAAGCCACCCGACATCACCGTCCCGCCTACACCACCAGCACCACTGTCGCCACCCCGACCACCACCATGGTCACCATCCGAAATACCACCGCCACCAGGACCAAGGAAAACCCAAGAAGAAAAAACCAACAAAAATTCAACTTACCTCCTCGCCGCAGCTCCGCCGTGCGTCTGCCGGCGAGCCGTGTGGCCGCCGCCCGCTCCCCGAATATTCCTTTGTCGTCCCCTCTCTCAGTCGTACGTCCCAAACGCCGGTCTCCACTCCCGTCCAGCGTCGCCGCCATCCGAGCGCGCGCAAACCCTAGCCGCCTGGGACCGCCCAACCCCGTCCGCCGTGCCTGGAGCGCCGTCGACCCTTGACGCCGACTGGAGCCGCGTGAACCCACCGCGCCGGACCCGATCTCGCCGCCTGACCCTTTCGCTGCCTCTCTTCTGCTCGACCCCCGGCGATGACCCACCGCCACGAGCGCCATGGCCGCCCGGCCATCAGCGCCGAGCCAAATCCTTTTCCCCCTCTCTTTCCCGAAGCCTCACCCCTTGCTCTTCCTCTGCCCTTCGCCTGAGCGCCGAATCGCCACCCCCTCTCGTTCGCCTCTCTCTCTCCCTCTTAGCTTCTCTCTCGATTTCCCCGGCTCCATCCTCTCTCTCTCCGTCTTTCTTTTTTTCTGGTGTGAGTCTTCCTTAGGAAGACAGTAGCAGGGACTAATTCGTTGATTGAGTTGGTAATTGTTTTTGTTTATAAATTTTTGTTTAGTATTATTATTTTTATTATTATTATTATTATTGTAATTATTATTGTAATTATTATTATTATTAGTATTAATGTAGGAATATAGTATATTTTTGTTATTGTTATTATCAATATTATTTTTAGTACAACAACTTCTCTTACATTATTATTATTATTATTATTACTATCATTATCATTATTATTATTTCTCATTATCATTATCATTATCATTATTATATTATTAATATTATCATTATTATTATCGTAATCATCATTAATATATTATTATCACTATTATTAATGATGATTATTTTTGTATGCAGTAACATAGCATTAGTGCTATATTTTGTAGATATTTTCTATTCTAAAATATAATAGGTGTACAGAAATTTTTAATCAGTAGTATTATTTACTTTATTCCTATATTATTGATATTAAAAATTTGAAACTATTTCATAATAAAATATATTATTGAGGGTTGACCTTATTTGATTTCAAAGCATAATTTTATTATTATTTTATGGTACTGTAATGTAGCTTTTACCTACAAACTTTATTTTGACAAAAACTTGGTTTTCCTTAAAATAATTTTTCCTATATATTCAAGGATTATCTAAAAACTATTTAAATAACAAAAATATATTTTTCAAAGATTATAAATAATTTCCTAAAATCATATATTTTATATTCAAATTCCTTCGATTATCTCCCTCTTCCGCAATTAGTCCTATTCACAATCCCTTGCCAATTCAAGCCTACCTTATGTCCACCCTAACTAAATTGACCCTTTTGGACCCAATGGAATGATCCGTGCCACCAACAGAGGTCCCCTTGTGTAGTTGTTACACCAAAGTCGTAGTTCATGCCACCGTGATATTCGCAGTACACAAGGCGCCCTACCAGGCAAGACACCTTGCCATTGCTGTTTAATTATTTTAGCTCATATTTCATGCATGTTCATTATTTTCTTTATGTAAAATAAACTGTGATACATAGCATAACTGTTAGAATTTACTGTTCAGTTTCCTGCTGTGTATTATTTTTCTTACAAACTAAACCTAGATTTAAGGGACCACCATGTGTGTTGCATTTATTGGCCTTGACACGTGGTAACACGAAGTTGTGTGTCGCATGTAGGACACGGAAGTGCGTGATTGGCTGGCCACCAGTACGTACAAGCCGTGCGATAGGAATAACCGCTAATAGAAGTTGTATGCTAGTTTGACTTAGCGGTTATAGTGGTTTGTGTTGTGGATACAACACAGTAGGCATTGGGTGGGGAGGACAATTCCTTAGCGTATGGGCTTCGATGCACTTCTCTTGTGACCCAGACTCTCCGCTGGAGATACGGGGTTGATGACCCATGATTACTGACGGCCACTGGCGATTCTGCGGAACGTCATGCTCTTCCTGATGGGGCCTCTGGTGCCCAAGGGGGACTACGCCGATCCTATTCAGCCAGGGCCCATGCGTAGGAAGGATTGTTCTTAACTATATTTCACTTAGAACGGTAGGCTACCCTATCCGTTAGGTACGAGTACTTTTGGTTTGGGTACTTGTATCTGATCGTGGCTTGGAACAATAACTTGTCACGGATTAGTTCGTCACATCTTGTCCTTGTTTGGTTCTAGGTGTGACTTACTACTTCGATGAGAAGGTATTGAACCTTGTTGGGGTCCGGATACCATATTGGATTCATAGCATGGGAAGACACGTTACCGTGAATTAGTTTACCATCTCCTGTCCTTGTTTGGTTGGGGGGATGGTACGCTCGTTCAGTAGGTGCGTATTGGAACATGTTATAATTCGATTTACTTATTTATTTGAGCAATATTTATTCAGTTTATATGGCATGCTATTATGTGTCTTGTTACGTCCCTCTGAGGACCTGATTATCTCCCCAGGTGTGTGCTATTGTTCTTCGCAGGTGCTTTAGCTCTAGCCGTGTTCATTGCTATTTCTCGAGGATGATTGCACTTGGATCGTCTTCGCTTCGCTCGCCACTCATTTCACTTTCTATGTACTTTTCCTTATTTTGTTGGTAGTGGATTTGTCTCCGCCCAACATATTGTATCAAAAGAAATTCATTCTCATTATATGATATTTTTATTCATTTATCTTGTGTGGATGAGATTAGTTATGTGGTTCTACTGTATTTTACAGCTTATGTATTTATACGAGGCTTCCACATATTGGAGTATACTTCGTATGAATACAGTTGGCATGTCTACGTTCCTAGTCCTACGTATTTTGGGACTGGGGTGTTACATGTTTTTGTGGTAGCCCATGCGGGTCAAGATAAATTGTTTGGTTACTTTACTGTACCAAGCAAGCCTGCGAATAGGATTAGAAGTCTAGGATCTCATCCACATACTTGACCTCTTCCTTGATTTTTATCTACCGTTTGACTCATCAATTGCATCTTGCTTGCTTCCTTCCATCCCTATTCTTATCTTCCCTTCGTGCTTGCTAGAGATTGACCCTACTAGTTAGTTGTCCCAAAACGCCATTAGTTTAATTCTTTAAGTTGGGTAGAATACCTTATGAACTCGTAACTCCTTTGACCTAGCGACCTATATAGCAAGCTTATTTAGATCCTAGAATCTAGAGGACCTAACCCGTCTAGCCAACCAAGGACTTAGACAAGAAGACTATAAGACGACTGTATGACTTAGAATCATTCTACCTTCTTTAAATCTTAATCTCGTGCCTATATTTTACTATCTAGACTAATGATGCTAATGTAGCCTAGTTTTTGCAAGCTCAAATCTTTATCAAGCTTGTTCATGACATATGTTATTGGAAGAATTTCTACTAACATAGCGTCTAATCAGAACCGGTGCATGATGGTCTGATCAACCGAGTGCACTTTGGTTCGCTTTTGCCTATTATTCTACGTGGATGGGGACATAGTTAAGCTTGTCCTCTAGAATCCCATCCACGACTGCCTTGACAATTCCTTTGAAATTATTCGATCGTCTTTGGATCACGTATTCGTATTCGATAAACGCCTCCTTCGAACTCTATATTGCTTTCGCCTTCATCTATTTTAGAAGGACGAAGGCGTTATACTAGAACTTCCTCTAGCCTTCCTATCAGCTATGACCATTCTCACTCGACGTTGCTATATCTTCATTCTAAACTACTCGACCCTATCAAGACCCTCTAATCGCTTAATTAAAGCGAATCTAATTCGTTCTTTTAATCGTGACCCTCATTCATTACTCGTGATCATACCGTATTATTTATCTATAATCTAGATCGCAATTCTTACGACATGATTTTGTGAAAACATTGTCATCGTTGGATCCCCATTGACACCCCCTTGTGTCCTCTCACCCCCTACTAAATTCTTAATTTCGAGGACGAAATTCTTTTAAGTTGGGTAGGATGTAAAACCCCTAAATTTTTACTATATTTTTATTAATATTTGTACGGATTTAAATTTTTGATTATACGTCGCGTAATCGTATTATACGCCGCGCACGGCCTTTTATTCTTTTTCTAATTTGCTCAACGAGTGCGAATATGTGCGAGCGTACATATTTTAGAAAAACAATTTTTCTATTTTATTACACTTTCAAAATATTATATAGAATTATTTTCTTGCTATAAAAAGTCTATTATTTTTAGCAGTTATTATTAATAAAAAAAAAATATTCTTCGTGCAAAAATATTTATTTCATAATATTTTATTAGTTTATTTTTAAATAATAATGTATTTTCGAAATTATTATAATAGCATTTTTTGAAAACATATTTTCGAAATATTTGTGACAATTTAAATTTTGATTTGATTCCATGGATACATTTAAATAGTAAACTATCTATATTTTAAATTGATTTGATTTTAAACTAAGAGATTTAATTTGATTTAATTTAGATTTAGATTTGGATTTGGATTTTGATTTTGATTTGATTGTTTTTAAATTAAATTAGAAAATATCCAAATTGGGTTTAATTGCCCCTAATCCTCATCTAAGTGAGAATTCCCACATCCTATAAATAGGCAGGTACTCCTCCACATTATTCATCCACAAATTCTCCACAATAAATTCTATAAAGTGCGTGCACCGTGTCCGTGTTCCACCATCCACGTTCTTATTCCATGTTTACAATTACACTTTTATCTCTTTCGTGTCGGACACCCCCGACAAAAATTAATTCCTAGTCTAAACCTATTCTACCCATGTCCAGCCCCATCCTGGCCGAACCCCCCATCATCCCGACCGACGTCGACAGTCCAACGACCGCCACAACCACCCGACACCTTTTCCTTTTCCGACCTCCGCCTCCTGCCCTTCCCCGGATTCCCGAATCAGACCCCAGATCCACCCTCGACACCACAGCCATCTCCTCGCCAGCAAACCCGACGCCAATACCACAACCATCCCACAGCCAGCGACCACCCGTCGCAGACCGCCCCGACACCACCCTGTCCACCCAAACCACACACGCATAACCACCACGGCCATTGGCCGAAAAACCCCAGTCCGCCCCCATTCCAAGCAACAAATTGACACCTCGACCAAGCCACCCGACATCACCGCCCCGCCTACACCACCAGCACCACTGTCGTCACCCCGACCACCACCATGGTCACCATCCGAAACACCACCGCCACCACGACCAAGGAAAACCCAAGAAGAAAAAACCAACAAAAATTCAACTTACCTCCTCGCCGCAGCTCCGCCGTGCGTCTGCCGACGAGCCGCGTGGCCGCCGCCCGCTCCCCGAATATTCCTTCGTCGTCCCCTCTCTCAGCCGCACGTCCCAAACGCCGGCCTCCACTCCCGTCCAGCGTCACCGCCATCCGAGCGCGCACAAACCCTAGCCGCCAGGGACCGCCCAACCCCGTCCGCCGCACCTAGAGCGCCACCGACCCTTGACGCCGATTGGAGCCGCGTGAACCCACCGTGCCGGACCCGATCTCGCCGCCTGACCCTTTTGCTGCCTCTCTTCCGCTTGACCCCCGACGATGACCCACCGCCACGAGCGCCATGGCCGCCCGGCCATTAGCGCCGAGCCAAATCCTTTTCCCTCTCTCTTTCCCGAAGCCTCACCCCTTGCTCTTCCTCTGCCTTCCACCTGAGCGCCGGATCGCCACCGCCACTCGTTCGCCTCTCTCTCTCCCTCTTAGCTTCTCTCTCGATTTCCCCGGCTCCATCCTCTCTCTCTCCGTCTTTCTTTATTTTTGGTGTGAGTCTTCCTTAGGAAGACAGTAGCAGGGACTAATTCGTTGATTGAGTTGGTAATTGTTTTTGTTTATAAATTTTTGTTTAGTATTATTATTTTTATTATTATTATTATTGTAATTATTATTATTATTAGTATTAATGTAGGAATATAGTATATTTTTGTTATTGTTATTATCAATATTATTTTTAGTACAACAACTTCTCTTACATTATTATTATTATTATTATTACTATCATTATCATTATTATTATTTCTTATTATCATTATCATTATCATTATTATATTATTAATATTATCATTATTATTATCGTAATCATCATTAATATATTATTATCACTATTATTAATGATGATTATTTTTGTATGCAGTAACATAGCATTAGTGCTATATTTTGTAGATATTTTCTATTCTAAAATATAATAGGTGTACAGAAATTTTTAGTCAGTAGTATTATTTACTTTATTCCTATATTATTGATATTAAAATTTTGAAACTATTTCATAATAAAATATATTATTGAGGGTTGACCTTATTTGATTTCAAAGCATAATTTTATTATTATTTTATGGTACTGTAACTGTAGCTTTTACCTACAAACTTTATTTTGAAAAAAACTTGGTTTTCCTTAAAATAATTTTTCCTATATATTCAAGGATAATCTAAAAACTATTTAAATAACAAAAATATATTTTTCAAATATTATAAATAATTTCCTAAAATCATATATTTTATATTCAAATTCCTTCGATTATCTCTCTCTTCCGCAATTAGTCCTATTCACAATCCCTTGCCAATTCAAGCCTACCTTATGTCCACCCTAACTAAATTGACCCTTCTGGACCCAATGGAACGATCCGTGCCACCAACAGAGGTCCCCTTGTGTAGTTGTTACACCAAACTCGCAGTTCGTGCCACCGTGATATTCGCAGCACACCAGGCGCCCTACCAGGCAAGACACCTTGTCATTGCTGTTTAATTATTTTAGCTCATATTTCATGCATGTTCATTATTTTCTTTATGCAAAATAAACTGTGATACATAGCATAACTGTTAGAATTTACTGTTCAGTTTCCTGCTGTGTATTATTTTTCTTACAAACTAAACCTAGATTTAAGGGACCACCATGTGTGTTGCATTCATTGGCCTTGACACGTGGTAACACGAAGTTGTGTATCGCATGTAGGACACGGAAGTGCATGATTGGCTGGCCACCAGTACGTACAAGCCGTGCGATAGGAATAACCGCTAATAGAAGTTGCATGCTAGTTTGACTTAGCGGTTATAGTGGTTTGTGTTGTGGATACAACACAGTAGGCATTGGGTGGAGAGGACAATTCCTTAGCGTATGGGCTTCGATGCACTTCCCTTGTGACCCGGACTCTCCGCTGGAGATACGGGGTTGATGACCCATGATTACTGACGGCCACTGACGATTCTGCGGAACGTCATGCTCTTCCTGATGGGGCCTCTGGTGCCCAAGGGGGACTACGCCGATCCTATTCAGCCAGGGCCCATGCGTAGGAAGGATTGTTCTTAACTATATTTCACTTAGAACGGTAGGCTACCCTATCCGTTAGGTACGAGTACTTTTGGTTTGGGTACTTGTATCTGACCGTGGCTTGGAACAATAACTTGTCGCGGATTAGTTCGTCACATCTTGTCCTTGTTTGGTCGTAGGTGTGACTTACTACTTCGATGAGAAGGTATTGAACCTTGTTGGGGTCCGGATACCATATTGGATTCATAGCATGGGAAGATACGTTACCGTGAATTAGTTTACCATCTCCTGTCCTTGTTTGGTTGGGGGGATGGTACGCTCGTTCAGTAGGTACGTATTGGAACATGTTATAATTCGATTTACTTATTTAATTGAGCAATATTTATTCAGTTTATATGGCATGGTATTATGTGTCTTGTTACGTCCCTCTGAGGACCTGGTTATCTCCCCAGGTGTGTGCTATTGTTCTTCGCAGGTGCTTTAGCTCTAGCCGTGTTCATTGCTATTTTTCGAGGATGATTGCACTTGGATCGTCTTCGCTTCGCTCGCCACTCATTTCACTTTCTATGTACTTTTCCTTATTTTGTTGGTAGTGGATTTGTCTCCGCCCAACATATTGTATCAAAACAAATTCATTCTCATTATATGATATTTTTATTCATTTATCTTGTGTGGATGAGATTAGTTATGGTTCTACTGCATTTTACAGCTTATGTATTTATACGAGGCTTCCACATATTGGAGTATACTTCGTATGAATACAGCTGGCATGTCTTCGTTCCTAGTCCTACGTATTTTGGGACTGGGGCGTTACAGCTTGGCACGATTTGGATAGTGTTGTTCAACTGAAAGTAACCCACACCTTTTTTGTCTTCCTTGTAGGTTCCTATTAAGTTCTCGAGACCTTCTGTTGCCTTCGCCAATTCTTTTGTCTCAACTTTGCTTTTGTAGAATACCTCGATTTAATTCCAGAAACAGGTATTCTTTAAAGATTCAAAGACTGGCACGGGTAAACAGCCACCTTTTTTAGTGACAACCTCCATAAGATCTAGCGTTGTTTTGAAAGTAGCACGAAAAAGTCTAGAATCCTTATTCCTGACAGTGCATTTATCTACAAAAAAACAAAAACAAAAACAAAAACAAAACATAAACAATAAATTAGGTTTCTGTTAACTGTTATCCATTGATATAAGAAGAAAAATGGTCATTCTCCGTGTAATTAAAAACGGAGAATGGCATTCTCCATTTAAAATTAAATGGAGAATGGCATTCTCCGTTTAAAATTAAACAGAGAATGACATTCTCTGTGTCGAGAATGATATTTTAAAATGGATAATGACATTCTCCGTGTCGATTTAAAAGGGAGAATGACATTCTCCGTTTAATTTAAACAGAAAATGTCATTCTCCATGTTAATTCAAACGGAGAATGCCATTCTCTGTATTAATTCACACGGAGAATGACATTCTCCGTGTCGCTTTAAAACGAAAAATGACATTTTAAAACGGATAATGACATTCTCCGTGTAAATTTACAAGGAGAATGCCATTCTCCGTGTAGATTTAAAACATTATGTACGACCATAGACATATATTTCGGGGAGAATGAAGCATGAAAACATGAAAAGCTCCACATGTCAAGATAGTTACACAACAAAACTCAAATAGCCAGGATTTAATAAAGTCTAATTTTTTATTTCATAATGGAAAAGAGGACAGACACTACAGACATAGGCGCTATAGGCCATTATGTAAAAAGACTCTTTCGTATCACATCACTTCTTCTTTCCGTCCTCAGTCTGATGCAAGGCAGTGCTCAGTCCCTCCATGTTATGGATTCCCAAACGATGCATTAAACGAAGGAATTCTTTCCTGCGTTCTAAGGCGCCACGCTCTTCGAAAGAAGACGACGGCCCACCTCCGGAATGAGCGAAGACTGTTGGGGTCAGGCCAAAACAGTCGAGGAAGTTCTCCGCCCTCAGGGATGGGTCAGCATCCAGCAAAAACTCCGCAGGCGCGGAGTGTAACTTCTCCTCATAAGCTTTATCGTTGTCACTGTTGTTCGTCCCCTTCTTCATGTTAGATGCCATGCGAATGAATAAAGACGAAGGTTGAACTTCATGTTCATGTATATACAACGGAGATCGGTCCCCGCCAACTCTTCTTCTTCCTAATAAATGGGCGCGTATCACTTAACGAGGGAGAAAGTAAAAAAATGTTTTGAAAAAAAGTGCCCCATAAATAGGTTCATCGTTGGGAATGAACCGAGTATTTAATCCTTATCATGTGAAGTTTAACACGAAGAATGACCAGTATAAATCGACATGGAGAATGTGCATTCTCCTTTATATTTAACACACAGAATGACATTCTCTGTATATTATAAAACGGGGAATGGCAATTCTCCAAGTAATGTAAAACGGAGAATAAAATTCTCCGTGTAATTTAAAACGGAGAATGACATTCTCCGTTTAGTATAAAACGGAAAATGACGTTCTCCGTGTTAATTCAAAAGGAGAATGCCATTCTCGTATTAATTTACACGGAGAATGACATTCTCCTTGTAATTTAAAACGGAGAATAACATTATCCGTGTAGATTTAAAATGGAGAATGATATTTTTCGTGTAATTTAAACCGAAGAACGACATTTCCATTTTAATTTACACTGGATATGGTCATTCTCCATGTTAATTTACATGGAGAATCACATTCTCCGTGCTAATATAAACGGAGAATATCATTCTCCGTTTTACACTAAACGGAGAATGTCATTCTCCGTTTTACATTACACGGAGAATGCCATTCTGTGTGTTAAATTAACATGGAGCACATTCTTCGTGTCGATTTACAACGGAGAATGACATTTTAAAACGGATAATGTCATTCTCCGTGTTAAAATACACGGAGAATGATATTCTACGTGCTAGGTGACACGGAGAATGACATTCTCTGTGTTAAATTATAAGGAGAATGACATTCTCCGGCTTAGGTGACACGGAGAATGACATTCTCCGTTTTAGGTGAAACAGAGAATGACATTCTCCGTGTTAGATGACACGGAGAATGACATTTTGTGTGTTAGGTGACACAAAGAATGTCATTCTCCGTGTTAGGTGACACGGAGAATGACATTATGTGTGTTAGGTGACACGGAGAAGAATGCCATTCTCCGTGTTTTATCTAGAATCATGAAAGTAAGTTAAAATTATACCTTCTTTTTGCGCAGCAGGCTTGGTTACACAAAGAATGTCATTCTCCGTATCACCTAACACGAAGAATGACATTATGTGTGTTATGTGACACGGAGAATGACATTCTCCGTGTTAGGTGACACGGAGAATGCCATTCTCCGTGTTTTATCCAGAATCATGAAAGTAAGTTAAAGTTATACCTTCTTTTTGTGCAGCAGGCTTCTTCTTCTTATATGCAACTTTTTTGTTATCACTTTCTTTGATCCTCCATCAATCTCTTTTGGATTTATTCACTTGGATTTTCTTCAACTGGCATATCTCCCACAACTTGTGTTCGATTTGATGATGATTCTCCGTCACTCCCGTTTGGATAATCTGCTTCTTGATTTGATAATGTTTTCGATGGTGACGACATTGTGCGAATATCTCGAATGAGAGGAACGTTTGAAGATTTTTGGAGGAGAAATCCTAGATTTTCGAGGAGAAACTGAGCGGCTTATCGAAGAAGAGAGAGTACGAACCGTTTTTTTACTTTTTGTTTTTGAATAGCAGGGTTCGGGTTTGTTTGTAATAAATTAGAAGGAATGGCAAAATGGTCATTCGGAACCCGCTTTTATATATTAATCGATAATTCTGGGCACGCGATGAAATGTTATTTTTCGGTGGATTTTACATTAAACTTTTGCAATTTTTGGGCATTTCATAAATTTTTCCTAAAAAAATTGCAAGTGACCATTTATAGGCCATGAGATGTAAAATAATAATAATAATAATAATAGTAATAATAATAATAATAATAATAATAATAATAATAATAATATTATTATTATTATTATTATTATTATTATTATTATTATTATTATTATTATTATCTCCAATATCTCTCCTTACGTAATAATTGACCTGACATCTGACATGTCAGCTAACATTACAAATTCTAATCCTAAAAAATTAACTATCCAATTTTTTAATTTTAATTTTAATTTTAATTTTAATTTTATTTAGTTTTAGTTTTAATATTAATTTTAGTTTTAACCTTTAGTGTTAATTTTTTTAATATTAATATTATTTTTAATATTAATTTAATTTTAATTTTAATATTAGTTTTAATGTTAATATTAATGTTAATTTTATTTAACTTTAAATTTTGTTTTGTCAGCTGTCATATGAGAAGGTACGTAAGCTGCCACATAAGAAGGATATTTTGGAGAAATATTTTAGAAGGACAAACAGTATTTTTATAAATTAAAAAAAAAAAAAATAGACCACATACTCCACATTATCTCAAAAGACCTTGTGGCTTTGAGATTTGTAGAAACTATTTAGCTTAGGTTGTGATGCCTCATAATCTTGGGAGCAAAGTGTTTCAATGGAGATCCAAAATCTTCGTCCCTAAAATCGTGTAGTTGAACACTTCTACTTTGAGCAGAATTTTCATCTTTTAAGTGACAGATCCCATGCATGTGTTGCATAAAGAAAGGACATGTGGGGAAAAAAAATCTTGCACATTGTAAAAAAAACGAATTTCACGGAAAAATCTACTTTAAATCTTCAAAAAAAAGAAAGGATAAAAAAAGAAACAACATAGAGTTGGATTCAAGTAAAATCAGGATTGTTCAAAATTATAAAAACTTGGAAAAAATTGAGGTTTAAATATATATATTATTCTAAAAGATTGGATAAAATACAATGGAAAAAAGAATATAATCTAAGCTTTAAGGGGTGATAAAAGAAGGATTATTTTGTATAAGAGTATCGGGTTTAGATCTAATTAGACTATGGATAATAGATTTATTGGTTTTAGACTTTGGATACTCAAATTTTTGTGACACATTTTAGTGACAAAATTGGACTTTCATTGACGAAATAAACCTTTTAATGACGAATGTTCGTTACTAAAATGTGTCACTAAAACAATTTAATGGATGCAATACAGACTTTTGTATGAGGGACAGTCTAATTAGATGGTAACCCTGATACTCTTGTACAAGGTAATCCACAAAAGAACAAAGTGAGACCAAAATGAGGGACAAAAACATGAAAGAAATATAGACTTTATATGAGAATCTCAGTATTTGTATAATTTACACCAAAATTGAGTATTTACAATCCTTCTCGACACGTCTAAATATCAGAAAAGTAGATTGATGTACAGCCTATTGATCCTTTTCTTCGAGTGAACTCAATCAACCTCACCTAACAGAAACCCAACCATCCTCCGTTGGGCAAAATTGCAAACAATCCGGCGATAGATCGGCCGCCAGGAGCCCGATCCTATCGACCGGAGCACCGCACTCCGCTTCCCTCACACTAAGCCAACCCACATTTTCGTCGTCGTCGTCCGAACGACACCACCAATCTGGCTGCTCGTGCCCTGTTGCCAGAAGCCTGATTCGGCCTGTCGCGGAACTAAGACTCACTTCCGATGACCCCGACGAGGAGAAACAGGGAGACGAATCGCCGCTCGGGTGGAAATGTAGCACGCTCTTCGGAGACGGCAGCAATTCGCCGGAACAGCAACAATCGTCGTCTGTAGCCGACTCGACCAGAAATGGGTGGTCGAGAAGCATGTCAGCAGTCCATCTCTTCTTCGGGTCCCTGACCAAACACCTTCCCAAAAAGTCCTTCCCCTGCTCTGACATCTCGGCCGGAATCCCGACGTCTTCGTCCCCGAACCCGATCCTCATCATCAAGGCCCACGCGTCCTCGTTGCCCTCCGATATCTGCCACGGAGGCCTCCCGGAAACCATCTCGGCCACCGCACATCCGACTGCCCATATGTCCATCGGCGCCTCGTACTCTCTTCTCGCCACCGACTCCGGGGACATGTACATCGGAGTCCCCCGAATCAAATACGCGGCCTCCTCATCCTCCTTCTTCTTGGCGTTCCTTGCCAGTCCGAAGTCCGCAATCTTGACATCCCCGTCGTCGCAGAGCAGCACATTCTGCAGCTTGACGTCGCAGTGGACGTAGCCTCTGCCGTGCACGAACTTCAGCCCTTCGAGTATCGATTTCGCGTAGCGTCTCGCAGTAGGCTCCGTGAAGGCGCCCCCGGAGCGACAGAGGTTGTCGTGGAGCGACCCACGAGGGAAGTACTCGAGGAGGAGGTTGTAGAGGAGCTCCCCGTCGGATCCGGAGGTGACATCGTGGCCGAAGCAGGGGATGATGCGAGGGCATTCCCGTAAGTCGTCGAGTACCGACTCCTCGTGACGCAGCGAGTAGGAGGTCGATATGGGTGCCGATTTCGCAGCAAGGACACGGTGGTGGTGGTCGTCGTCGAACATGGCGAGAGTTACGATTGCGGTGGTTCCTCGGCCGACGGTGGTGCCACGGACCCAACCCATTGGTGATTGACTAATTCTGTGAAGTGAGGAAGAGGAGAGAGGAGGGGGTATTTTGTAAGCGAAGGTATGTGGCGGGAAGTCGTGATCGTTTCCTTTGGCGTGGGAGGAATGGGGGTTTTAAGTGGGACCAACCAGCAACAGATTTTATTTCCGGAAGTTTGTTGATAAACGTGTTAAATGCTTTTGCTACTCTCCCGTAGGTTTGTGCTCTTACATGTTGGGTCCATGCATAATGCATGTATGTAGCCATGTAGGGCTGTCGTGTGTAAGAGCATCAATAATAATTACTATTCTAATTTCTAGATCCAAGATTCTAAATTTATAGAATAGAAAATTTTAATTGGAGTCTTATGATGGTCTCATTCCAGTCACAAAACTATAACATGGGCATCAAAATTTTTACATTCAGAATATACGAACTCATCTTGTAGGTCTAGATTTTATATTATTTTTATATCTCAATATTTTTTTACTATTCTTATACAAATCCAACTCATTCTACATTTATTTTTTCTTATAAATTTAGATCTTCAGATACATTTTTGAGCTCTATCTACTAATGATGCTCTAATAGGATCTATAACCCATTTTATAATTACATGTTTGGGTTTGAAGTGAACCTGGAATTAATTATTCGAGTTTGGGTATAACTTCGTCATCTGAATTTGAATCTATGTATCAAACAAAAGATATATAATTGTTTTCTAAGACTAAATTGTATAGCCGAACTTGATTTCTAAGACTAAATTGTATAGACGAACTTGAATGACCATTATGGTTAATGGGAAGATGCATAAGAGTCTTAGCCGGATAACGGAGGATCGGTGGATCGAGCCATGAGGGATAACGTGCACAAAGTCCTAAAAATCGGGCAAAAAAAGATGCACGATAGAAACTCTCAAACAAAATCAAAACGGTGGGAGTTGGAAACAGTGAGCCCAACAAAAGATATGCAACACAACATACACAAAATTTTAAAAATAAAATAAAAATATATACGATAGAAACTCTCAACCAAAATCAAAACAATTTGCAAACTGTTAGAAGCTTGTGTATCTATAATCATATGATGTCTTGGTATAAGAATTGTTGTCGAAATAGCAAAAAGTATAAGATAATATGCTCTTAAATGATATTAAAATACTATTCAAGCTTGTGTACCTATAATCACATGGTTTCATCAATGAAGTTTTGGTATTGTTGGAATTTTCTTGTATTTTCTTGCTTTTACAAATCTGCAACAAATAAAAATAAGTAAATGTTATCGACCTTCGAGGAAGTCGCACGTAGCACTGTCCTAAGAATTAATCCGGGTACATGTACATACTTTTATCGAACGCTCCTATTAGTAAAATTTTTGCTCCACCGAAATTTTCTTACCGCACACGACGCAGAGAGAATGACCAGACTTAGCTCTGCCGAGAGCAACAACGAAGAACACAAGAATTTTTGGGAAGAGAAAATTTTGAGAGAGTTTTAACGTAGAACGTTCAGTATGATTGAGAGGAAAAGAATTATCTCAATTTATAGGCCGTTGGGTGCTCCTCCAACGAACAGAAAATTAAATGGAATTAATTTGGATGTTAAGGACAGACGTTTATGATGACAGTTAAATCCAAAAGTTACAAAGATAACATCTTTAAATGTGTCCAACGTTATAGAATTTAAAGGGTTGTAAGAGTCAGAAAGATAAAGAAGAGGAGAAACAAAAATATTTTAGGGTCTCAGTGTTGGAATTATTCAATAATTATGGGGCCACACATGTAAAATTAATTGTGTTTGAGCTATCTAAATAATTAAGCCAAATTAAAGTGGTCTATTTGGAAAATTGGCTTAAGGGTATAATTGTCATGGAATTAATGTGTAGATACCGGAGATAATTCTAATTTGATGAGAGGCCAAATTAGAAATATCAACACATATATAAATATGTGTATTCATTAGGGTTATGGTCCCCAACTTATACGGCCACCAAAGAGAAGTTTTCTCTTTTTCTCTTCTGCATCCCCATCAACAGAAAGAGAGGGACAAAGGATTCGGATTCACCTTTGTCATTAAGGGTCGTAGCAAGTTGGAAGATCGAATCCCACAAAAGGACGACCGCTTCAAGATCCATCAAGCCTAGCAATGAATTCAGGTACGCTTCCGCAATCAATTTAATTTATGTTCTTCATCTCATGAATCGACAGGGCACAATAAAATTCTAACAAGTGGTATCAGTGTCACGCCCCAGAACCAGAATACTGGAGAGCGGGGGCGTACATAGCCAGCTACGTATATTGAAATGGAATCCACCTCGCTATACGGTCACGGCTGTCTAAGAATATGAGGGTTTACTACAAGCCAACGGTCTCTTAAGGTCAAGCCTATTGTCTCAATCTCAAGCAAGTAATATAGTTACAAGATGTTAGACCACCAAATATACAATAAAAGGCGTCCCAAATATTACATATTCAGCTGATCATGAAGCTAGTCATACAAAATGCGAAGACTAGCAAGAGTTTAGTCATACATGATCAACCCTAGGATTTATTAATCATGTTTACAGCCCGTAGGCAGACAATAAGTAAATGTGCATCGAGCTAACAGGTGCTCGTCGGCAAAACGCCTCAAAAGAATAATTTTACAATGTAGTGAACGAATCAAAATGGAAAAATCACTCGTAGCCCGGGTTCCGTCTAGTTGCCACCATTGGGCTGGAGGTTCGGTAGATCCTCGGGTGCTGCTCCGAAATCTGGCCACACAAAACCAGCTGGATCAAACCCCAGAAAGAGCAAGTGCCACAAGGAGACCACGAAATAAGAACAAAAGCCAGCATATCAGAATATAAGGAATAGAAGAAAAGTACAAGTAATAAAGAGTACAACAGGACAATAAACGACTAGGGACGTGGAACCATTCCGGGAGCCAGATTACATCCCTTAAACCAAACAAGGACCGTGGTTGTAACCCTTCGCCTGAATAGCACTTTGTCTCTACCCATTTATTGTTAAAGATAAGTAAAACAATCATGTTCAGGAGTACCAGGTACTGGGACTAGACGAGACTTAGACAAGGCTGGACACCATCCATTCACAAGCGGCCAAGCAATACTACGGCTTACTACTTAACTAACTAGGGTTATCACAAGCCTAATTACTAACAAGATGCAAATGAGAATCTCCCAGTCCCAAGTCCTACAGACTATCTAGTTATCCTTCCGCGGGTTGAGAGTATGGTTGGGTACATCGTCCCGGTGACGATATACCCTTAGGGGACTTAGAGGGTGCAACACATGACAGTGTGCTGGAAATGTGCCCTACTCGTCGGCAGGCTACAAGTCCATTTAAAGCGCCCAGATAACGAGATCGCCTGTGACTGAAAATTCTCCATGAACTTATAGTTTGATCTAATCATTAGCCTAATCCATATTCAGTGCGAATCCCTGACCGTGGTAACCAGAGAGTCACGTCCTAGACATAATGCAAGACAAGACAAGACAAGACAAGTGGATTGCACGAAGCAACAAGAATGAACACCCACGGAGTCAGAGTTGATTATATGAGTCAAGTTAGCCATCGCAACAGCATCAAGTCAAGTTACAAGTCAGGAGTGCACCGCCACGGGCCACTATCAAGTTATCCAGTACAAAGATTAATCATGAATCACTGGTTACAAGTTAAGAGCGCACCCCATCGGGTTACTACTAAGAAGATCAGAAAGTACTAGGATCATAAATCACAGAAATCACGAAAACCGTACTAGTCATAAGCAAAACACCGAAAACCGAGCCAGGTCGTGTTGGGTCAAGACAGTCGTGTTGTGTGGAACAAAATCTCGGAACTCCAATCCACAAAAGAGAAGCCGAGTCCAAGAAAATAAAACCAAACCATCATGGGCAAGATAGGTTGCGCTGGGGTTCCTGGGGTCGGGTTGCGCTAGGGTCTGACTGCGCTAGGGGAATGAACTGCGCAGGGGGAATAGATTGCGCTGGAGAATGAATTGCGTTGGGGTCGGGTTGCGCTAGGGTCAGATTGCGCTAGGGTCGAAGGCGCTGGGAACAGGTTGCGCTGGGAGTGAGCTGCGCAGGGGATCAGATTGCGCTAGGGACGAAGGCGCTGGGAACAGGTTGCGCTGGGGAGTGAGCGCAATTCGCCAAGGGGCACCGAGCGCGGTTCAGCCCAGCGCTAAAGAGCGCTAGCCGAAGAGGGGTTGGCGCGGTTCAGCCCAGCGCTAAAGAGCGCTGGCTGAGTCTTCTTCTCCAGCAGGCCGAGAAAGAAAACCCAAGAACACCAAAATTTCCAAACTTCATAACTTGGCCAAATCAAAACGAAATTTAGATTTTCAAAGTTCTATCTTGTGTAAAATTGAATTCTCTTCCACATGGAAGCCTCAAAACAAGCAAAAACCTAAGTTTAATAGATCAAAACCAAGAAAATCCAAAAATGGTTAAAACTTAGATCTAAAAAAATGGAGACTCCAAATCACAAAATGCCATGTTCTAATGTGATTCACCATGGCCTAATCTAACTAATAGACAAATAAAATATGGTTCCTATTTGGTGGCAAGGTGCACTTGCCTATGGAGGTTGGGTGTTGTGTGGAGGAAGGAAGAAGAAGGTGGAGAAATTTAATGGAAGAGTAATGAGGAGAGAAAAAGTTAGGTGGAGTTTTAATGAGGGATGGTGTGTTGTATTGAGGGTGGAGGTTAACTAAGGTAGTCCAATGCAAACCAAACCAAACCTTCTCCACAAAGAATAAAACCATGCCAGGTCCAAAAACCCAATTTATGAGAAAATCAAAATCCGCAAGTCATGCCAAATTATAATTACAGGCCAAAATTCGAGAAAATAAAATACAGGTCCGAAATATATATAAACCTAATCAAAATACGTATTCCGAAATACGGGCATTACAACTCTACCCACCTTAAAAGAATTCTGTCCTCGAAATTTAAATCAAGATGCTTAGAGATGTAAGAGCCAACTATGCTATCCACAATTAAGCTACACTAAGCAAACAATCAAACATTTATACATGCAAGCAAGGGATGGAAAGCATAAGGCATAAGGAAGGCATTATACCTTACGAGTCAAACAAGTCGGGATATCGCGATCGGATGTCGTCCTCACGCTCCCACGTTGACTCACCTAGAGAGTGATGACCCCAAGCAACACGGACTAAGCTAATAGTCTTGTTCTTGAGTATCTTTTCTCTCCGGTCCAATATAGACATGGGACTCTCCTCATACGAAAGGTTGGTACCAACAACCAGTTCCGAATGGTCCAGGATATGGCTCGGGTCCGGGATGTACCGTCATAATTGGGACACATGGAATACATCATGTACCTTACTTAGCGACGGCGGAAGAGCGAGACGATAGGATACATCTCCTACTCGCTCTAGGATATCAAACGGCCCTATATACTTAGGACTAAGCTTTTCCCGTACGCCAAAGCGAATGATGCCGCGGTTAGGCGAGATCCTAAAGAATACATGATCGTCGATAGCAAACTCTAAGGGTCGTCGATGAGCATCGGCCCAATGTCGCTGGCGATCTTGGGCCACTCGAAGACGATCTCTGATTCTTCTGACCACATCAACTGTCTGAGCAATCATTTCTGGACCAAGCATCTGCCTCTCTCCAACATCATCCTAGGCTAACAGGGATCTGCACTTCCTATCATACAGTGCCTCGAACGGAGCCATCTGAATACTGGCCTGGAAACTATTGTTGTACGAGAATTCCACCAGGTGAAGGTAATCCTCCCATGAACCACTGAAGTCAAGGGTACAAGATCTCAACATATCTTCAAGAGTCTGGATTATGCGTTCCGACTGGCCATCTGTCTGCG
This sequence comes from Iris pallida, assembly GCA_029216955.1. Classification (NCBI taxonomy): domain Eukaryota; kingdom Viridiplantae; phylum Streptophyta; class Magnoliopsida; order Asparagales; family Iridaceae; genus Iris; species Iris pallida. Next base: position 44,412,409 of record JANAVB010034417.1, on the reverse strand, counting down.
GGTGATAAGCTGAGCTAAACTGAAGGTGAGTTCCCAAACTCTCTTGCAAGCTACGCCAAAAGTGTGATGTGAATCTTGAATCCCTATCCGAGGTAATACTGATGGGTACACCGTGAAGCCTGACAATCTGCCTGAGCTACATCTCTGCTAGCTGAGCCGTAGACTGCCCAACTCTGAATGGGAGAAAGTGAGCTACCTTCGTGAGCCTGTCAACTATAACCCAAATGGCATCTCGACCAGGTGGGGATCTAGGCAATCCAGTCACAAAATCCATGGTCACATGCTTCCACTTCCATTCTGGAATCGACAAGGGTTGAAGAAGTCCAGCGGGCCTCTGATGTTCCGCTTTAACCTGTTGGCAAACCAAACACCGAGAGACAAACCGGGCTATCTCCCTCTTCATGCCATTCCACCAAAAATGCTGACGAATATCTCTATACATCTTCGTGCCACCGAGATGAATAGAATACTGTGAACTGTGAGCTTCTGCCATGACCTCCTGTCTGATATCTCCACTAGGTACACAAAGACGAGTGTCGTGTCGAAGTGTACCATCTTCATGAATGCACAACTCTGGCCTTTTCTCTGCCTCACACTCTGCTTTGAGTCGCTGAATCTTGGAATCCGCAGACTGGGCCATCCGGATCCTCTCAACTATGCTGGACTGAACCTGTAGACTGGCCATCAATGCCACGTTGGTAGGAAGAACTACTTCAATTCCCATCTTCTGAAGATCTACCAATAACTCTGGTTGCGCCGTTAGGAAGTAAATTCTGGCTCTCCGGCTCAACGCATCTGCTACAACATTGGCCTTCCCTGGGTGATACTGCAAATCCACATTATAGTCAACCAGTAGCTCGAGCCATCTTCTCTGCCACATGTTAAGGTCCTTCTGGATAAAAATATACTTCAGGCTCTTGTGATCAGTAAATATCTCCACTCTATCTCCGTACAAGTAGTGCCGCCAAAGCTTAAGAGCAAACACTACTGCCGCCAGTTCCAAGTCATGGGTTGGGTAATTCCTCTCATGATCACGAAGTTGTCGTGACGCATAAGCTATTACCTTTCCATGCTGCATCAGAACACATCCTAAACCTCTGCCCAAAGCATCACAATACACTGAGAATCCTCCGATTCCATCTGGAAGCGTGAGAATGGGAGCCGTTACCAAACTTCGCTTCAACTTCTCAAATGATTCCTGGCACTCTGATGTCCATACGAACGGCACATCCTTGCTGGTCAACTGGGTCATCGGCGCTGAAATCTTTGCAAAATCTGAAATGAATCGCCGGTAGTAGCCGGCTAATCTAAGAAAGCTACGAACCTCTGCCACTAAGCTAGGTACTGGCCATGTCTCGATAGCCACAATCTTCTGGGGATCCACTTCCACTCCTCCTTGGGTAATGATGTGACCCAAGTACGAAATGCGATCGAGCCAGAACTCGTATTTACTAAACTTGGCGTACAACTGATGCTCTCTAAGCGTCTGAAAGACGATTCTGAGATGCTGCTCGTGCTCTGCTTCGTTCTTACTGTAGACCAGGATGTCATCTAGGAACACGATCACGAACTGATCCAAGTAAGGCATGAAAATGCAATTCATGAGGTCCATGAATACGGCTGGCGCATTGGTTGCTCCGAATGGCATAACAAGAAACTCCCAATGCCTATATCTTGATCTGAACGCTGTCTTCGGGATGTCCTGCTCTCTGACTCTGATCTGGTGGTATCGTGACCGCAAGTCTATCTTCGAAAACACTTAAGCCCCCTTGAGTTGATCAAACAAGTCATCTATCCTCGGGAGAGGGTATCTGTTCTTGATTGTCACTGAGTTCAAGGTACGATAATCTACACATAATCTGGACGTACCATCCTTCTTCTTCACAAGAAGCATCGGGGCTCCCCAAGGCGATCTACTTGCACGAATGAATCCCTTGGTTCTGAGTTCTTCAATCATCTTGTACAAAATCTCCAACTCTAAAGGTGCCATCCTGTAGACTCGCTCTGATACTGGTGTTGTCCCCGGGATCAAGTCTATAGTGAACTCGATCTCCCTCTCTGGCAGCATCCCTGGAAGCTCTTCTGGGAAGACATCTAGGAACTCTTCAACTATCTGGGGCAACTGTACTGCTGCTACTGCCATCCGCAATACTGGGGAAGATGGATCCACTGCGCCTCTAGAAAATAAAAACTCTGGCGTTCCTGGAATACTAAAGACAACTCTGCCAACATGACAGTCTATCCTAGCATACTGGTTTCTCAACCAATCTATGCCTAAGACTACATCATAGTCTACCATAGGGAACTCTATGAATCTAGTGGGGAACTCTCTACCGCTAACTACGATCCGACACGAGGAAAACACTCGATCTACTCCCACAAGACCATTACCAGTAAGTATATTGAGCCTCACTGATAATGACTCGGGCTCCAATCCTATCCGTGTCACGAATCGTACAGACATGAATGAAAGCAATGCACCAGAATCAAATAATACCAATGCTGGAGAGGAGTTGACGAGAATAGTACTTGCCACTACCTCACCTGGTGCAACTTCTTCTATAGTCATCATTATCGCCTGACCTTGTCCTCTGGCTGTGGGTCCCCTCTGCTGGAAACCTTTTTGCCTGCTCTGCACTTGAGTCTGGGTGTACTGCTGCCGGTTCTGCTGCCGAAACGCCTGGGCCTGAGGCAACAATGGCCTCGGGGACTGCTGCTGCATAGGTACTGGCCCCCTAACCGACGGACTGGTTAGGTTGGAAGAGGACGAACTACCCCTATTCGGGCAGGCTCTTATCTTGTGATCTGTCTCTCCACAAGCCAGGCACAATCCCTGCGCCCTGCGACAATCTGCCACTACGTGCCTTGGCTTCCCGCAATGAGAACATCCCATCGCGGAAGTCTGCTTCTGCTTCTGCTGCTGCGGGTACGTCAGGATTGAATGTTGAACCGACGTTACTGAGGCCGCCCGCCTCGGAGTTCCAATGGTCAAATCCCTAGCTGCCGAGGCTGGAGCTGATGATTGGTGCATCTGATTGTGGGACCGCTTCCTACCTCCGGTCCTATCCACGATCCTCTGAAAGGTGTACTCGTGCCTCCTAGCTGCCCTCAATACTGCATCGAACGTCTGGTGCTCGAACTGCTCAACTGCCAACAAGATCTCTAAATGTAGCCCCTGCAAGAACCGCTGGGCCCTATCAAACTCGGTTGCCACCAAGGTGAGGGCAAACCTACTGAGTCTAAAAAACTCAGATGCATAACCGTCGACCGTCCTGTCTCCTTGCTTCAAGTTAGTAAATCTCGTTTGTAGGTCATACCGAGCTACAACATCAAAATACTTCGTCTGGAATCTTTCTCTATACACCGCCCAAGTAACCGGCGCTGCTAATCCCACGGCCTGTGCCGCCCACCAACTGCGAGCTAAGTCTAGCAACTGTAGGCGTACCACCGCCACCTTCTCATTCTCAGGTGTCCTAGCTGCTTCCAGAACCACCTCGGTATCCTGAAGCCAAGCGTCTGCGGCAATCGCATCTTCGCTGCCGTCGAAGAATGGAGGATTCAGGCGCTTGAAGCTGTTGGCCGCGCTGTTCCCGGGATGACCACCTCTGGTCAAAGCATTTATCACTGCCTGGTGCAAGGCGTCTCCTCTACGATCCTGCGAAGCTATCAGGGTCCTGATGAGACCTACCAAGGTGCCATCATCAGGCTCGGCAGGCTGGACGGGCTGAACTGGTGGCTCTCCTCCAGTAGGCACAACTCTGGAGGCTACTCCGGAATGCTGGGCTTGATCTCTGGGTTGCTGGTCCACGTGAGGTGCTCCACCTGGCTGATCGGCAGGTCCAGGAATAATGCCGCTGAAGAAGACGACATAGAAAACAATAAGGAAGGACCAGGACAGATCAACGATACAAGCATGTGATCAGGTCAAGATTCTCAGGGATTTAAAGATACGAGCAGAGATCAAGGGCGAGTACTTATTGAGACATCTATTTGGTAAACCCTTACATTCTTGAATGCCAAGACCTGCATGGGCCACCACTTAAACCATGTCACGCCCAGAACCAGAATACTGGAGAGCGGGGGCGTACATAGCCAGCTACGTATATTGAAATGGAATCCACCTCGCTATACGGTCACGGCTATCTAGGAATATGAGGGTTTACTACAAGCCAATGGTCTCTTAAGGTCAAGCCTATTGTCTCAATCTCAAGCAAGTAATATAGTTACAAGATGTTAGACCACCAAATATACGATAAAAGGCGTCCCAAATATTACATATTCAGCTGATAATGAAGCTAGTCATACAAAATGCGAAGACTAGCAAGAGTTTAGTCATACATGATCAACCCTAGGATTTGTTAATCATGTTTACAGCCCGTAGGCAGACAGTAAGTAAATGTGCATCGAGCTAACAGGTGCTCGTCGGCTAAACATCTCAAAAGAATAATTTTATAATGTAGTGAGAGAATCAAAATGGAAAACCCACTCGTAGCCCGGGTTCCGTCTAGTTGCCACCATTGGGCTGGAGGTTCGGTAGATCCTCGGGTGCTGCTCCGAAATCTGGCCACACAAAACCAGCTGGATTAAACCCCAGAAAGAGCAAGTACCACAAGGAGGCCACAAAATAAGAACAAAAGCCAGCATATCAGAACATAAGAAATAGAAGAAAAGTACAAGTAATAAAGAGTACAACAGGATAATAAACGACTAGGGACGTGGAACCATTTCGGGAGCCAGGTTACAACCCTTAAACCAAACAAGGACCGGGGTTGTAACCCTTCGCCTAAATAGCACTTTGTCTCTACCCATTTATTGTTAAAGATAAGTAAAACAATCATGTTCAGGAGTACCAGGTACTGGGACTAGACGAGACTTAGACAAGGCTGGACACCATCCATTCACAAACGGCCAAGCAATACTACGGCTTACTACTTAACTAACTAGGGTTATCATAAGCCTAATTACTAACAAGATGCAAATGAAAATCTCCCAGTCCCAAGCCCTGCAGACTATCCAGTTATCCTTCCGCGGATTGAGAGTATGGTTGGGTACATCGCCCAGGTGACGATATACCCTTAGGTGACTTAGAGGGTGCAACACATGACAGTGTGCTGGAAATGTGCCCTACTCGTCGGCAAGCCACAAGTCCATTTAAAGCGCCCAGATAACGAGATCGCCTGTGACTGAAAATTCTTCATAAACTTATAGTTTGATCTAATCATTAGCCTAATCTATATTCAGTGCGAATCCCTAACCATGGTAACCAGGGAGTCACGTCCTAGACATGATACAAGACAAGACAAGACAAGTGGATTGCACGAAGCAACAAGAATGAACACCCATGGAGTCAGAGTTGATTATATGAGTCAAGTTAGCCATCGCAACAGCATCAAGTCAAGTTACAAGTCAGGAGTGCGCCGCCACGGGACACTATCAAGTTATCCAGTACAAAGATTAATCATGAATCATCGGTTACAAGTTAAGTGCGCACCCCATCGGGTCACTAATAAGAAGATCAGAAAGTACTATGATCATAAATCACATAAATCACGAAAATCATACTAGTCATAAGCAAAACACCGAAAACCGTGCCAGGTCGTGTTGGGTCAAGACAGTCGTGTTGTGTGGAACAAGATCTCAGAACTCCAATCCACAAAAGAGAAGCCGAGTCCAAGAAAATAAATCCAAACCATCATGGGCAAGATAGGTTGCGCTGGGGTTCCTGGGGTCGGGTTGCACTAGGGTCTGATTGTGCTAGGGGAATGAACTGTGCAGGGGGAATGGACTGCGCTGGAGAATGAACTGCACTGGGGTCGGGTTGCGCTAGGGTCAGATTGCGCTAGGGTCGAAGGCATTGGGAACAGGTTGCGCTGGGAGTGAGCTGCGCAGGGGATCTGATTGCGCTTGGGACGAAGACGCTGGGAACAGGTTGCGTTGGAGAGTGAGCGCAGTTCGCCAAGGGGCACCGAGCACGGTTCATCCCAGCGCTAAAGAGCGCTGGCCAAAGAGGGGTTGGCGCAGTTCAGTCCAGTGCTAAAGAGCGCTGGCTAAGTCTTCTTCTCCAGCAGGCCGAGAAAGAAAACCCAAGAACACCAAAATTTCCAAACTTCATAACTTGGCCAAATCAAAACGAAATTTAGATTTTCAAAGTTCTATCTTGTGTAAAATTGAATTCTCTTCCACATGGAAGCCTCAAAATAAGCAAAAATCTAAGTTTAATAGATCAAAACCAAGAAAATCTGAAAATAGTTAAAACTTAGGTCTAGAAAAATGGAGACTCCAAATCACAAAATGCCAAGTTCTAATGTGATTCACCATGGCCTAATCTAACTAATGGACAAATAAAATAGGGTTCCTATTTGGTGGCAAGGTGCACTTGTCTATGGAGGTTGGGTGTTGTGTGGAGGAAGGAAGAAGAAGATGGAGAAAATTAATGGAAGAGTAATGAGGAGAGAGAAAGTTAGGTGGGGTTTTAATGAGGGATGGTGTATTGTGTTGAGGGTGGAGGTTAACTAAGGTAGTCCAATGCAAACCAAACCTTCTCCACAAAGAATAAAACAATGCCAGGTCCAAAAACCCAATTTATGAGAAAACCAAAATCCGCAAGTCAAGCCAAATTACAATTACAGGCCAAAATCCGAGAAAATAAAATACAGGTCCAAAATAAATATAAGCCTAATCAAAATACGTATTCCGAAATACGGGCATTACAATCAGAGCCTTCTGTTTGATTTATGAGGTCGAAGTTTAGTAATTCAATTTTTGTTATTGTTCAGGAACCCTAAATCGTTCGATCTAATTTAATTTAGGTTTCCGATTTTCGATCAATTTTTTTTGGCAATTGGTTACATGTCTAAAATATTCGTGGCTACTCCAATTTTTTTCTTTTTTGAGCAAGTCTGAATTATTCGGAGCAATCATCATTGCTCTTAGCAGTTAGCATATGACAGATGCACGATTCTTTTTTGAGCAAGCATCATTACAAGTCCGATTTTTTTTGAGCAAGTCTGAATTATTCGATGGATTGTTATAGTATTTTTTTCGCATAATTGTTTCAGTTTAGTGAAGTCGGCCATAAGTTTTTTTTATTGGTCGGCCATCTTTGAACCCACTCTCTACTTAAGTTGTTTAGAATAATTACATAGAAAAGCTTAGTTGGGTTGTTTGTGAATATGTGCAAGCATATCGTAATTTGCTTCTTTTATTTTTTTAGAGATTGGCAGCATAATGATCCATTCAGGTGGCCGTATTAGGATTAATAATTTTTTTAAATCTATTTTTATTGCTTCTATAGTAGCTGTAATTACTATTTTTAGATCTGCACATATACAAATAGAGGCAGAGTCCTTCATTGAGCATGTAGATGGATGGCTTCTACATCCCAACTATCCAGGCTTTAGATATTTGGTACACATTGGATCACTGATGGCTTTTGACAATGTGATTATTTGATCGATTGGGGTTCTGACACTTTGGGAATTTTTTGTTTAAAGGGTGTTAGCTTCGGTGTCGGAGTTTTGAGACCTGGCTATTCAAATAATTGTTGGCTTCTTTCATGGTCTGTTTGACATAATATGGAACTCCATGTCTTTTTTAATTTTTGGAGTTGGAGTATTTGGATTATGTCATATATGTTGTTGTTCTCTGGATGCATATTTTTAATAGATTATTATATAAATTTTGTTATGTTGATAATGCTCAAATTTGTCAAATTAAAATTCATGCTTATGCTTTTGATTACTTTATTTGAGTAATAATCTTTTAAATATGCATGTACATAAAATTTTGGACATGCTTCAGTTTTGTAAAATTTAGTTAACATTCAAATTTTTGGTACCTTTTGTGACTAGCAATAGTCGTCTAATATTCTAAATAGACACATTGAAACAAGATGTCGCCAAAGTGACCTCTCTTGCGTAGATAGTCTATGAGGGATGTTGGATGTTTGTGTATGTATATTCATGCGGGTATTAGTCTGCCCAAAGGAAGGTTAATACTTGGCCGAATTGCACACATACTTGTGGTGATAAATGTGTGACAATTGTAAGGTTTACATGTGAATAATAACCCGATCCAAAGATAGACTTATTATTTGACATGACTTATTATCAACGTTTGATCACTACACCAAGAGTACCACTTGCAGTTAATATCACTGTCCAAAGACTTGATATTAATGATGCACTAGGTATCTTGAGATGGGATTCACCATTATTTGAATTTTTTTTGACTATCTTTTATTATTTGGTTATTAATTAGAGCATATTTGTTTATTTATTTTTTGTTCTCTTTTCAGCTAGTGTTGCTACAATATCTGCTAATCTGAACTCAATTCCAATGCTTAACGGGACAAACTTCAAGGACTGGAAAGAGAACATATATATTGTTCTCGGCTGCATGGATCTAGACCTTGCACTTAGGATTGAGCGTCCTATTACTCCTAAGGATGACAGTTCATCTGGTGACAGAGCGAACTTCGAGAAGTAGGAACGCTCAAACTGCATGAGTCTAATGATCATAAAGCGCGGTATTCCAGAGACATTCAGGGGTGCAGTATCTGATGAGGTTACTAATGCCAAAACAATTTTTTGCTGAAATCGAGAAGCGATTTGCAAAGAATGATAAGGCAGAAACAAGCACACTTTTGTTGCGCTTGATTACCATGAAGTATAAAGGCAAAGGTAACATAAGAGAGTACATCATGGAGATGTCTCATATTGCTTCAAAACTTAAGGCACTTAAGCTCGACTTGTCGGATGACTTGCTCGTTTATTTGGTATTGCTCTCACTTCCTACACAGTATAATCAGTTCAAGGTCAGTTACAACTGTCAAAAGAAAAAATGGGCTCTAAATGAGCTCATTTCGTACTGTGTACAAGAAGAAGAGAGATTGAAGCAAGATAAAACTGAAAGTGCTAATTTGGCTACCACCCCTAAAGACAAGTATAAGGGCACTAAGCGAAAGAATACAGAAGCTACTAAGGGTCCAGTGCAAAAGAAACAACAAACTGAGGCTAATAGTTATTTCTTTTGTGGCAAGCCGGGACACATAAAGAAGGAATGTACAAAGTACCACGTATGGCGTGTAAAGAAAGTGTTTCTATACAGGGTTGCCAGATCTACCAAAGCCAATTGATGGTGAAAGACACATCTATGTGGGAGACGGCAAGTCGGTAGAAGTGGATGCAATAGGACAAATTTTGGATATTAGTTATTATTGGATTTGATAGACAATTTTATCTAAAGCTTTTATTGTACCGTCTTTTAGACGAAATTTAGTTTCAGTTTTCTTGTTTGACAATCTTATTTATCATTGTTCATTTGGGAACAATAAAGTTTGATCTATCTTTAAATTCAAAATAATGTTGGTATTATTTTTTTTAAATATTCGTGAGATGCTATTATCACTTGAAACTATTGTGTCCTATAAAAAAATCTTGCATATGGAACCACGTGGTACTAAACACAAAAATAAAGAAATTTTTTTTAGACGAGAAGTATAATATTTTTTGAGGATGTTGAGTTTGGGGGAGAAATAAAGTCAATAACATTGTCTTTGAGGAGGAATCGGTTGCGATTCCTACTATCACTTTTGACGATGCACAAGATTCTGCACCTGTCATTGATCAAGAAGTGAATTCGGAACCTCAATAAGACAATGTCGAATTACCTATATAAGTAGATGTTGAGCTACCTCAACAAGACAACATAAAGTCACCCCCTCATTCAAGATAAGGTAATTATTTCTGAGGAACAAACTCAACAACCTCAAGAGAAGAGGAAAGGATTTTTTAAGAGACTTTCTCTTCGGTTTCTTTGAAAGACTCTTTTAAACCAATCATAGTATTTGTTGTACATTTTAATATTGAGTTACATCAAATGGATGTCAAAACTATATTTCTCAATGGTAACATTGACGAAATAATTTATATATTGCAACCAGAAAACTTTGTGTCAGAAGACCCAAAGAATATGGTTTGCAAACTGACAGAATCTATTTATGGACTCAAGCAGGCTTCTCGTCAAAGACATTTTGAGTTTTAACAAGTGACTATCTCGTTTGATTTTGAGATGAACACTGTTGAAGATTGTGTGTATCACAAGTTCAGTGGGAGTAGAAATAATTTTCTGGTTTTGTATATTGATTGAAGTATTCAATGCAAACCAGGTGACACCTCTCGTTAAAGAAGACAAATTCGGTCTCAAACAAGTGCTCTAAGGTTAGCCTTAAAATTAAGAAAATACAATAGATTTTTCCTTCATGATCAGTTGTAGGGAGTCTAATGTATGCTCAAGTATATACGCATCAGGATATTACGTACATATTAGGATGTTAGGCAGATATTTAAGCAAATAGGATGGATCATTAGGTAGCAGCCAAACTACATAAGTAATTAACAGAGAACAAGAAATTATATGCTCTTTGTAGGAGATCGAAAAATTCTGGAGATCATAAGGTATTCCGACTCCGATTTTGTTGGATGCCAACACAGCAGGAGATCCACATCAGGTTATGCTGACTAATGGGGATATATTTTGGATGAGTGTCAAACATGTACTCATAATTTCTTCCATCATGAAAGCAAGGTTTATAACATGCTGTGGGGTATCTATTCAGAGAATGTGGTTGCAAAATTGTCACAAGGCTGCGCCTACAGTACGGTGTTGAAAGACCACATAAAATTATGGTGTGACAATAAATCAGCAGTACTGTATTCCAATAACAACAGAAACTTGTATGAGTCAAAGGATATTGACATAAAGTTTCTAGTTGTGAAGGAAAAAATTCAGAATGGTTATAGTGTTCATATAGCACATTAGGACAAACTCCATGTTAGCGGATCCGCTCACAAAAGCATTATCATCCAAGGTCTTTCATGAGCATACTGCTCATATGGGTGTTAATTAAGAATATGACAATATAGTGGGAGTTTGTATTTTATGTATTTGGGTGGTATTTGGTTTTGGACACATTTATGTATTAAAGTATTTTGGATATTTATCTGATCAGATATATGGAAATTCAGTTCATTCTGTTTTCATTATGTTAAAGTATTGATCTCATTAAAGTTAAGGAGGACCAGTTGGAAATAGACATGTATTGATCGCATTGCGTATAATTTCCATGCTACGCATCCATGATTGATCTATGTCGTTTAGCTATATTGGTATATGTGACCATTGATGGTTTAGTTACGCTATATGTGACGAAGGTCACTTTGATCCTATGTTGATATGGTTAATGGACGAGATTGTCCGGATATACCCTAAGGATTAAGATAGCAATTTATGAGCTCACTAAGGTTAACACAATTATAAGGTTACATATGTGGCCCAGTGGAAGATTGTTGAAATTATTCAATAACTATGGGGCCACACATGTAAAATTAATTGTGTTCGAGCTATCTAAATAATTAAGCCAAATTAAAGTGGTCTATTTAGAAAATTGGCTTAAGGATATAATTGTCATGGAATTAATGTGTAGATACCAGAGATAGTTCTAATTTGATGAGGGGCCAAATTAGAAATATCAACATATATATAAATATGTGTATTCATTAGGGTTATGGTCCCCAACTTATACGGCCACCAAAGAGAAGTTTTCTCTTTTTCTCTTCTGCATCCCCATCAACAGAAAGAGAGGGACAAAGGATTCGGATTCACCTTTGTCATTAAGGGTCGTAGCAAGTTGGAAGATCGAATCCCACAAAAGGACGACCGCTTCAAGATCCATCAAGCCTAGCAATGAATTCAGGTACGCTTCCGCAATCAATTTAATTTATGTTCTTCATCTCATGAATCGACATGACACAATAAAATTCTAACACTCAGCCCGAACCTTGAGAGGTAATCGAATAAGCATTCTGCGCGGCGGCAGTAAGCTGTAACGAGCAGTGAACACAAATATACCAAAATATCTAAACGGATATAAAACATTTTATTCAACACTTTGAAATACAACTAAAGTCTAAATGAAATGAGGACAAAGCAAGAGTATTCAAACATCACAAAGGTTTGTTTATTACAATTTTTAAGGAAAAAGAAACTAAACAGAATGGGTGCAGCTAGGACTCCTGGTTTCTCGGTCCTGGTTCAGCTAAGTCTTCAGAATCCAAGTCGGACCCATAATAGGAACTGTAAGCCAACTCCTCATCGTCGCAATCACCTAAAAATGTTGTCTCCAGTCAGGAGGGAGCAAGACACACAAATCTATTCCAGCATTTTATTCAGTAATTAAAAGACGAGACAAGAAGCAGTTTATTATGGAAATATGATTTTCTAAATAATAATAATAAAACAGTTATGCAGTAAAACTCTAAAAAAGTAAAATGATGCAATTTAGCTACAGTAGTGTTTAGAGAGTGTAATAACATGTGGCCGACTAGGGTTGGAGGAGTAAGTGTTCTAATGAATACGATCCGAACGTTACAGAATTTAAAGGGTTGTAACAGTCATAAAGATAAAGAAGAGGAGGAACAAAAACATTTTCGGGTCTCAGCCCGAACCTTGAGAGAGATACTCGAATAAGCATTCAGAACCAAACCAGGTGGCAGTGGCAGCACGCATGTGGCCCATAGGACTCTCACATCCTTTATTACTGAAAGTAGAATACAGTGGGGAGGGATTCCCGCCCAAATGATTTTATTGAATTAACCCAATTAACTCAATCTAAATTTTTAAATATATATAGGAAAATAACGTTATTTGTTTTCCAGATTTGTCTCAACTAACTCCCTGATCATATGCGAGTACTACAAGTGTCTTCAGATTTGTTTTAAAAAAAGATAATTCAAAATTTTATTTTAAAAAGATAATAGGAGTGGTGGATAATGGGAGTTTGTTGAGAATTCATAGCAGAAACATATTTTTGCGGATATAATTCAGATGGATCGAAAACCTAGATAGATAGAGAGAGAGAGTGGCGGAATGGAAGAAAAATATCGGAAAAATTATTGGAGGGATAATAGGAAATCTTAATAATTAGTGGAGAGAGAGTGGCGGAATGGAAGAAAAAGATCGGAAAATTTATTGGAGGGATAATAGAAAATCTTAATAATTAGTGGAGGGATAATAGGTAGGAGTTAGTTGAGAAACATTTTTTTTTTTACAAAAGAAAAAAAAATTGATATGGAAACCCGGTATAGAGAGAGAGTGGCAGAAAAGAAGGCAAAATTGGAATAACAAATGGAGGGATAATAGGAAATATGCATTATTAGTGAAGGGATAATGGAAAATCTGCATAATGATTTACTTGACAAAATATTTTTAGATCCTGGTAGTTCTCTTTTTCGCAATCGCTTGGTAGTGATTTTTTTATGAAGCCTTCTCATTTTTTCTTTCACTTACTCCCCATCCAAAAATCTAGATAGAGAGAGAGAGTGAAGAAGTAGTGTCGAGGAGGAGTGTCGAGGAGGAGTCGAAGTTCATCGCCATCGCCAACATTTTCTCAGTCGAGGTATAAATATTCTTCTTCGTATCGCGGTTTCGATTCCTTGGTAAATCATTCATTTTATTCTTTGCACTCTTGTAGAATAATATTTATATCATTGATAAGTAATTTTATATATAGGTAATGTTGTCATTGAGAAGTAATTTTTTGGTAAATCATTGCAGAATAATCTTTGCACCCTTGCAGAATAATATTTATATCATTAAGAAGTAATTTTATCGATATGTAATTTTTCAGTCACAGAGTTATTAATCATGAGGAAACTTTATTATATCTAGAGTTATAGAGGCCAACTTAAGGGTACTTATGTATATGAGATAAGTAGACATATGTTATTTATGCATATATTGTACATGACTACATTCTATATTTATTTAGTTCCTTTGAATCAATTATCATTATGTTGATACTTTTTCTTTGTTCATATTAGGATAGCTACGAGCTATGTCGACTTGGCAGATACCTTTGTTCAAAGGTTCATATAAAATTCCTATGGCAGATAACTTAAGGGTAATTATGGATCATTTTAATTTTATTTTGAGGATAACGTTGTTGAAGATTGTGTGTATCACAAATTCAGTGGGAGTAAAATTATTTTTTTAGTTTTGTATGTTGATGACATAGTGCTTGCCACAAATGATATAGGCATATTACATGGCTTCAATTGAACCGTTTAAACAGTTTTAGGATTTTTTTCAGTTTTAAGATTTTTTTTGGTTTCCTCTGTATATTTAATGATTTCCTTTTTTTCATTTGTTTGTTAGATTTTTTTTCCCATTTTTTAAAGATTCATCATTTCTTTGTTCTTTTTCTTTTCTAAGATTTTATTTTCAGTTTTTTCATCTTTTTCATTTTTTATGAGAATGATTTTTTTGTTTTAGTTTGGTTTTCATATCTTTTTATTTTTATTTTTCCAAGAATGATTCATTTTTGTTTTTCAAAATTGATTTGGTTTTTTCTCAGTTTTTTTTCTTCCTTTTAAAGACATACAGGAGATAACTTAAGGGTAATTATGGATCTTTTTATTTTTCCAAGAATGATTTACTTTCTATTTTTTAGGTTTTTTTGTTTTTTCGTATTTTTTTTTCTTTTTAAAAAATTGTTTTCATTTTGTTTTGGAAATGTTTATATGTTGCCAAAAATGAGAAAATAATTTTTCATAAATAGTATATATCAAGGTCCTATTATATGTGGCCATAAAATGAAGTCCATCAAACTATTTGTATTTTCTGTTCTTATTCAACTCAAATTCGCTCTAGATTTTTATATTAAGATTTCCTAAATTCATATGCCATAGTATATGGAAAAAACTATCCATTCTGTACATATAATTAAAAAACAAACTTTTAAAGTGTGATACTTTAAATTTTCCAAATTATATTTTGGAACCATATCTCTACTAAGAGGTGGCTTCAATTGAACCGTTTAAGCAGTTTGAAGATTTTTTTTTCAGTTTTAAGAATTTTTTTGGGTTTCATCTGTGTTATTTAATGATTTCCTTTCAGTCACAGACTCACAAAGTTATTAATCATGAGGAAACTTTTTTTTATATCTATAGTTACAGAGGCCAACTTAAGGGTAATTATGGATATGAGATCAGTAGACATATGTTATTTATGCATATATTGTACATGACTACATTCTATATTTATTTAGTTCCTTTGAATAAATTATCACTATGGTTATACTTTCTCTTTGTTCATATTAGGATAGCTAATAGCTATGTCGACTTGGCAGATACCTTTGTTCAAGGTTCATATAAAATTTATATGGCAGATAACTTAAGGGTAATTATGGATCTTTTTATCTTTATTTTTCCAAGAATGGTTTATTTCTGTTTTTTTTTTGGTTTTTTTTTCGCATTTTTTTATCCTTTAAAAAAATGTTTTCATTTTGTTTTGGGAATGTTAATATGTTGCCAAAGATGAGAATATAATTTTCCAAAAATAGTATATATAAAGGTCCTATTATATGTGGCCATAAAATGAAGTCCATCAAACTATTTGTATTTTCTGTTCTTACTCAACTCAAATTCACTCTAGATTTTTATATTTTTGTTTCCTACATTCATATGCAATAATATATATATATATATATATATATATATATATATATATATATATATATATATATATATATATATATATATAAGTAACTATCCTGTATATATAATTAAAAAAAAACTTTTAAAGTGTGATACTTTAAAAATTCTGAAAGTAATATTTTGGAACCATATCGCTACTAAAAGGTGGCTTCAATTGAACCGTTTAAACAGTTTTAAGATTTTTTTTTTTCAGTTTTAAGATTTTTTGGGTTTTCTCTGTATATTTAAAGGTTTCCTTTTTGCATTTGTTTGTTAGATTTTTATTTTTCCATTTTTTTAAGATTCATCGTTTCTTTGTTCTTTTTCTTTTCTAATTTTTTTTCTTCAGTTTTTTCCATCCTTTTCATTTTTTATGAGAATGATTATTTTTGGTTTTAGTTTGGTATTTTCATCCAAGAATGATTCAGTAAACGATGGTAATGGTCCCCCTATGTTTGTCATGAGCGGAAAAAACTACCATCAGATTGATAGCTTAATTCCAGTTCCCGGATCTACGCCAAAATTTTTCCAATTGTACATTTATGATACATAGAATGAAATAAGCAATCGAATGTCTGTTATTGGGTATGCAATACTATAATTTTTTTGACATTTATTACTAAAATTAATAAAAATTGTGGTTTACATAATTAATACTATTTTCTTTGATACAGGATGGAAAGAGATTCTTCTTCCTTGAGAGAATCAATTGTTAGGAATTTAAAAGAAACATTGGATTTGTGTAATCCATATGTCAAAATATATAGAATGGTTCGTGATAAAATAGTTAGATGACGAATTTGCTAACGTGAAGCTAAGACTGATTGGAAAAAGAGGGCGCGATGCTAGAACTCACAATCTTTCTAATGTATCCGAAGTTGCTGCTCTAATTATTGGTGACTTTGATGCAGCAGATTCTGAAAGAGACGTTATTGTTGAAACCCAATCGGATTTGTTACAACGTGTTTCCATCTTAACAAAGCTTTATTTGCCATTACAGTATCTACTATTATTTCTAACGGGCGAAGATGGATGGGAGGAAGGTATTAAGTTAAAGCAATCTCCAGAAAATGTGTGAGTCAAATAAACGACAGTCCGTTGCGATTCTAAGTTCGTGTTCGAGGGACGACAGTCCGTTGTGATTCTAAGTTCGTGTTCGAGGGACGACAGTCCGTTGTGATTCTAAGTTCGTGCTCGAGGGACGACACTTCTGCAATGACTCAGAGGATGGTGGAGGAAAAAATGCAAGCACAAGAAGGAAATAGCGGTAGGCGCGGTGCTATGGGTATTGTGGAAAAACCGAAACAAGTGGAAATACGAGGGCTATGTCTGTAACTCGCAGCAGTTGATCGGGGAAGCTCGGAGGCAATTTCAGAAAGCCACAGTGAAATGCACACATTAGCAACAAGGAGATCTTATTTTGAGGGCAGATATGTAGTTCCTTTAGCTTTTGTACTTTGAGGTCACACTCTACTTTTGTAACCTGAGTTGGTACTCAAACTCTTCATTATGTAGTTTACAAAGAAGTTTTCCAAAATCTAAATTAGGTACATGATAAAATTATTATTTATTCTATATTTATTGAAATAAACTATATTAAAGCAACTTTTTCCTTATCTAACTATATTTATTGTCTTTTATGTATATAGGATTGGAACATTCAAAAGTATTGCATTTACAAATTTGGACCATCACTTATGTAATTATTCAATTAAACTTTATCATTATCATGTTCTTATGATATGCATTACTTTAAAATTAGTTATTGCAGATTCAAGAATTACCAATGCAAATTCATAAAGATAAATGACAGGACGCTATATATATATATATATATATATATATATATATATATATATATAAAATATATATATATATATATATATATATATATATATATATATATATATATATATATATAAAAGAAAACAAAATATTCATATTCATATAAGAAAACAAAAACAAAATTACACTTTATCGGTCCCGTGCGTCGCACAGGTACACGCACTAGTGACACTTTAATGAAACAAAAAGAAAGAAAGCAATATATACTTGATAAGAGAACCTTGTCCAGCCGATGTGGGACTAATTATAGGGGAGTTGAGCTTTTGCAAGCTCATGTGTGTATGAACGCACATACAGCTTAAGAATTGTTGTCGAAATAGCAAAAATTATAAGATAATATGCTCTTAAATGATATTAACATACGACGTCGTAGGCCTAAAAAAGAGACCCGCATCCAATCATAAGGAAAATAATCCAAATCCAAATTAGATCGAAAAGGTGTAGTGTATGGTTCGGATATAACATAAATTCGATTCAAATCCGACCATTGGCAACCACAGTATGTAATATGCATGCACTCCAAAATATATTAGCACACGTCAAAAAACTTGATATATATCATCTATCCCATGTATGGCCAATGGCCATGTATGTAGTATGTCCTATGTCCATACTTGTCTAAGACTCTTAACAGAAAGTTTTGGAGATCGGAAGCGTGCCCGTATAAAGCTCAGTTTGTAACAGAAGGCTTTTAAGTTTAAAACACGTTTTTTCTACATTTGTTTGTAATGCTCATGGCAAAATATTAGTTTGGTAATTGACAACTCTACTAAGTTAGTTACTTAAACCTAAAAAGTAGGCTCCAAACCAGAAGACAAGATATGGATGGCGAGTCTCTCAGTAAAAAATCTCAGGAAAAAAACGCACTTAGAGCTACTCATTGGCTGATATTTGAGTAAATTGCAATGCTATTCATCCCTCCAAAATTTCCTTCCAAACTATTCTTTGACAGCTGACGTGGCAAATTCTAACACAAAAAATTAAATACCCAAACTTTTTAATATTAATATTAATGTTAATATTAATATTAATATTAATTTAATTTAATTTAAATATTAATATTAATGTTAATATTAACATTAATGTTAATATTAATGTTACTATTAATGTTAATTTTATTTTTAATCTTTATTGGTAATATTACTGTTAAAACTATTACAAATTTTAATGTTAATTTAAAATTTAAAATTTGCTGCCATGTCAGACGACACGAGGTTCGACATAAGGAGGAATATTTTAAAGGTTATTTAGTAGGGACAAATAGCATTTCTCCTAAGCAAATGGGAGGTTATCCAGCATTACCAACATATCATCTCCGCTTTAATACTAAAGAATTCTTTTTTTTTTTTATTGGGCGAAGACACTAAAGCTTGATGATTACATTTCGAAGATGTAGATTTAATTACGAAAATGACTTTTTCATATATATTTACTTTTATAAAGTGACTTTAAAATGGTTAAAAATGAGTCGTATCTATGTATATCCTTACATAACTAAACATTTTTTAAATCCTTCCAGCTACCACTGTACGTACATCTTTCACGTAAAAATAACCTTGAAATCCTTCTAACTGTTACTCCCGGGACTTGACCAAAGATGAAAAACTGATACAATCGAGATCTGAGAGTCACATAAAACTTTGCAGTGATCAAACTCAAGATCTACGATGATACAAAAAACCAAATAGCCAGATTACAATATAAAGGAGGAAAATAGAGAAGAGAAGATCTCTCGTTCTTCCTTGCAAACGTGTTGCAATTGGGACAGAACGAATTACAATAATCTAGAGAAAGATGAGATGAAGAAAAGTTGCTGGGGTGTCAAAACACCGTTACTCAAAGCAAGATTCGCCCCACACGAATTGCTTCTAGGAACCAGCAAGTTGAAGAACTTGTGGAAAGCTCGAAGTCACCCCTGTTCTGACTCCTCGGATGGACTTGCAATGGCGGCAGCAGCTCCCTCTCTCTCTCTCTTTTCTGACTTATAAAATTCGTAGTCCTTCACAAAGGAGGCCAGAAGAGAGTATATATAGAGAGAGGGTGGAAACCCTAGCCGTCTCTTCAGTTATGGAAAGATTGAATCAAATCCCACAAAGATAGCAACGAAATTAATTCAAATCCCACAAAAATAGCAACAAAATTAATTCAAATCCCTCAAAGATTGGATCGGAATTAATCGTATTGAATCAGTCTTTCCATAACTGATGGTGCCGCATGGACCGCATGGACCGCATGAGCCGCATGAGGCCGCATATGAGCCGTATGCCGCATAAAACCGCATGACTGCTGACGTACTAAGTGCAAAGTGCGCCAACAAAATGCTACATTATGCCTCATGAGCCCATGAGCCCGAGCCCGAGCCCGAGCCCGAGCCCGAGTCCGAGTCCGAGTCGCTAAGCCCCTTTGGGACTTAGCTCCAAATGGAATTAATCCAAGAGAATGACAAAAGCATTAATGCTTAATCCTTGGAGCCTTATTCTTACCTCCTAGTAAAATTACCTACATGGTTCCCTCCTTAGGGTCACCACCCCATGTGCATCTCTCAACAACACAACCAAGTATATATGTTGAGATAACTCATGGTGCATTTTCGATGTGGGACTAAACTTTTACAAAGCATGTTGAGAGCAAGCTCTCTCTATGTAAAGAAAGCACCAACAATCTCCCACATATCACAACATATATATGTGTCCAGGGTTCAGCGTTTCCTACAGTAACTGTCCATTTTGTATTAGGATAGATGTTGCTGACGACTTGAATCTTCCCGCATGGGTTAAATAACAATGTGATACAAGAATGGACTATGCCTTGAATTCGGCACCACAATTGTAATTCTTCCCACTCACAAAGTGTAGTTACGTGTGCTTCTGGCTGCACATTAAAGGCCCTATGCCAGCCTGGTTTCAGTGTATAATTTTGAGCGTCTACAAGTTTACCCTCAAGAGACGGCATGATATCTTTTTCCATACACTATAGGTGAGTTCTTTATTAAAGAGACATGGCATGAAGCCTTGCGCTTCCTTGCAGTGCTACGCCGCTATGACATGGCCTGAAGGCGAGGCATTACCCCTACCTGGGAACCTCATCGTATTGTCATACTACTGTAGCATGAGGTCTCAGCCTCTTTTAGTGCCAATCTACTCAGCATAAAGCCTAAGGCTTCCTTGCGATGTTACGCCGCAACGACATGGCTTGCAAGGCCGAGGCTTTACCCCTACCTGGGTACCTCATCGTGATGTCGTACCACTGTAACATGGGGCCATCCTCCCCTTTGTAGTGCTGTCTACAACTCTTTAATTACGTCATACAGCATTAGGCTACCTACCTATTTGCGGTGCTACGCCGCTATGACTTGGCTTGCAAAGCCGAGGCATTACCCCAGACCTGGGAACCTCATGGTGGAGTCACCCTACTGTAGCATGGAGTTTCACTCCTTGTAGTGCTGCTCTACCGTGCTTCCTGTAAAGCACACCAGGCATTCACTCTGCCTGAGAACTCATTAAGGCGTTTAAGCCAACCTTCCACAGGATCTTTTTTTCTGCAGAAAATACATAGTAGACAACAGTGGTTATGGGTCCGTATCCCTTCCATGTTCCAGAGAACAAGTACCCTCTGTTACCTGATAGTTTCCCAGTCAGTGATCCACCTTTGAACCAAAAGTTAGATGCCTAGTAGATTTCTCTTTGAACTAATGGCATAAAACTTTATGGTAGGATTACAAAGACACACTATCAGAATGCCTTCAAGCCCATTTTACAAGCTGTGTCATCGACCAACTGGCGCTTGAGGCCCTTTGTGAACGGGTCTGCCAGGTTCTCCTGACTCCGAACATCAATCACTGTAATTACACCTCTTTTGATAAGATCGTGTACTGCCCTGTGCTTCAATCGCACAGTCCTCTTCTTCCCGTTGAAGAGGTTATTTGACGCCACTGCCGCAGTCGCCTGGTATAACACCCAGTTTTTCAATTGAGGGTATTTTGGTCATTTTCAAAATTTTGGAATTATTTTGGGATTATTATATTTAATTATAATTAATGTGATTTTAGATAATTTTTGGTGATTTGTTTGGTGCTAGTTTTAGACTGTGACCCATGTGGACTAGGAGACTGTCCTATTAGCCAACCTAGGTCCAGACATCATGGTTAGGTTATGAAACCCTAGTGTGACTTTAGTTAGTCATTTCAAGTTAGTTAGAATTGGTTTGGGGCTAATCGGAGTTAGTTTGGTTTGAGAATGGCTTGTGTAGTCACAAGTCAAATCATGACTTAAACTAGATAGGACCCAACTAGCTAGCCAAAACCCTAAACCCTAGGCCTATGGCCAGCCACATAACAGCCCCTCCCCCTATTTATATCCTCCCAAATTTTAGGGCTAGCCTCTTTTCATTAGGGTTCATCAAGTTTTAGAAAGAGGTAAAGTTCCATCCTTACAAATTCATAGAAAATCCAAATTAGGTCCTTTTTCCTTTAAACAAATTCCTATAGGCTCTAAATATTATTCTCTTGCTGTTGGGATTGAGTTTTGACAGGGAGCACACAATTTGAGGAGTTTTGGTGCTTTGAAGAATCCTCTTCTTTGGAGCTTTTTGGAGCTTTGGACACCTATAGGTATAATCCCTATTAATGCTCCTAAAATTCTGTAAAAATCATTTCTAGGATGCCCTAACCCTAGCCAAACTGTAGGAATAGGGTTTCCTAAATTTTCGTGTCGATTCGTGTCCATTCTGGACACGTATCAGTGTGTGCTGCTAAGTGTTTGATGAAATGCCCCAATGGGCATTTCGTGTGATTTTTGGATTTCTGTTTGAATAGGAATTTAGTATTAGGTCTCGCTTATCCATTTCTGTGCTTGGTGTCGTGTCTTAGTGTTGTGTCGAGTCCACACGGACACGCGAATACGTGGTCGCGCGCGCGCGTGCACAGGCACTGTGCGTGCCCTGCTGCTCGGGCATGTTTGCGACTCGGACACGGCTCCTCGACACGCCAAAATTGGTCTGTAGCATGGGGCTATGACTGACACGAGGCTCGTCAAGTTTCACGAGTTCTCGTGTCGTGTCGGACACGTTCTCGGGTGTGCACGGGAAATGGCTGATTGTGTGCGTGTGCAGTATCTGTTTGGAATATTAAATCGTATTTAAATGATTGTTAAATAATGTTTAATGGTTAGCTAGATCCTAATTATCATGTCTAAACCCCTGTTGCATTTGCTTACACAATAGTTTAGGTTTAATGTGGTAATTTGGGATTCGAACACTGTTTTGGAATTTTCCTGATATATTGTCTGATACTGTTTTATCTAAGTTTTCCAAACAGTTAAATTCTTTTTCCTGTTATGTTTTATCTATTAAAATGGAACCTACACATCATAAATTATGTTAGTTTAGCCTTGGCATTCGAATTTGGGCTTGGGAATGTGTAAATGGGATTTGAGCAATGGGTATGATTTGATATTGGGATGTTGTGTTCTGATACACACAGGATGTGTTCCAGTAAACTCAAACCTGGGAATTCAATGTTCTTCCCTTCTTTTGCTGTCAAACTGTGATACCAAGTTAAAACCTGAGTTTACCTGTCTGAAACTGGTTTCCCTTCATTTATTCAATATTTGTCAACTGTTGAAACCTGGGTTATTGAGCTGTGTTTTTTGAACTGTTGGTTTTGTTTTCTCTTTTTTTTTGTGATTATAAAATCTGAGTTTGTGATATGTTAACTGAGTTCCTTTTGTTCATTGAATGCTGAGTTTTCAGTCTTTGATAACCTGAGATCAAAATGCATTAACTGGTTGAATTCTTCTATACTGAGTTTTCCTCCTCCATAGAATTTCAATGTTGCATTTAGAAACCTGAGATTGTTTAACTAATGACTGTGTGGTTTCAAGCATGAGAAAAACTGAGTTAAGGAGGTATTTTTTGTATTGCGACTGGTTGCCTTTCCTGGATTTAAAAATTGCCTTGAGAGCTGGAATTCCTTCCTCTCCTATACACTGTCCTATTACACACACATCCATTGCACATGTACAAACTGTTTATACTGTAAAATAAGATTGAGTTTGTTTTATCTGAGATTGTTTTGTAGAACATGTTGAAACTGTTTTTGGGTTCCCTTTTAACTGAATTTTGTTGGTTCTATGAACTGAATGTTAAGATGGGACTGCAAACATGCTTTTAGAGGGGGATTTCAATGTATAATCTGAGAATGGTATTTATGTGAAGGATCTGAGTTTACCTACACTATATTTTACATGTTTTCATGCATCCCACTCACTATTTCCACACTTAACATATCACTGATTTTTACACTGTCTCCCTCACTCTTTCTCCTCTTGACACTCACCCTCATGTATCACACACTCTAGTCGCACACACTTGGTACCATAGGACCCTCACTCACATGCCATAGCTAACACCCTCTAATCTATTACCCTCTTCACACACACATACACTTGGACACATAGCCATGTATCCCCCTCTCATTTTTCATATAATATATATGTGGTATTTTATATGTGTGATATTAAGGGTACCTATATTCTATGTGTGATACCATATTATATTAATATGGATATATATAATGTATGGGTGATATGTTTATAGGTAGCCTATATGTGTATTTCTATATTAGATATAATATATCAATTTGTGTGCTATTTTAAATATATATTATTGGCATGTGGTCATGTGATTATGGTTTGGTTTTAGGCATGGTATTGCCTAATAGCCTAGACTAGGGCTCTTAGTCTATGTGTGGCTTGAATGCCAGTATAGAGTCTAGATTGGTCTTGTTTAGTCTTGTTAGACCTAGAATAGACTAGTTAGCCTAGTATAGACTAGATTTGACCTAGATTAGACTTGGTTGACCTAGTTTGACTTCTAGGGTTGACCAGAGTTGACCAAGAGTTGACTTTGGTTTAGATTGACCTAGATTCATGTAGAACGCATTGTAGTGCATATTATTACCATTCTGGACTCGTTGTGACTTGTGCTGTTCTAATAGGAGCCAGACACCACTCCTCGGACAGTATTTTCATCTCAGACTTTCAGCTAGCAGGCGAGTACATTCTCTGATCTTTTCATACTTACCTGGATTATATTCTTGCTCTAGATTACTCTACATGATGCTGACACGTATCTTCACGGATTAGTACTATATGGATCCCTTCCTGAGATGTTATCCCTCTATGGGTGCATCGGGTATTTCATGTTCATGTACTTTATCATGTGCATCAGGTACTCCTTGTACTCGTACTAGTTCATGTTTTTACATGTTCTCATGTGCTTTCACGTGCCTCATGTACTACTCATTACATGAGTTCACGTATCTTAGTTGTATTCATGTGCTTATAACGTAACTTGAACGGATCCTTGTGTACTGGTTGGGGCGGGGTGAGTAGAATTGGTTATGTGAACACTATCCCCAGTAGCTGTATAAATGTGCCTCTTATTTGTATTCATGTGCCCCCAAGCCGTTTACATAACCATTATGCTCTAAATCACGTAGCCACTTACAGTCTCTACTATCATGTATTTACTTTCAGTTACAAAATACCTCATGTTTACTCGTACTTCCTATTCAGCACTTCCTGTATTTTACTCTATTGCATGATTTATACTCCTAACCTGCTATGAACTGTTTTGAGAGATATGTGCTCGTTCCCGTCCTGACTGGACCTGTTGAAAATTTTACAGTGAATGATGAGGCTCTGGTGTCTATCCCTCTTGGTGCAGCGTTAGACATCACTAGTGACTTGGACCTGCTAGCAGTTGGTGTTACTTTCATTAGTTTAGGATTATCTTACTATTTTGGGATTACTGTACTAGACTTTGAGATATTCTGAGATGTATTTATTTTAGTCACTTAGATTCTGGATTTGTATCTCTGTGATGTTACATTCTTGGATGTTATCTATCTTTATCTTTCTATCTCATTCATGTTCTATCCTAGATGTGGTTGAGTTATATTGTGTTATGTCACCCCCATTCGGGGAGTATAACTGTATATTACCCTTATCTGTTAGATGTTATGACCTAGGACAGCGTTTTACCACCGATGCTGCGGCGTAGGCTGGACGTACCCACGTCACGTGCCCTATTTCTAGGGTGCGGGTCGTGACACCTGGTTGTCACAGTATATCGGTATCGCCGGTATTTGAGCCCCAACCACTGGAAGATCATACATGAGCTCCCAAAGCCATTTTGCTTCATCTGCTGCAGTTTCAAGTGCATAGAATTCAGATTCCATGGAGGAACGAGAGAGTATAGTCTGCTTCTTCGACTTCTACGATATAGCAGCTCCATCCAAGGAAAAGACATATCCACCTGTGGATCTCTCGCTTTCCACCTCTGAACACCAGCTAGCATCACTGAAGCCTTCTACTACTGTCGGATACCCGGTGTAGTGCAGTGCATATGTCTGAGTCTTCTTGAGATATCTTATCACCTGCTTCACAGCTTCCAGTGCTCAATCCCTGGGTTGCTTGTGAACCGACTCAGCATTCCCACGGCGAAAGCTATGTCAGGCCTTGTGGCAGTGGTTGCGTACATCAAACTTTCGATAATGCTATAATACTCCAGCTGCCTGATGCTTTCCCTCGAGTTTGGCTTCAGCGTCTGATCACACCTGTATGGCGTATCGATCCCTGGAAGATTCTTATACCCATAGCGTGTGAGCATCTTCTCAATATAGTGAGATTGTGACAGCGCTACTCCAGTGTCTGTCCGGATGATCTTTATGCCCAAGATGACATCTGTATCCCCCAAGTCCTTCATACCGAAGTTGAGAGGAACTTCTTTGTCTCCGTGACACAACCTATATCCGTCCCTAGGATTAGCATATCGTCCACGTACAGACAAACGATGACTCCTCTTCCATCAGCAAACTTTGTGTAAACACATTTGTCCGTCTCGCTGACTCTGTAGCCGTTTGACCTAATAACTTTGTCAAACTTCTCATGCCACATCTTGGGAGCTTGCTTCAAACCATATAATGATTTCACCAACTTGCAGACTTTGTCTTCGAGACCTTTGACGAAAATCCATCTGGCTGTTGCATGTAAATCTCTTCGGTCAGCTCCCCATTCAGGAATGCTGTCTTTACATCCATCTGATGTATCACCAACTTATGTATAGCTGCTAGAGCGATTAACATCCTGATGGTGGTCATCCGAGCTACTGGAGCGTACGTGTCAAAGTAGTCTATCCCCTGTTTCTGAGAAAATCCCTTGGCTACCAGCCTGGCCTTGAACTTGTCAATAGTTCCATCTGCCTTCATCTTCTTCTTGAAGATCCATTTACATCCGATGAGCTTTTCTCCTTCAGGTAGATCTACCAACACCCATGTGTTATTGGAGGTGATAGAGTCAAACTCGTCATTCACTGCCTCCTTCCAGATGATAGCATCTCTGGTCTTCATCGCCTCATCATAGGTAAGCGGATCTGCTTCCACATGATAGGTGACAAAGTCATCTCCGAAGTCTTTAGGTCTCCTCGCTCGCTTTGCTGACGGCTCTGCGGGTTCTGGTACAAGAGTTGTTTCATCAACAACAGCTTCTTCTTGGACTACTGGCCCATATGAGATTTCAGTCTCATTTGCACCTACATCATTTTCCGGAATGTTCGAAAGAATAATGTTTTTGTCTTTTGCAAACTTGTCTTCAAAGTATTCAACATCGCGAGATTCGATGATATGATTTGACTCAATATCAAGAAATCTCCGAGCATCACTCTTCTCGGCATACCCCAAGAAGATCGTCTTCGTAGTCCTTGTCCCCAGCTTCTGAATCTTCAGATCTGGAAGCTTCACATACGCCAGACACCCCCACACTCGAATGACATTCAAGTTTGGTCTGACTTTGAACCAGAGTTCATGAGGAGTTACGTCCGAAGTTGCATATGGTACTCTATTCAGAATAAAAGTGGCCGTTAATACAGCTTCTCCCCAGTAGCATTTTGGAAGACCTGCAGTAAGCAGCATTGAATTCATCATTTCTGTTAATGTTCGGTTCTTCCTCTCTGCTACACCATTGGATTGAGGAGGATATGGAGCAGTAGTCTCGCATATGATTCCATGTTCTTTGCAGAACAATGCGAAGTCATGAGACCTGTACTCCCCACCTCGATCACTTCTCAATCTCTTGAGTTGTTGTCCAGTCTGTCATTCAGCTTCGGCCCTGAACTCTCTGAACTTCTCGAAAGCTTTGTCTTTAGTCTTCCGTAAGTAGACGAACGCGTATTTTGAGAAGTCGTCGATGAAGGTTATAAAATACTTCATCCCGGCCTTCGTGGAGAAATGTTTGAAGTCACAGATATCAGAGTGTACTAACTCCAGAAGATATGTGCTTCGATTGACCCGATGAAAGGGTTTCCTTGTGACCTTTGTCTGAGCACACACTTCACACTTCTCCACCTTACCCTCACATTTGGAGATAAGTCCTAGAGTAAACATTTTGTTAATTTTTTTATAATGAACATGTCCTAGTCTATTATGCCACAACTCAAGTGAATAATCAGAAAATGCAACTGCATTAATGTCATTAAACTGGTTGACAAGCTGAATTTTAAATATTTCTTCGGTTTGATAAGCCTTTTCGAAGTATGTTCCCTTCTTGGACATCACCTCTGACCAGCATTGATGTCCATCATCAAGCCTGCGTTGCAAAGCAGGCTCCCAGAGATCAGGTTCTTGGCAATCACCGGAACATGTTTCACACCTTGAAACGTCAGAGTGTTCCCAGAAGTGAGTTTCAGCTCCACAGTCCCGATCCCCAGAACTTCATCTTGGGCCTGGTTCGCCATGACAACCTTCTTAGATATCGACTGGTACGTGATGAACCATTCCTTGCCAGAACAGACATGGCAAGTCGCACCAGTGTCTATCCACCAGTCAGAGTCAACCCCCACAGTTGTGACATGTGCGATCATAGCAACAATGTTAGAAACCAATAAAACCTTAATAGGCTCACCTTTCTCTGATTGTTTAGGCTTGGATTTGCATTCACTCTTGTAGTGGCCTTTCTTGCCACAATTGAAACAAGTCACGTGGAACTTGGACTTCTGTTGCTTGAATGAAGGACCTTTCATTTTTAGATTAGTGAAGTCCTTCTTCTTGAGATGAGAAGCCACCTGCTTCCCCTTGGGATCTCTCGTCTGCACTAGATTGGCCTTAGCCAACTATTTGGACAGAGTGTCCATCTTCTGTTAGAAACGTATATCGTCCTCAACATGGATCTCTTGAAGTAGATCTCCCAAGCTAATGTTTAGCTTCTTTCTGAGCATCCTTGCATAGAAGGTACTCCATCCAGCAGGAAGTTTTGAGACGATCCCTCCAACGACAAACTTGTCAGGAAGGGACATCTCTTTGTCTTCCAGTTTCTGACGCAGCTTCAAAAATTCCTTCACTTATGGCAACATGGACTTCTCGTCCTCAAAAAGCAATTTGTGATATTTTTCAACCACAAACATCTTGCTTCTGTTCCTGTCTTCTTCATACAGTTTTTCTACAGACTCCCATATGTCTCTGGCAAATTCCTTCTTCGAGAAGAATTCTGCCAGGGAATCCTCCATAGCATTCAGGATGAGAAGCCTGCAGATGCTATTTTTCCTTCTCCATTTGGCCTGGAGTTTGGTAGCCGCATTGATTGCGGCAGTAGACCCAGTGTCCGGAACAGAAGGTTCTTCCTCCAACAGTACATGATCAACGCCTTTGAGTTGAAGAGTTAGATAAACCTTCCTCTTCCAGACTTGATAATGCTCTCCATCGAACTTTTCCAACTTGCAGTAGTCCGATTGGACGAGCGAAGCATTAATGTTTTCTATCTACAAGGATCTTGCTTTGAGATTGTTACTCCCGGGGCTTGACCAAAGATGAAAAACTGATACATTCGAGATCTGAGAGTCACACAAAACTTTGCAGTGATCAAACTCAAGATCTACGATGATACAAAAAACCAAATAGCCAGATTACAATATGAAGGAGGGGAAATAGAGAAGAGAAGATCTCTCGTTCTTCCTTGCAAATGTGTTACAATTGGGACAGAACAAGTTACAATAATCTAGAGAAAGATGAGATGAAGAAAAGTTGATGGGGTGTCAAAACACCGTTGCTCAAAGCAAGATTCGCCCCACACGAATTGCTTCCAGGAACCAGCAAGTTGAAGAACTTGTGGAACGCTCGAAGTCACCTCTGTTCTGACTCCTCGGATGGACTTGCAATGGCGGCAGCAGCTCCCTCTCTCTCTTTTCTGACTTATATAATTCGTAATCCTTCACAAAGGAGGCCAGAAGAGAGTATATATAGAGAGAGGGTGGAAACCCTAGCCGCCTTTTCAATTATGGAAAGATTGAATCAAATCTCACAAAGATAGCAATGAAATTAATTCAAATCCCACAAAGATTAGATCTGAATTAATCGCATTGAATCAGTCTTTCCATAACTGACTTGTAGCCTACACAGTCAACGGAGCCCTCCATGCGGCAGCAGCAGCACCAGCCTGGCCGCATGCGCCGCCACTACAAGAAATGCAGGTTTTCGTGACACGTAATTTCTGACAAGTGTCAAACTTGCCACTGAAAGGGATATTTTTGTGACAATAATTTTTGTTGTCACTCATAATTTGATTCTGTGACAACAGTTTTTTTCGTCACACAGTTAAATCATTTAGTGACCATGTTTTTATTGGTCGTCACTTAATATTGTGACTGAAATAAAATTTAAATTTTATACTTATGTTATAGACAAGTTATGTGTGATAAGTAAAAATACTTGTCACTTAAGGGTTTTTTATAGCTACAAGAAAATATTATTGTCACATAAAAGTATTAGCCACAAGATTAAAATTTTATTCTTGTCACTTAAAAGTTTCTTTTAGTTACCAAATAATTGTTTGTCACACAAAAGTATTAGTCACAAAGAAGAAATTTATTTCTTGTAACAAAAACTTAAAGTAATTATAAAAAAATTAAATAAACAAAATATTCTAATTTTGATACTATTTTGACATTAATATTAAATTGTAATCGGATTTGACCATACCAACAAAAACTCTCATTTGCGACAATCTTTTACGAGGGTTCTCGAAAAAAGTAGCAATTACGACAAAATAAATCTTTCCATCAGAAATATATTATAAAAGTCCATACTAATTTCGAGGTATAAAGAGCACTCGAAAAGACCTAGCAGTTACGTCAAAATAAATCGGTCCATCAGAAATATATTATAAAAGTCCATACTAATTTCGAGGTATAAAGAGCACTCGAAAAGACCTATTTTTTGGTCAAAATTGTTCAACAATAGGCGAAATTTGTTGGTTCCAATACTATTTAGATTGGAATAATTCTTTTTTTGAAAAAAAGGTATTATTATTTATGAGGACGGATTGGATCGGTCGAAACTAGTAGACTAATTACAATGACATAAATTTTGTTACTAAAATAATACTTTTATATATTTTGTTATTAATTGAATGGTACATGTCGAATTTTTTCGAGGTCCTCATCAAACCCTTCCCCACTCCTCTCCTCTCTCCTTCTCAAAACTACTCTTCTTCGATCCATCTTCTTCCCTACTCATTTTCTTTCCCAAAACCTAACATGTACCAAACCCTAACCCGCCCTAAACTCTATCCTCCCATCACAAACCCTAGACTCTTATTATTTCTTGATTTTTTTTCTGATAAGGAAGAGACACTACAAGAAAAAACACATTTTACAACGTTTCATTTGCAACATTTTTTAAAAATATTGTAAAAAGTTAGATCTTTTACAATATTTCTAATTATAACGTTGTAAAATATTGATAATAACAATGTTTTATATTTAAATGTTGTGAACCTCCTTCTTGTTTACAACGATTCATGATAATTTTTTATATTCAACATTTAACAATATCTTTTGTTCGTAGATATTCAATTTTTTTAAAAAGATTTGATATACATCTCCTAAAAATTTATTTTGGCCCACCTTAAAATCAAGCAGGAAGCTAAATTATTCCTAAAAAGTTCTCTCCCCAATATTTTGGCTCATGCAATTGGGAAAAAGAAAATTCCCGTGGCTCGTCTTCTTTTTCTAATTTGTGGAACAAACCCAACATCTGTTGGTTCTTTCTTCAAACAGAAACTCCCTCATTCCTGCGGGTCACCCACGTTTAAATCCCTTTGTTTGCTCTCTTCGTCTTCATCACCAGGTGAAGAAGGATGGAGAAGTAAGTTCCCTTATTTTTGTAGTTTTTGATTTTTTTTTGTTTATATTTTACGAAAACTTGTAATTTTCTTGTCGATCTTTCCCATGATCAACTAAAGTTTGGTGCTACCAAATCAATCGGTGGTGTTCAAAGCCCTTTTTTTTACAAGATTGATTATATTTTTGGTTATGCCCTAATTAAAGCCCAAGGTTTTCTTTAGTGGTTTTTTTTTTATTCTCTGTCTTGATTCGTCTATATTATCACAGGAATTGTTTTCACAGTGTCATCCCTACAACTTAATGCTTTCAACAAGTTAGGATTTTTATTTTTTATTTATAAATCTGTTTTGATTGTTAATGTTTAGTTGGTTTATTTTTTGTCATAAATATCATAGTTTGTAGCTGGAATCATTGCCTTTTAGAATGAGAGTTACGGAATATACATTATAGGTTAGATGATAAGAAAGGGGGTGATGTTCCACTTATCAGAAATCCAATTGCTTGTCTTATGTGTTGTAGCTCTTCCTATGATTTTCCAACAAACTCTAAATAGCATTAGATTAATTCTTGGTTGATTCCATATTTCTCGTTGTTTTCTTGGTTTTTAGTAGAATTTTAAATTTGATAAGCTATCCACCAGCTAACCTCGTCCCTCGTTTGTAGCTTTCAAGCACCATTGCTCCAACTCGTGCAAGCCAGCCTTTACAAACTCAATGTTGCTGAAGGAGCAACATTCCCTTCGGAGCATCAAGCGGCACTCTTCCCATGATTTATACCTCTCTCAGGTTTGTTTTCATTAACTACTCATATATAAACAAATCTGAGAGAGGTAACTAGTACAAAATAAATCTCTGAGGAAGTTAATGTCGATCAACCTCCAGGATATGTGCAGAAAGATGAAGAAACAAAAGTATGCATATTGAAAAAGAACTTATATGGATTAAAGCAAGTGCCAAGAGCGTGGTACAGCCAGATTGATGCATTTTTTCAAAAGTACGGGTTTCACAAATGCCCATATGAGCACTCTTTATAAGAAGCACTCTAAGGCCTCGTTTGGTTCGCAGAATTATCGGGTTAGGAAAGGAAAGTGATTACTTTCCTATGTTTGGATGCCAAAGAAATTGAGGAGGAAAGGAAAGTGATTCTCAATAGAAGAAAAATTAGGGGGAAAATGATTCCATCCAAGCAAGGAATCACTTTCCCATATTTAAGTATTCAGTTTCCTTCCCAAATTCATTGGCATTTCCAAACGTAGTAAAGGAAAATCAATGGGAATTATAATTTCATAAAGGAAAGGAAATGCTAAGGAATTTATTTGCTTTCCCTTCCATTTTGCAAACCAAACGAGGCCTCAAGGTGAGATTTTGACCCTTTTTTATGTGTAGATGATTTAATATTCACTGGAAGTAGTGGGCAAATGTGTGATGATTTTAAGTTGAATATGTCACAAAGATTTGAAATGCCAGACCTTTATTTGCTTCATTTTTTCTTGGAATTGAACTAAAGCAAGATGAGAATGGTATTTTTATTTCTCAAAAGAAATATGCTAAGGAGCTATTGAAGATATTCAGGCATGATGATGCAAAATCAATCAGTACTCCAACTGAAGTTGGCTTTAAGTTTGGAAAGAAAGATGGAATGAATATGGTGGATCAAAAACTTTTCGGAAGCCTTGTTGGATATCTCTGTTATATGACTACGTTTGAGTACAAGTTATATGACTTGGACTGGACGAATTTTGTGTAGAGTACATTTATGCAATCCATCACCATGATTGCAAACATCTGGATCATAGTATCGTCAACATATCTAGTGGATATCTCAGTTTTCAGACTGGATGGGTTGGATATTCTGTTCCTAGTGGGTAAGAAGCACCATTTCCATTCCATGATCTTTTTTTCATTTTGTGATATAATAATAGGTATTTGATTGACTTGCCTTCTCTCTTGGTTATCAAGTACTTTCCATTGGTGTGATCGGAATGCTTGCAGGATCACCAATTGTTTTCTTTGCATATATAGGCTTCAACTCTGTTGCTAGCACTTTTGTGGAGGTAGGCTATCGCATTAATTGCTTACTGCTTAAAATTCTTAATTCTTTTCATTTGTCATTAACAGAAGGTGTGCATTGCTATTGGTTATACTAGCTAAGCAAAATGGATTGGAAAAGGATTTGTTACACAGCTTAGTGTAAATGTTTCTCTCTTGCTTTTACTATAATTTCCAACATATTTTGCATCTTTCTTATTTCTGTAATTAATTCTTAGGATAAAATTACAATAGAGTCTTTTCTGGGTCCAATCGCATGGGTATGAACCATGAAGTTACTTTATTAATTCACCAATTGTTATATTTTTCCTGTTAACTGCATAAAGGATTCAAATAAATTTGTACCATAGAAAGCCAAAAAGCACATTTCTTACATTGATGATAAAAAGAAACTGCAATTTATGTATGTAGGTAATCATTGTTATTTTGGCTTTATACTAGATGGGACAAAAATCTTAGAAGAGTCATTTTTGACTCTCAAAGAATCCATGAATTTGTGCAGGTCATAAGGTACAGTAAACATTATATAGTTTGTGACAAGTTTGTCGATGGTTTTTGATTCTCACTGTAGGGTACTAAATTTTGGTTGTTATCCCTCATTTTTGTAGCTTTTTAAGTATTTGATATATTATGGCTTCTTGGTATTCCATTCCCAAAAATTCGATGGATTTGATCTTAACTACAGGGTACTGAATTTTGGTTGTTCTCCCTCCTTTATGTGGCTTTATAAGTATTTGCTATATTATGGTTTCTTGGCGCTCCATTTCCAAAAAATTTGGTAATTAGCAAAATTTCACCCGCCTTTTGGTTTTTTATATGTTTCTGTCTGCGCATGTAAGATGTTTTAGAGGGTGGATGGGGCTTGATTTGGCAATACTTGCAAGAGTATCTGATTGTTTGTTTTCTCCTTAACAGACTCAAATTTTGCATAGACAATAGAGTTGCCCTTGTGGCAAATATTGTGATGAACTCAGAGCTGAAATTAGAAAAAGTGTGGAAGACGACATCAGGAATGATCTTACGATGCAAATTCTATAGATATTTCAGTTCCTTCAAATACAAGAGCTATAAACTCTGGTAAGTGTCGAAAACAAGATAACTCATATTTCCATTTATCATAGTAAATGTAAAGACACTAAATTTTGGCTTTTGAACTAAACTGCAAACATTTGCATCTTTTTCTCTATTTTCATTGCTTCTATTATAGAAATTCTGCTATCATTCCTTTCATACAAAACAGCACAAGTTTGATCTTGTGAAGTATATCGGCAACAAATGAGGTAGAAACCCTCAGATTGTAGGATGTTTCAGTTTTGTAAAGATTATATCAATTGGAAACTTTTGTTCTTTTGATTTGATTAGCAGGTTCTGGTTTCATTTCTTTTAGGTTCTTTTATGCAGATCAACGATCACTTTTTATTTTGTCTACCTAAATCCTTATTCTTTAACCCTAATTTTTTTGTTGTTCTCTCTTCTTCTTAGCTTCTATTCCCTTCTTTTTTTTGTTTAGGGTTTCTACCTCATTGTTGATGTTATTGAATTTACATTTTCTTCTTCTACTAGTTTATGATCAAGTTTTATCTACAAGGTGCATAACATGAATGATTGTAACACCCAGTTTCTGGAATGAGGGTATTTTTGAAATTTTGTATTTATAAATATTATTTAATCGTATTTATTTCGTATTATGATTTTTGGTGATTTTTAATTATTTTTTTAAAATTAATTTAAAACTGTTTTAAGTCATGGCTTGTGATTTTGATGCCTTGCTAGTGTAACCTGAGAGACTGCCTAACCTAGAGCCTGACCATGTCATTAGGATGATTGAATTATTATTTTTAGCCTAGGGGTATTTTGGTCATTTGGCCTCTTTGAATTATTTCATGATTTATTGCACTGGTGATTGTTGATTTTGATTTTGACTAGCTGTGACTTAAGCGACTGTCATAGATTTTGATCTTGACCTCGGCGACTTAGTTAATATTGTATGGACCCTAATCTAACTCAAGTTGCGCTTGGTTGACTTAAGTCGACTAAGTTTCATGAAGAGAGTAGGAGGATTTTTGCATTGGACCATAGGCTAAGACTTGAGCTAGTTAGCTAGTGCAACTTGGCCCATGACCATTAGACTAAACCCTAACCCTAATTTTCCACTTTATGACCAGCCACTAGGGCTCCCCCTTCCCTATAAATAGTCTCCTCCTTGTTCTTGCCTCTTTTATTAAATTTTTACAAGTTTGAAGAAAGAGGTAAGAGCCTTCTTCCCCAATCCATAACTTCCTCATTTCAATTCCTTTTTGGCTCAAATCTTTTGCATTGGGTTCTAATTGATCCCTACTTTATGTTCATGGAGAGAAATCTCAGGTTTGAATCAATTTGGAGAGATTGGCTAGCAAGGAGGAATCCCCCCATTTGAAGCTTTTCCAAGCTTTTTGCACATATAGGTAAATCCCTATTCTCTCCACCAAATTTTGTTTTCCTTGCATGGATAGGAAGCCCCAGGTGTCCCCTAGCCGTAGGTATTGGTTTTGTGTCAATTTGTGTTCGTTTGGTATCCGTATCGGACACGTATCAAGGTGTCTATGCATGCGCTTGATGAAATGCCACAAAGGATTTATTTTTCGTATTTTTGAATTCTAATTTCATGGATCTCTAGATCTAGGTTTGTGTAGCAATGTTTGTGAAGACTGAGATTATTTTTGTGTCTTTTTTGTGTCAGTTTTGGACACACACGCAGCAGGCTACGCACAGTGCCCTGCTGCTTGGGCACTGTAGCGGACACGACACGGCACGTATGGACACGAAAATTTGTGGACACCTAGGCCACATTTCTGACACAGCACTGACAAAATTTTAGGCCATATGGTTGAGCGGTTTGGGAGAAATCTTGACCGCACCGTCTCGACCAACACACACACGCGCGCACAGCCGTTCACTGATACGGGTTTCTAATTCGGACACGACACGAGATCGACCCAGGTCAGGGTATGGGATTCCTAGCCCTACTATGGGCGAACCCATATGCACGAGCTCGACCCACCTCGAGCTCTGTGTCGAGCCCACGAAGGCTCGACACGCACGCACGAGGCCTGAGTGCACTATTTTTTCTGATACTTAGATTTCTGCCTTTGGACACCTCGTGTCCTAATTCTTGGACTCGTTGGTGTCCCATTGGACACATGGACATGTCAGATATGCCCATGCCTCTGTACACTATGAATTCCTATTTATTTCGAGTTTACTTCTTTAATTGGTTTCGAATATGCAATATATATGGACTGATTTTAGTTTTCGGTTTTGACAGTTTTTGTGAATTGGGTTTTCTGATTTTATTAAATCTTTTAATGAGTATGTATATATGTAAATACAAGTCATACATGTTGTATTGTACTAAGATTTCATGTATGGTATACTAGGATGTATTGGATGGGTTTTGACAGATGTTTCAGTTTCGAACCAGGAACATTGATACATATATGATTTAACTGAACCTTAATATAGGCCATAGGTATTTTTCTGAGTTTTCCTTGAATTTTCTGGTTGTTGATTTGAATTTAGTTTACATTGGCATTGGACTGTGATGCATAAAACTGGGAAACAAATACCATTCACTTGTTGATTCACACATTGGTTCAATGTGACACCCACACATTCAACTAATGTATACACACACCCCCACTTCCTTTCAACTAAATATGATTTTCCACGCACACTAATTTAAACTGTCATAGGACACACACACCCTCATGAAGTCACCTGCACACCTATGTGACACCATGGCTTGACACTTCACCCTTGATTCTCTTTCACTCCACACACACACTTAAATTCCTGATACATGTGTTCTTCTCAAATGTAGAATGATTCTAAATTTTACTGAATTGGATGTTTTGATTTTCATACTAATCCAGTTACTCCTATATTAGATTGCTGTAATATGGGGTTTGGTTTATGTTTAAGTTTGATAATTTGATATGTTATGTAGCAGTCATTGTTAGTATAGGCTATTTTCAGTTCTATTCTATGAACCTATGTTTAGATTCATATGGTGTTGCATCAATCCTTGAGAACTGTAATCTGGGATCCCTGTTACTTGAACCTGAAAGTTCAGGTTTAAGTTTTGATGTCTTTGGGTTGGTTTTTGAAGATTTTGAATTTGGTTTTGGTTTCATATGGGTTTCCATATATGTTAGCTTTTCATTTGGTTTGTTATATCTGAATGTATGTAGATATGTCTATAAATATGTGGTATGCATAGTATAGCTAAGTATCAGTGTAGATTTCTGTATATGGATGAATATCTCTAGTTGTAAAGGTTAAGGGATTAAAGGAAATTGAAATCTGAGACTTAATCTCAGGTTTTGAGAGAACTGAGTTATGGAGTTAGAGAGGTTATGATTTATAGGGTGAGTTGTTTCAGAGAAAATAGAGGATGAAGGTTGAGTAGCAGCAGGCAGTGTGCTGCCTGCCTTGGTATGGCTTGGCCTGGCAGGACATGTTGCAGCCAGACAACAGCCAGCAGTGCCTAGGCAGCAGTAGGGGCTGCACTAGGCAGCCCCTGGTTATATGTGCATCAGCTTGGCATGAAAGCCAGGCCTGGCTTGGCATGTTGAAAGTCCAGTGGAAGTAGCAGGGTTCCCAGGCAGGGCAGGCCTTGGGTTGACAGGGCAGTAGGCATTAGGCTTGAGAGTGTTTAGGTAATTAGCAATTGAGAGGGTTAATCCCTAATGTATGTTAGAGTTTATGGGGCACTTGGGAGTTGAGATACATGTTAGAAATAGTATGTGTGTTAGTTAGTGAGATAAGTGGGTGTGAGTGTTTGGTTTAAGTTTTGGGTTAGCACTAGAGGGTAGGTTTAGCCTATAGATTATGGATTAGAATAGAGGGTTTACTTCATATATTATAGTGATATATATAGTGTAATATATATATATAGGTAAGGGAATGTGGTGGGTTTGGATAAATGATGTGTGGATACCTAATATATATAGGTTAGAAATCCTAGAGTTTACTCTAATACACATACCTTAGGATATATGTTATTATAGGCTTAGCCATAGGTTATGGGGGTTTGAGTTTCCCTATTCATAAATTTTATAGTAAGATATATAGTCTATCATATATGTATTGGGATAAAGGTATATATTATATGGTAGTGTATATATATAGATGAGTTCTATATGGGAATACCTAGATAGGCTAGAGGGTGACCAAGTTGGACCCATGGTTGACCAATCTTGACTTGTTTACCAAATTTGACCTAGATTGGCCTAGAAATCATATAGTTTGCATTGTAGCTTTTATTTTTCTTATATTGATCATGTCATAACCCATATTACTCTGTTTAGGACATTGTGACTCTGGTGCAGGCATCTGATATTACACTACTCTTCTCAGAGTAGCAGGCGAGTACACTCTCTGATAGTTCTCTCATTTATTTGTCAATTACTGTACTTCAGTTCTAGTTAGCTGTATGTGATTCTCTGTTACAAACATGTACTGTTAGTTCTGAATCCATGTATACGACACACATACTTACTCGTCTTACCTCTACTATTCGAATCACCATACGAATCACTATTCGAACCACCTATTCGTATCTTCATTCGTTGGTTGGACTTGTATTCGTCTTATGTGCTGGATTATAGATTCATTTGTATTAGATGGCGGGGAAATACTTGATTAGACATGTGAACATTCCCACTATTCGAACCACCCCTGTGAATATATTCGAACGATAGCCATTCCACACCCAGCCAGGTGTGTAATGTGCCGGATTTACCCTTAGCTGTTTACATGTCTAACTAAGTATTTTAAAACACACTTGGAGAATTTATTCGAATCATTATTAGAATATCATGTGAATCACTATTCGTATCACCTTATTCGTATCACCTTATTCGATTCACCTTATTAGAATAATGATTAGGATTACATTCGACTCATCTTATATTAGACTCACTTTGGGATTACACTCGACTTATGTTGTACCATCTGAACTCATTATGTTACTCTAGTTCAGCTAGATCTTATTTTACAGTCTTCTTTGCTATGTTTCTTTTCTTGTTTAGTTACCTTACTTTCCTTGTACCTTAACTGCTCTCTACATCATTACTCGTACAAACTGTCATATTCATCAATACAACTGTCTATAACTGCTTTATAGTTCTCTGTCATTTACTTGGGTTTTCTAGATGAGATTGTGCTCGTTTCTGTCCTGACTGGACCTGTTAAAAATATTACAGATGTTTGCCCTGAGGACATTTGCCCTACTTGCCTTGGAGCAGGAGATGACTTAGCTACTTATGGCCCCGACACTCAGGAGTGATCGGGAGACTGGCTAGTAGACTTGGTTTAGTTTTTCATGCTTTAGAATTTTGAATTGTAATAACTTGAGATTCGAGTTTGTATTTGAGTTTGTTTGAGATATTATTATTTGGTAGTTATAAATGTTGTTATTTAGTTTTTAGTTATAAACTTCTATGTTAGCTTATCGTGCTTAGACTGTGATTGAGATTCATTATATCTATACTTGTCCTCCGTTTGGAGTTGAGATTTGACAAGTACATTATATAATTGCATGAGTTGTTGATTAGATAGTAACCTAGGACAGCGTTCTACCGCCGACACTGCGGCGTAGGCTGGACGTACCCACTTCTCGTGCCCTTACTCTAGGTTGCGGGTCGTGACAATGATCAAGTTTTATTGACAATTTTTTTATTGTATATATATACCTTCACAAATTCTAAACAATCTCCTTATTGATTTATGCAGGTCATTAAAGATTAATCATCACCAAGACAGGAGCTGCATATGCAATTGATCACCAATTTATATTTATAGATTACTCTTGATTTTATGTACCAGCTAGTTTGGATACTCTTTATTTTATAAGTACTATAAATTACTTCTCTTCAAATTATATGTACTGAATTTTGAGGTGCAATATAATTACTTTTTGTGGATTGATATAATTACTTTTCATTTTCTTGTTGTCCATAATTACTTAGAGTTGGTCGCCTATATAAAGCCATTTAGAATTTGTGAAGGTTAGTTATGGTTTACATTGAAAAGTCGATGGGGTTGTTCTTAGAAGATGAGCACAATTATGCATGTACCTTCTTCTACAGGAATTGTATGATATTGTATTGTGTGTTCTTGTGTTTCAATTTATAATGACAATGACAATGACAATGACAAACAAAGATACTCGTGACAATATTTATTTGCCACCAAACATATAAAGTGTACACTACGGTGACAACATTTACCTTCACTAAACATACAAGTATACAGTGACAACAATAAAAGTGTTACTGCAAGTGTTTACAATGAAGACATGTACTTGTCACTAAATATACACGTTTATTGTGACAACAATAAAAGTGTTACTAAAGTTGTTTTGTGATAACAATTGTCGTCACAAAAATAATTTTTATTTTTGTCAAAAAAATATATATTTATTTTTAGTTACAACAAAAAGCTATTTTGTGACAATATAGTGCGCCACTTATAATATTTTTAGTGACGAATTTTGTTGTCACGGAAAGTTTACTATCACTGACAACATATTCTTGTCACAGTGGAGAACTTTCTGTGACAACACTTTTGGTCGTCACTTATACTTTTAGCTACAGAGGTATAGGCTACGAAAGTAAGTCGTCACTGTACTCGTCACAGAACATGTGTTGTGACGAGTTTCATAACTTCTGTGACAACATTACATGTCACAGAAACCATGTTTTCTTGTAGTGCGCATAGTCTCGTGAGCCGCATGGCTGCTGATGTGCTAAGTGCAAAGTGCGCCAACAAAACGCCACATTACGCCTCATGAGCTCATGAGCCCGAGTCCGAGTCCGAGTTCGAGTCACTAAGCCCCTTTGGGGCTTAGCTCCAAATGGAATTAATCCAAGAGAATGACAAAAGCACTAATGCTTAATCCTTGGAGCCTTATTCTTACATCCTAGTAAAATCACCCACATGGTTCCCTCCTTAGGGTCACCACCCCATGTGCATCTCTCAACAACACAACCAAGTATATATGTTGAGATAACTCATGGTGCATTTCCGATATGGGACTAAACTTTTACAAAGCATGTTGAGAGCAAGCTCTCTCCATGTAAAGAAAGCACCAACACTAACTACATGAACTTATATCTAAAATCTTATAGACATATTTATAAAAATTCAAATTAAAATATATTCAATATTTAAATCATATTTATCCTAACTACATAGTATTATCTAAACATATGAAAATATCTAAATACATATCTATAACTAATTTTATTTAAAATATAGCAAAATTATATTTAAACTATTTTAATATAATTTAAACTTTTAACTATTTTTCAATAATATCATATTTCTTTTGTATGTGTATCACACATGAACATGAGTAGCATTGGAGTAAGGTTGTGTGCATATATACCACTCTCTCTTTAAGCAAAAGTTTGGTGACATTGTTGTGACATCTTTTTTAGTCATTAAAGTATATATATCCTTTATTGAAGAAACATAGGGGTTGTCATTCTGGTGATAACACTACACCTATGCCAATACCCACTAACGTCATCCTTGACCCTTAAGAATGAGTCAAATATGGGTAAAACCAAGGTCGATTACAAATTGACTCATTAATGACCACATAGTAGCATCTCTCTTCAGAAAATAAGAATATCACCATATTTGTCACATATTCGTCCCCTTACAAGATATAGAATCATTGTCCCCATTGTACTTTACACCAAATCGTTCCATAGCCTTCAAAGCAACACAAGACAAACATTGAATCTGTCCATCACATTGTAGTAAATCTCATCTCTATAAGGGATGATAGAAAATAAAACCTACATCATTAGTTACTTTGAAGCTCGACTTTCTGAACACCCCCCTTCCTGATGGAATATGGGTCTGGGTGTTTCTCCAACACAAACTGTATCTTCGACCAACCGTTGGTTGATGCAATTTTTTTGGTGCCGTTATAGATTACGACCTTATATCTTCTACCATTTACAGTACAACGCATTTGGAACATGATGTCCTTTTGCGAGAAATCATCATGGCTTGTTGTTAGCACGATCCTCTTGTTCGTACCTTGGAATGCCTTTTCCCTTTTGGAACCCTCCCTACGATGGTCACATTGGTAAGCATAGTTGTTTTCGAACTGACCTCCAGCGTGAACTATGCGAAAATCGTTTCTTCCATATTCGTTATTGTGACCACATCCAATGACAATGTCCCAACCACGATAGCATCGCCAGTCATTAGTGTTAGTCCAATGATTATATTGAGTTAATTATGATTAATCGGTTATGTTTCTTATTATGAATTCACTAAATTATTATACTTAGGCTATAGTCCAAGTTTCTCACTATTATTATCATTTGCACCTATATTTCATGAATTCTATAATAGTGGCTATTAACATTTATTAACTCGCTAATATGTATATTATTTTGTTTGCCTAATGTTTATTTTGTAGAGATGTAATTCGAGTATTTTAAAATAAGACTAATCATGGACTTATGCCAATGAAAAAACCATGTTGAAACAAAGATATAAGAACTCATGTCACATCTAAGTCAACTTGAAGACGTAAAACTACGTAGATATACGGTCTTAAGTCATATCAAGGTCAACCTTGAAATAGAAAGTTATGAGGCAAGAGCCAAGCTCAAAAGCCAACGTTCTATCAAAGATGGACAAATTATTGAAGAAATCAAGCTATTTGAAGGATCAAGATACTCAAGACCAAAATAGACGAGACGTACCACCTTTAGAGGTATATAGGGCTTGTTTGACAAATAAAAAGTTAAGAGAAAACTAGAAAAGTGTGGAGATTATCACTACATTTCGCTTTATTGTTTGTTTTGTAGTTGAAAAATAAGTCAAAAAACAAATAAGACCCATCACCAATGTAGAATTACTCTTCATTCTAGTTTCTAATAAAATAGACTATTTTTTATTTAGTTTTGAAAAAGAAAATCCACTTTTAAACCCCTTTAGTTTTTTTTATTACAAATACGTAATTTTAATTCCACCATATAGATTCTTACCAACAACATTTTCAATTAAAAATTTAGTTTCCTTATATTTCTAAAAAACGAGTCCAACTCCTTAAGTTAAAAAAAAGTTAATTTTTTTTGGAGAATAGAAACTAGGGAAGGCACTGTATGACTGATATGCAGTAATATATACTCTAGAGGAGGGGTGAATAGAGTGTGCAGAAAAATATTAGTAATTAAAATTAAGCGCCACTATATCACTATCGTGTAGCAGTGGCAATGTCACAGTTATATATAAGCAGTGAATAAGAGGGACAAAGAGAAAATGCCAAAACATCGATATATCCTGGTTTTCCTCTTGTGAGGACAAGTCCAGGCCGGAGGACTCTTGCTACCAGTTGAAATCCACTATTAGAAACACAAGTTTTAAACCGAGCTCTTGTCGCTTTTTACAACACCGAGCTTAGATCCGAAATGCTCGATCGACTTCAATTGTAAAGTGTGAACTTCTTGATAAAGCCTCTGATTACAACTCTCTGAAATTTCTAGACCGTATCGTACGAACAAGTAGACTAGAGGTTGTAAAACAGGCTTGGGATTTGAAAATGAAAGTTTTAAATAGCTGATAAATCTAAGAGAAGAGAAGATAGAAAGTGGATGAGTGATTTAGAATGAAAAACTCTTCTCTATTTAGAAGATTGCTGAAAATTGAGTTCTGGCCGAATTCAGATGCTAAATGTTCAAAAATTCGACC
Organism: Iris pallida; assembly: GCA_029216955.1. NCBI lineage: Eukaryota > Viridiplantae > Streptophyta > Magnoliopsida > Asparagales > Iridaceae > Iris > Iris pallida. The sequence continues at coordinate 44,368,050 of JANAVB010034417.1, read as the reverse complement.
GTTACAGCTTAGTTTGCAGGAAGAACAGGTGTACAGGGTTTACCAAACTAGGGTACCCGAGTTCGGGCCAAACTCTGGTATAACTGTTAGAATAGAATCCAGGTTCTAAAACTTGGTTTTGGGCTCTTTGGACTATTTTCATATATGGGTTTTTGGGTTTGTTTAAAACAAATTTTATTTGTAAAATTTGGTAGTTTGAAAAACTTTTTTGGGTTAAGCCTATTTGTGTTTTCATTTTTTTAGACTTAATAAATAGTAAAAAATACATTTGAAAAGGAAAATAAAGACATGCGCGACGACTATGCAAATTTCGAGCGATCATCTATGATTACAAAGGCATATATCTTACCATTTAGACTAGCAACTCTGCTGTGTCCAAATAGATCCATATGTAATAATTGTAGAGGTCGAGTAGTACTTACAGTGTTGATTGACTTAAAAGTTGATTTAATAGCTTTGTTCTTTCACAATCGCTACATACCATGTCTTTCTTGAAAACGATCTCTGGTAAGCCTCGTACCAATTTATCTATGGATAATCTCGCAATTGTGTCCATGTTTGCATGACCTAGCCTCACATGCCATAGTTGAATCTTATTATTTTTTGCATATAGGTATCTACCTACAGTGTTAGTATTCTCCAAAAGATAGAAAACATAGATATTATCTTCCCTAATACCTTAGAAAATAGTACTACCAGTTGAGCTATCAACTACAGTACATTTATCTTTAACAAAATTAATACCATAACCATGGTCAGCTAAATGACTTATGCTGAGTATGTTATGCTTTAATTCTATTACAATACATACATCTTTAATAATGAGATAGGGAGCCTTACCAACGTTACCAATACCTATAATGTACCCTTTCAAGTTGTTTCTGAAGGATACATATCCTTCTTTCTTCTTCGACATTATTGCAAACAAAAATACATCGCCAGTCATGTGTCGTAAGCAACTGATGTTGAGGATCCACTTGTTTCTAGAATTGGTTGGATGTTCCACCTACAAAATAATTTACTGATAAAACTCTTTGTACCTTTTTCTTATAGGGTCCTGACATGTTAGTTTTTGGTACCCAATTACAAATATTCAATCTAACTCCACATACAGACGAAATATGATCAGGGGTGCCACAGTAGTGACATCTAGCATGTGCATAAATGTTAGATGAAGTGTTGGTCATGTGTACTTATTTAGTAGTCCAATGGGCTTTCAAAGGATACTTATAATAAAAGGCATGTCTAGGATTGCTATACCTCTTAGGTTTGACAGTCTTTATTTGGGCAGTGTTCCTTTTGGGTAAGTGACACATGTTAGGAGAGGAAGCAGTCGATATCGGCTGTTTTTTTAGCCTAATTTGTAACTTTTTGGAAGTGTTAAATAATCTATTATAATCAGCTATTAGGGCATCATTCCGAATCAGCGCATTAATACTCTTCTTTTTCTCAATTTGATAGTCTTCTTGTAGCTGAGCTATGGTCTTGTCTTTCTTCAAGAGTGCGTAATGTTTCGTGTAATTGTAACTTGATAGAAACTAACCCACCAGTCTCCTTAGAGGATTGATTCTCTCTAACATCTTCTAATAGTAAGGTCAGTCTTTCTATCTCAAGTTTATGTTCCTTGAGTACCTTCTTAGAAGTCTTGTATTTACATAGCAATTTCCTATAGTCTTCTAGGAGGTCACTAAAGGCATCACCTAGCTCATCAAAAGTGAAGTCTTCATATAAAGGGTTAGTAGTTACCTGATTAGACGCCATTAGGCACACATTTGCAGCGTCTTGAGAGCTGTCGTCTTCTGAGGTGCTAGCTTCGCTTTCGTGCCATATGCTCGTATTTGTACATTTTTTGGATGTTGATTTCTTCGTGTAACTCTTCTCATATTTACCCTTCTTGGTCGATAATGCTGACGGAAAGTCTTTCTTGATGTCTCGTATTCCTGAGTCAATCTGGTGATCTTTAATTCTTTGACTTGAGTCGTGCCTTCATGAGTCACCTCTAGAAGCTTCCATACTTCATGTGATGTTGTGTAAGTGGACACCCTATTAAATTTAGTCATATCTACTGTACAAAATAGCACATTAATAGCACTAGCATCAAGACTAGCTTGTTTCTTTTCATTATCAGTGTACTTGTCATGTGGTTTATCAACAAGTTCACCATCAACAACTATATGTACTAGCTTTTTGTAGCAATTAATAACGATCGACCAAAGGTCAAAATCTAGTGACTTCAAGTATAAGCTCATTCATATTTTTCAGTAAGTGTAGTTGGTTCCATCATACAGTGGAGGTCTGTTGATGGATTATCCTTCATGTGCATTAGCCATGTGATATTGTCTCTAGATAGTATATCCAAGTAAATAATAGAAACGGTTAACTAATCAGTGAAGACTTGTCAATTAACCTGATTTGATGCCAATTGTAGAATAGATATGTAGCAATATATAATCTAGAGGGGAGTGAATAGAGGGTGCAGCAAAATATTAGCAATTAAAAATTAAGCATTACTATATTACTATCTTGTCGTAGTGGCTATGTCACAGTTATATGTATGCAGTAAATAAGGGGGACAGAGAGAAAACACAAACACAACAATATATCCTAGTTTTCCTTTTGTGGGGACTAGTCCAGGCAGGAGGACTCTTGCTCTGAATTAAAATCCACTATTGGAAACACAAGCTTGATTGCCACTATTTAAAACACCGAGCTTAGATCCAAAGTGCTCGACCGACTTTAATTGTGAAGTGTGAACTTCTTGATCAAGCCTCTGATTACAACTCTCTGAAACTTCTAGACCATACCGTACATGCAAGTAGACTAGAGGCCATAAAACAAGCTTAGGATTTGAAAATGAAAGTTTTAAATAGCTGAGAAAGCTAAGAGAAGAGAAGATAGAAAGTGAATGAGTGATCTAGAAACACTCTTCTCTATTTATAGGATTGCTGAAAATTGAGTTCTGGCCGAATTTGGATGCCAAACGTTCAAAAATTCGACCGTTGCAGTCGAGTCTGCAGGAAGAACAAGTTTACAGTGTTTACCAAATCAGGGTACCCGAGTTCGGGCCGAGTTCGTGTCGAACTTTGTCCGAACTTTGTATGAGTGTTAGGTCAAAATCTAAGTTCTAAAACTTGGTTTTTGGTTCTTTGGACTGTTTTTCATATACAGGTTTTAGGGTTTGTTTAATACAAGTTTTATTTATAAAACTGGGTAGTTTGAAAAACGTCTTTGGGTTAAGCCTATTTGCCTGTACGATACGGTTTACATTTTTCCTAGACTCAATAAAAGAGTGAAAAATACAATTGAGAAGAAAAATACATTTGAGAAGAAAAATACAGACAGATGCGACGACTACTCAAATCTCGAACGGAAGCAGTACTGGTTGTCGTTGTCTGTTGTGAGTAGCCCTTATATTGAGTCCGAGTTTAGACGATTATCAAAATCGGTACGACTACGACCAGTAGGCCAACAGGCACTGCATAAAATTTATAAAGAAAACGAAAACAAAAAATAACTATAAATATACATGATGTAACTAATAGATTTGATATCAATTATCTCTCTCATCAACTTACCATCTCTCTTTTTTAATGGGAACTTACCAACTCTTTTTTAATGGGAACTTGCCAACTATCTCACAATTTAGTTGTTGACATAAATAAATTTACGTAAATAATACGACTAAATTGAGAACCTTTCTAAATAACATACGCATTCAAACAATAAGATCAATAATGAAGTTACCAAGAATAGCAGCGATTCCTTATTTCTTCCAACTATGAAAAGATAATTATAACTTGTTGATGATGTTAATATTTAGTTTTTGGTGTAAATATAGAAATAATTATATTCATTGTTTAATTTTCAATTTTCAATTGAGTTCTCTTATATAAATTGGAATTATATATATATATTATATATATTATATATATATATATATATATATATATTTTGGAATAAGGGTAAATTTATTCCACGCAAATCACAGTAAAGGTATTACAATACACTATTCTCACATCTCCATCCCCAGTTAAGGGGCAATTACAGATACATCGAATTCTATATTATGTAGAATTCCGACTGGCGGAGTAATCAGTCCCTCAAAGATACGCATATTGCGCTCCCTCCAGACATGCCAAACTGGTGCAGCAAGTCTAACTCTCGCCATCTTGGCCCAACCAGGGTCCATGCCTCGGCGGTCTCTGATCCAGCTGAGGATCCCCCAGATATCTCTGGCACTGCCAACTCCTTCCATCGATCGCATGCACTGTTCCTCCCATATGTGCCAAGTCCATGGGCACTCAAAGAATAGGTGGCCCATAGACTCCGCGTCACCGGTACAGAGAACACACTTCGGGTCTGGAATCTGCATCCCAAACCTAATAAGTCTGTCCCGAGTCATCAACCTACCCAGAAGGAGTCTGTATGAACAAAGCTGCATTTTGCGAGCAATCTCCGTCGCCCAAATAAAGTCATACTCCGCAATCCTGTCGTATGGGGTCCGAACCAGATTATAGCAACTTTTAAAACTGAATATCCCAGACCCACCAACCGAACCAGGATCAACCCAACACCAGGAGTCCTCAGTCAGGCTAGTATCGATAGTGATCCGACGAATCTCCTCCCCAAACTGAGCTGTGTATGGATACTCCTCCGGCCTCCAGCTCTTATCCCTGATAATTCGACTACATTTCACTTCCATGCTCGTCTCTCTGTCCATCTGAGCCCCCAAGATCTCCAGAAGGGAGCTATTACCCATCCACGGGTCCAGCCAAACATCAGTATTCGCTACATCTCTCATAATCCTGCAGATAGCGGACTGAAGGACCGGTCTGCACCTAAGAATAGCCTTAAATGAGACCGAGAAATTGTTATCAATCCCACAAGTCTAGAAATTCATTTGCCGCACATATCTGCTAGCCAGCCACTATGCCTAAAAGAAACCTCCCTTGATGAACCACCACACCATCCACACCCCCGATGCCTTCCTAACCGCTCGAAGAGGTCGTAACCCCACTCCTCCTTTCTTCCGGGACCGGCAGAGTTGTTCCCAAGCAATCGCATGCATACCTCCCCTCCAGATGAAATTAGCACAAATGGACTCCACCTTCCTAATTGTAGCTACTAGAATCTAAATCGACTGCAACCAGAACATAGCAATGCCAGAGATAACAGACTGCACCAGCTCAATACGTCCACCAAAGGACAGACCAGCTGCCTGCCAACCTTCCACTCTCCTTTGGGCAAACTCTATCAGGCTGAGACAATCCTGATCCCTGGCATAATTAACCGTCAACGGTACCCCAGATACTTCACTGGTAACTCTCCTTTCTCGACTCCCAGGGCAAGAGCCCGTTCCTCCTTGAGTGTGCACAGAGAGCTGAAATAGACCCTACTCTTCTCCCTATTCAGCTGCAGGCCGAACAACCGTCCAAACTCCTCCATAATATCTGAAAGCGCCCTCAACCCCCTCATAGATAGATACAGGAATACCAAGAGGTCGTCAGCATATATCAAGTGAGACACTATCGGCTTAACCTGTCACGACCCGCACCCGCTTTTCGGACGCGAGCTCGTGAGCAAGCCAGCTACGTATCGAGCGGACTCCAGCCCGACTCGAGTACGTATAAGCTGTCAAGGTCATGGGTATCATGTCTAGTTTAAACTATATCTCAATCCACAAGAATTAAATAAAACAAAAATAAACAATTATGGGTCATGGTCTGCAGCCCATTAGCATATTGTTTGATTAGACTCTAAGAATGATATGAGTCTATAAATAAGCAGAGTAAATCATGGTACTGAATATAAAGCACGAGAAGGTAATAAAGAAATATCACAAGCAAAATACATGTATCATACATCGCAATCCTCTACCATCCTGCTCTGCTAACTAACTCCATGTAGTCGCTAAACCTGAAGAGATCATCAGGTCCTCAGAGGACTAGCAAGATACATAAAACATGCCTATCTAACAGTTTAATCATGCAATAATATAAACAGGAACTAGACAGAAAATTGACACGTGGCTACTGACAGGTAACTATGAACATGGACACGGGATCAAGTATACATAAATGAACTGCTGGTAGATCAATGGATAACCAACCCTCGCCCCGATTGTGGACTCGCAGGTTAGTTTCAAGACAAGTCACCCTCGCCCCGATTGTGGACTCGCAGGTGCAAAGGCAACCCCGCCCCGTGTGTGGACTCGCAGGTTATGGGAAAATAAAGGAATAGCAGTTCACTCACTCATACTTACAGACATAACTCAGTCAAGACACGAGTGAAGACACGACATGACGCAATCACGATACACGAGAGAACCAATCCAATATGAACTACAAGGCTAACCATGTACATAGACTATATCTATACTAGCAAGCACGATATACAAATCACAAGTAAATAACCAACTGGTAAAACTGTATAATAATAGAAATATGCATGTAATTAAACTGTAGAGGGAGGCAAGGTATACTTGCCTGGTGGCAGCGCGAAGAACCAATAAAATACCGTCAACTAGTAAGCCATACAGTCCAAGTCATCACAACTGTCTCCGAAAGCTGAAACAAATATTATCAACGTTCTCAGAATAGTCAAATTAGCTTGGATTGCCTGTCCTTAAGTCCAATTCTGGATACAGGGGCAAAACGATAATTTCGGACAAAAACGATGTCCGTCGTTGGACCTGCTTTGCACCCAAAAGTGTGCCAGAGTCAATGGTCTCTATAGTCATCAAACTATATGTCTACAGATCCTGTTTTCCGATATGAACCCAACCGTATGTCCAAAGTTGGATTTCGGCGGGCCGCGCACAAAATCGCTCGTTGAGTGGAACCGTGGGGCCTGCAAAATAGTGATTTTGTCAACGGTCTCAGAATTGGACCAAACTTGGCATACAGGACCAGAAAAAAGATACGGTCCTGCTGGTGCAAGTTTCGTCTTGATCTGACGAACGTGTACAAAGTAATTGGAGAATTTGCAAAGTACACGATACGGTGAATTTCGACGGATACGCCTCAAATTCGTCGCACACACGCGACCAATTTGAATTTTGTCAAAGCCCACACGACCACGAAGTCGTTACGCAGCTTTCGATACTTTCGGTTCGCGACCACGTCGCCCGGTTTGGCGGGACGTACGTGGTATCAGAGTGTTTTCTAAGTTTTTCAAAAACTGTTTTTCACTTTTTCTTGATTTTTGGAACTGCTTTAAGATAAATATAATACATGATAAAATAATCTATTTAATGGGTTTCAATCCTGGTTAGGTTGTCTACAAACATGTTCAAATGGATTTTGGAAATCCTAACTGTTCTGTCCCCAATTTCACTTCCAAATCTCGGTTTGGGTTGGGTGTCGCTCTGTTTTCGTATAATATAAAACTGGTTTTTTCTAAGATTTAAATCTCGGATTTCTCGTAATCTGGCCACCGAGACCAAAAGCTATTTTACAGGTGTCGAGGCCTATTTGTTGTGTTCTTGAATCACTAATTAGTTGGGAAAATGACGCTGAGATAAAGGAGAAAATTACCCACAAAATTGGGGTCAGACTGCTGCTGTCGCCGCGTTTCCCCTGTCCGCACGCGCGTGCGCGTACTGCCTCCAGCGCTTCAGCCGCGCGCGGCGGTGCGCCGATGGCCGTGGGGTGTTCGCCGGACTGGAAAGGCGACGTGGGTGTTGTGGCGTGGATTAGATTTAGGGTTTCGATGTTTTAGAGTATCGAATCGCTTTCGTTCGCTCGGCTCTCAAATATACACCCCCTGTTTTATAACCGGCTGTGGGGGTGTTATCAAGTGAGCAGCTTCTGCTGCAGATGGGCTTTGTTGGGCTCGGCCTGGCTGGGCTGGGCCGGCCTATTGATTTGCGCCTGGGCTTCCTACTGCTTATTCTTATTTATCTCTTTTTCTTTTTCTTTTTCTTTTTCTTTTTCATACTAATACATATATATTTATATATATATATATTTACACATAAATACACATGTATATATATATATATATATATATATATATATATATATATATATATATTTATATATATATATATATATATATACGTATATGTATATATACACATAAATACACATGTATATATATACGTATATTATTTTTTTTTAGAAATATATACACATATATACATATATATATATAATATATATTTACATATAAATACACATATATACATATATATAATATATATTTACATATAAATACACATGTATATATATATATATATATATATATATATATATATATATATATATATATATATATATAATATATATTTATTTGTATATATATATATATATATATATATATATATTTATATATATATATATATATATATATATATATATATATATATATATATATATATATAATATATATATATATATATATATATATATATATATATATATATATACGTATATGTATATATACACATAAATACACATGTATATATATACGTGTACATATATATATAGAAATATATACACATATATTATAATATATATTTACATATAAATACACATACACATATACAATATATATATTTTATATAAATACGCATACACATATATTTATTCTTTTGTTAAAGATTAAGCTAATAGTAACTAATAATAATAATAAATAGTTTATTTTCAATAACAAAAAATAATAATTTTAGTAATAATAATAATTCCACTCGTAATTAAAATAATTTAATAATAGCTCCTGGATGGGTATATCATATACTCCTATTACTGGGCCACAAAAAATCGTACAAATATTCTAAAACGCTATTTAATATTAATAATGCCTATATTCTACCCATGACAAATGTTTAGAAAAATAATTGCCAATTCCTAAAAATATACATGATATTGGTATTTACCAAACGTGTCTACAAGGCCGTATTTGGTCTCACTACATGCCTATATGGGCTTGGACTTGGTACGGGTCCAGTCTGGACTAGTTCGGTACAACCTGGTTCCCTAAAACTCAATAATATAATAAATAAATAAATAAATCTTCGGTAAGGGTTAAGTCGCAACTTGGCCTGGTTTTCCTAGTTAGGATGTCACTATGGCTTGGCATTCCCTACCAGGGCTAATACACTAGTCAAAGCACGTCAATGCACTACCCGTGCCACGATTTCTAATCACCTTGTACTTCAAAACTCAGTAATGGCTAAACTCATTTACCGTAATAATTAACTAAATAATAATTTACAAAAATTCTAAAATTACCATTTAAATCAAATAAATAAAAAAAAATTTCAAAAAAAATTCCGGGAAGGTAGGCTATAAATCTACCCACCTTAAAATAATTTCGTCCTCGAAATTCCAATTTCTAACTATCCTTTAAAAAATAAAGTCTATTATTACCTCAATCTCCTCAAATTTAATTTCTTAAAAATATTTTATAACCTCGAATACTTGAGGACTTCTACCCACCTTTGGTCACACTACTCCTCAAAATAGGGTCACTAAGATCTTATGGTCTTCTAACTTGTTGCTAACAATTCTACCGGTAGATATCTAGGCATATGACAACTATAATACCTCTTGTCTACAAACAACCAATTATTCAATTATCAAGCAATATTATACTATAATTTAAGAATTTCTAATAAATTCTAGACATCACGATTATTCGTCACCCCGAATTAGGAAGGGACGAGAATCAATGGTACGGAAAGCAAGAGAGTATAATCGAGAGCAAATATAGAATTTTCAAGGACGTAGGGAATTTCTAGGAGAATTTTCAAGGCAGAGTGGATTGAGATTTCTAAGGTCTAGTCAAGGTCGCAGGCTCGTATCAGTACAGTTACGTAACCGATACGATATGCTCTGACCTGCATGGGACACCACAAAAACTTGTCACGACCCGCACCCGCTTTTCGGACGCGAGCTCGTGAGCAAGCCAGCTACGTATCGAGCGGACTCCAGCCCGACTCGAGTACGTATAAGCTGTCAAGGTCATGGGTATCATGTCTAGTTTAAACTATATCTCAATCCACACGAATTAAATAAAACAAGAATGAACAATTATGGGTCATGGTCTGCAGCATATTAGCATATTGTTCGATTAGACTCTAAGAATGATATGAGTCTATAAATAAGCAGAGTAAATCATGGTACTGAATATAAAGCACGAGAAGATAATAAAGAAATATCACAAGCAAAATACCTGTATCATACATCGCAATCCTCTACCATCCTGCTCTGCTAACTAACTCCATGTAGTCGCTAAACCTGAAGAGATCATCAGGTCCTCAGAGGACTAGCAAGATACATAAAACATGTCTATCTAACAGTTTAATCATGCAATAATATAAACAGGAACTAGACAGGAAACTGACACGTGGCTACTGACAGGTAACTATGAACATGGACACGGGATCAAGTATGCATAAATGAACTGCAGGTAGATCAATGGATAACCAACCCTCGCCCCGATTGTGGACTCGCAGGTTAGTTTCAAGACAAGTCATCCTCGCCCCGATTGTGGACTCGCAGGTGCAAAGGCAACCCTCGCCCCGTGTGTGGACTCGCAGGTTGTGGGAAAACAAAGGAATAGCAGTTCACTCACTCATACTTACAGACACGACTCAGTCAAGACACGGGTGAAGATACGATACGACGCAATCACGATACATGAGAGAACCAATCCAATATGAACTACAAGGCTAACCATGTACATAGACTATATCTATACTAGCAAGCAAGATATACAAATCACAAGTAAATAACCAACAGGTAAAACTGTATAATAATAGAAATATGCATGTAATTAAACTGTAGAGGGAGGCAAGGTATACTTGCCTGATGGCAGCGCGAAGAACCAATAAAATACCGTCAACTGGTAAGACATACAGTCCAAGTCATCACAACTGTCTCCGAAAGCTGAAACAAATATTACCAATGTTCTTAGAATAGTCAAATTAGCTAGGATTGCCTGTCCTTAAGTCCAATTCTGGACACAAGGGCAAAACGGTAATTTTGGGCAAAAACGATATCTGCCGTTGGACCCGCTTTGCACCGAAAAGCGTGCAAGAGTCAATAGTCTCTATAGTCGTCAAACTATGAGTCTACAGATCCGGTTTTCTGATACGAACCCAACCGTATGTCCAAAGTTGGATTTCGGCGGGCCGTGCACAAAATCGCCCGTTGAGTGGAACCGTGGGGCCCACAAAACGGTGATTTTGTCAACGGTCTCAAAATTGGACCAAACTTGGCATACAGGACCAAAAAAAACGATACGGTCCTGCTGGCGTAAGTTTCGTCTCGATCTGACGAACGTGCACAAAGTAATTGGAGAATTTATAAAGTGCACGATACGGTGAATTTTGACGGATACGCCTCAAATTCGTCGCACACACGCGACCAATTTGAATTCCGTCAAAGCCCACACGACCACAAAGTCGTTACGCAGCTTTCGATGCTTTCGGTTCGTGACCACGTCGTCCGGTTTGGCGGGACGTACGTGGTATCGGAGTATTTTCTAAGTTTTTCAAAAACTGTTTTTTACTTTTTCTTGATTTTTGGAACTGCTTTAACATAAATATAATACATGATAAAATAATCTATTTAATGGGCTTCAATCCTGGTTAGGTTGTCTACAAACATGTTCAAATGGATTTTGGAAATCCTAACTGTTCTGTCCCCAATTTCCCTTCCAAATCTCGGTTTGGGTTGGGTGTCGCTCTGTTTTCGTATATTATAAAACTGGTTTTTTTCCGAGATTTTAATCTCGGATTTCTCGTAATCTGGCCACCGAGACCAAAAGCTATTTCACAGGTGTCGAGGCCTATGTGTTGTGTTCTTGAATCACTAATTAGTTGGGAAAACGATGCTGAGATAAAGGAGAAAATTACCCGCAAAATCGGGGTCGGGCTGCTGCTGTCGCCGCGTTTTCCCTGTCCGCGCGCGGCGGTACGCCGACGGCCGTGGGGTGTTCGCCGGACTGGAAAGGCGACGTGGGTGTGGTGGCGTGGATTAGATTTAGGGTTTCGATGTTTTAGAGTATCGAATCCCTTTCGTTCGCTCGGCTCTCGAATATACACCCCCTGTTTTATAACCGGCTGTGGGGGTGTTATCAAGTGAGCAGCTTCTGCTGCTGATGGGCTTTGTGGGGCTCGGCCTGGCTGGGCTGGGCCGGCCTATTGATTTGCGCCTGGGCTTCCTACTGCTTATTCTTATTTATCTCTATTTCTTTTTCTTTTTCATACTAATTCATATATATTTATATATATATTAACACATAAATACACATGTATATATATATATATACGTATATGTATATATACACATAAATACACATGTATATATATACGTATATATATAGAAATATATACACATATATACATATATATATAATATATATTTACATATAAATACACATGTATATATATATATACGTATATGTATATATACACATAAATACACATGTATATATATACGCATACATATATATATATATATATATAAATATATACACATATATATATAATATATATTTACATATAAATACACATACACATATACAATATATATATTTTATATAAATACACATACACATATATTTATTCTTTTGTTAAAGATTAAGCTAATAATAACTAATAATAATAAAAAACAGTTTATTTTCAATAACAAAAAATAATAATATTAGTAATAATAATAATTCCACTAGTAATTAAAATAATTTAATAATATCTCCTGGATGGGTATGTCATATACTCCTATTACTGGGCCACAGAAAATCGTACAAATATTCTAAAACGCTATTTAATATTAATAATGCCTATTCTACCCATGACAAATGTTTAGAAAAATAATTGCTAATTCCTAAAAATATACAAGATATTGGTATTTACCAAACGTGTCTACAAGGCCGTATTTGGTCTCACTACATGCCAACATGGGCTTGGACTTGGTACGGGTCCAGTCTGGACTAGTTCGGTACAACCTGGTTCCCTAAAACTCAATAATATAATTAATAAATAAATAAATCTTCAGTAAGGGTTAAGTTGCAACTTGGCCTGGTTTTCCTAGTTAGGATGTCACTATGGCTTGACATTCCCTACCAGGGCTAATACACTAGTCAAAGCACGTCAATGCACTACCCGTGCCACGATTTCTAATCACCTTGTACTTCAAAACTCAGTAATGGCTAAACTCATTTACCGTAATAATTAACTAAATAATAATTTACAAAAATTCTAAAATTACCATTTAAATCAAATAAATAAAAAAAATTTCAAAATTTTTTTTCGGGAAGGGAGGCTACATAACCTGCCTGAAAAGGGGAACAATCTTCCTACTATGCACCGCCAGGTCCATCATACAAGTGAAGTCCTCCATCACCAGAGTGAACAGGTAGGGAGAGAGAGGATCCCCCTGCCGCAGTCTCCTGTTGCTCGAGAAGCATCCATAAGGAGTACCTTGAATGAGGACCAAAAATGTGGGGGAGCATATGCACTCCCTCACCCTTGCCACCCATCTCTCATCAAAGCCCATAGCAAGCATAAGGTGGCAGAGGAAGTCCCTGTTGACCGTGTCATAGGCTTTCCATAAATCCAGTTTAACACTTGCCTTCATCCCCCCTGGTTTGTTAAAATCCCTCACCATCTCATGAGCAAGAAGACTGTACTCAACAATCGAGCGCCCCTTGATGAAAGCCGCTTGATTCCGAGACACCAAGCCCTATATAATCCCCTCCATACGCCGACACATGAGGTGCGTAATTATCTTGTATAGATAATTACAACATGCAATAGGCCTGAAGTCGGCGAGGGAGGTAGCACCCTCCTTCTTCGGAACCAAGGTCAGGAAGGTGTGATTCAGCTCCTTCAGCAACTTCCCTTCCAAGAAAAACTCCTGCACCGCTTCCAGAACTGGGAACTTTAGCACACCCCAATGACGTCTAAAGAACCCAGAAGAGAAGCCATCAGGCCCTGGAGCCTTATTAGGATCTGCTTTCATCACAATATCCTCCACCTCCTCCAATCTCACAGGGGCCAACAGCAAGCTATTCCCATGGAGCATCACCAGCCTCTTCGTGACAAGACCTGGGAACGTGGTGGGATAATCAGTTTGCTGATATAAGTCAGAATAGAACCTGACCGCCTCTCCCTGAATCTCTACCGGGTCACCAACAAGCCTGTCCTCGCCATTAAGCAGCCTGGGGATGTTCTTCTGGTGCTGTCTGGCACGGATCACATCATAGAAGAACTTGGTGTACCGATCCCCATCCTTGAGCCAAGAGCACTTGGCCCTCTGGGCTGCACTAATCTCTTGCTGAAGCCTCAAGATGTTGACCTCCTCAATCAGGTCCCGCTCCCTAGCCGCCAACTCACCGCTCAGCATGTCAGCCTGCAGAGCTTCCTGAACCTCACGAAGCTCGACCTCCTTATCCTCCAGGGAAGACCGCGACATCTTCTTCACCCAATCCCGAATAGCTCTCTTGTCCTGTTTGAGTTTGTGAGCCATACGAAACTGAGCCGTGCCCTCCCGAGTATAGCGCAACCCTCCCATAACAACCTTCTCATATCCCGCAGAAAGGTACCAGCCATTGTTGTACCGGAATGGCCGGGTCTTTCAAGTGGGCCTCGCAGAGAGACCTACCCGGATAGGGGAGTGATCGCTGGTCCCTGCCGCTAGCCCTTCCGCCATGGAATTCGGGAAGTAGCGAAACCATTCACTATTTTCCAAAGCCCGATCTAGCTGACAGACAATCCTGTTGTGGACCGCCTTGTTGTGCCAGGTCCAAATGTGTTCGTCTCTCTCTAGACCCCTCAGCCCAGACATGATGAGACACCTCTGGAAGTCGTATAAGATCGAATCCGGCACTGGACGACCTCCCATCTTCTCCTGTCGATGTAGCATGGCATTGAAGTCTCCCATAAACAGCAGGTAAAGATGTAGGTGCTCCGCCATACGGCCTACTCGCACGATGTTCGCCCACAAGGTCTCCCTAAGCCGCCTGTCATTGTGTCCATAAACTACTCCAAGAATGAAGATGAAGCCTCCCTTGTTGATGAAAGAAATGCCAATAAGCTGCTCTGTCATCAGGACCTGTTCTCCCTCCCAACTGTTTCTGTTCTACCGAACCCAGATCTGAGCCATATCGCAAAGATCCAGGTTGTGGATATGAGCCCAGTTCGCAGGCGTCCTACGAGATAACATAGTCTCCCCTCTAATCTTCGTCTCGAGAAGAATAGTAATGTCACCCTTCTCCTTCTTCAGAACTCTACTAATCTTCCTCCATCTGCCAATTGAACACCCACCACGAATGTTCCAGGCAAGGACCGACATTAATTACTTAATGTGAGGACCCTCTGGACACCGTCAAGACCGACACCCGAAGGAAGTGTCTCGTCCGTCAGATCTATATCCTCCCCCATCCCCGTCTCCGAGGAAGGTGCAAGATGGGCCTGAATCCTGAAAAGAGTCAAGGTCCAATCTGGGTTGGCCACGGTCTGATCATCAAGCCCCCTGGCTGGTGCTTCTCTTCCCGAGGGGACAGGGCATGCCTTTTTCTGCTATAGACCTGTGCTACCATAGAAGTCTCCATCCCATCCTGTCTGCTATCCAGGGAACTCATACCCCTGGTCACCATACTCCTCTGGGGCCTGAATGGGACTATCGCGCCCTGAGAACCCTCCTGTCTCTACAGGGTGTCAGTCGTGGACCTCCTGGCCCCCTCCGTCATGGAACCCTCCTCTATCGATCTGACTGGCTCCGCCACTCCTGTAATGGGACTGGGTGTCACCTCTGGCTCCACTACCTCCATCTGCGCTACCGAGGACCTGGCTCTTTTCGTCCTTCGAGTCCGACAAGCACTAGACGAGTGACCAAAGCACTCACAAAAGGAACACATTGCGGGGACCCAATCGTACTCCACAGCCTGAGTCAATACCTCCCCGGATGCCACCTGATACTCAAGAATACTCGGAAGCTCCGTTCCAACTTTTATCTCCACAAATACTCTGGCGTACATTAGTCGGGTACGGAAAGCCGTAGCCTCATCCGCTTTGATCGGCTTACCGACCAAGCTAGCCAATCGCACAAGCAGAGGGATGCTCCAATATTTCACCGGGAACTCAGGAAAGCGAATCCAGACGGGAATCGCGTTCAGCACTTCCTTCTCACATTTCCCCTTGGGCCGCCACACCCTCTCAGTATAACCCCGTATCTGTCCATAGAACGGTTTACTCCCCAACACATACATCACCAGCATGTTCTTCCAGAAGTCTGTGACCTCCGCTATCTCTTCCGCCGGAAAATATGCCCGAAGTCCTCCTCCAACCTTCATCGGCTGCACATACTCCATCGACACCGGGCTCTTGTTCCCACCTGGCATACACACATCCTTCCAGGATTTGGGACGGGACACGTCTGTGCCCGTCTGGAGAGGAGCAGACGGAGGCCTCTGACTCCCAACATCTCCAGCAATACTTTTTCCTTTCTTCGCCGTCGTCGCCTTTGGCCGCCATCCCGTCCTAGTGCATCCCGGACCTCCTTCCTGTCGTCAAGTGATACCAAGGCCGATGGTCGACCTGCCCCCGCTCCTTCCAGGGCCCGTCCGGCTCATACCCTGAGTTTGAGCCCCTCTTCCCCCTCCCGGACGTCGTCTCACCACCGTCGTCCAACCTTCATCATCAATCCGGCCATCCCTAGTCCCGGAGCCGGATCCGAATTTAAAGTTAGGTGAATCCAACCCGGAACCCACCTCCGCCGGAGACACAAGTCCCCTGTCCGCCGCCGCAGCCCTGTCCGCCGCCATGGCCTGGGAGGGGTCGCCCCCCCTGGCCGTCGCCGACCCCTCCCGCTGCTCTGCCTGCCGCGGAGCATATCCGCCTGCACCCCCCTCCGCCTGGGTAACTTACACTCGTCGCGCACACAGACAATCTCAGTTCTAGGCAAACCACCCGATCAACCAACATTCAAGTTCGTCTCAAATCTAATGATCGTACTACCATCAATATTTCTTTGAAACACGATTTCAAAATCCTCCTCTAGTCTTACTTGAATTCAAGGTATCACTTAGTTGGATCGTGCACATATTTCAGGCATCCCCAAAATATGTGCATTTCAGCCAAGCCTTGTGATCGAGAATCCGCCATCACCACTCGAGTTGGATCGTAAAAATATTCAAGCGTCCCTGAAATATATGTATTTCAGCCAAAACTCGTGAGTGGTGTCTCCACAATTCCTATCTCTCTATACTGGGACGTCTGTTTAACCGCTAGGCTATCCTTCCAGGCTATATTCAACAGTCAGTATTGGAATCATAGTTCCTAAACAATAATATCAATATTGACCCCCAACTTAAAGTCAAACCAAAGTTATATATATATATATATATTTTTCAAAGTTATATATATATATATATATATATATATATATATATTTTATATATATATATATATATATATATATATATATATATATATATATATAAACTTGATCAATATCAAGCAACAATAAAAAATCTGAGGATCAGCAAAAGATCTTTATGCCCCTTCTAATGAACAGATTTATATTACAGTCTACAAAAAAGCGGTTTTCTTATGAAGTTGAAGACAACTCTTCAACTGTGGTTAGAGACCAAAAATCTATGGTGCGGGTCCGAGCTGCTACCATTGGCCATAGGACCAATCTACCACCACTATAAGTATCAGTATCGAGATTAATGTGACAACATCTAGAGATGAAACAAGGACCGCAATCCAACTCCTCGAGGAGAAGTTGATATCAAACTACTTTCCGAGAATTACTCCTCGAGAAGAAGTTAATATCAAACTACTTTACAAGAATTTACATTACATCTTAGCTAACTTGTGAAGTAAAAGCTCAACTGGATGTAAGACACAAAATGCCTTGTGTTCAAGCCATAGACCCTCTGGACTACTTTGGGGTTGTTGATCTGACCATAATCGACGTCATAAATATGGTATAGGTAACAGGTGTGACAAAATATAAATTAATCAATAAGACATGATATTGGACTTGATTCAACTACTTTTAGGTGATGTTTGGTTCATAGGACTAAGGAACTTGAAGAAAACAAAGAACCTAAGTATAAGTATACAATAAGATTGATTCCTAAGTTTCTTGTAGTCTTTCCATCTCATAGAAGAGCATAATAAGTAGAAATTCATTAATTCAGAACATGGTTGACTAGAATCATGGTAAGTTAGAATATTTGGTCAAGATCAATTGCACTATAAGAATACAGGAAACTATAGAGAAAAATATCCATTGCTATATTGAGAAAATATGTTACTAAATAGTAATAACGACGGACTACTTACAAAAATAATCCACTGTTAAACACCATAACCCTAATCAAAATCCATCACTGGGACATTGACACGTTCACGGACTAGCGACGGAGCATCGACGGACCAATAGCGACGGATCACTACAACAAAATACCTTTTATGACGGCTAAAAAATTATGAATAAATTTTTATAACACTTTTTTTGTAAGCGCTCGGGCATTATAAAAACTATTCTTAAATGTTTATAAAAGCGTTATAAATATTACGTACATATATAACATTTTTTCTCGAAGCATTATAAATGTTATGTACATATATAACACTTATTTTCCAAAGTGTTATAAATATGATGGACATATATATCACTTATTTTTCAAAGCGTAATAAATGAGATGTACATATATAATACTTAATACAAAGCATCATAAAAAATAATAGCCAACTAGTTTCCAATACTGTTCGATTTTTGTTCGATTTTAAAAAGAATTAATCCATCTCAGATATAATAAAGATATCAATTTAAGAAACTCTTAAAATATTCATTTCGAATTAAATATAACATTTAATCCATATAATCCAATTCTAAAAATATATTTTCTACAAAATAGATCTAAATACTCTCAAAAGTATATATTGATGTAACTCCCCAGTCCCCAAATATATAGGACTAGAA
This sequence comes from Iris pallida, assembly GCA_029216955.1. Taxonomy (NCBI): domain Eukaryota; kingdom Viridiplantae; phylum Streptophyta; class Magnoliopsida; order Asparagales; family Iridaceae; genus Iris; species Iris pallida. Next base: position 44,349,103 of record JANAVB010034417.1, on the reverse strand, counting down.
ATACGTATACATGTCAGCTATGTATCAAATGGACTCCAACCCAGCTTGAATACGTATAAGCTGTAAAGTAATGACCAACTATCTACACAACTCAATAATATCTCTATGTCTCAATCCGCAGTAATCACTACAAAAAAAAAACCATTTTATGATGGCTAAAAACCGTCATAAATGATATTTTATAGCGCTTTTTGTAAGCCCGCAACCGCTATGAAAACTAGTGTTATAAATATTTTCTAAAAGCTTTATAAACCAGTGTTATATAACACTTATTTTTCAAAGTGTTATGAGTAAGTTCTATATATAGCACTTATTTTCAAAGCGTTATAAATGTAATGCACACACACACACACACACACGCACACACACACACACACACACACACACACACACACACAAAAACCTGTCAAAGCGTTATAAAAAGTAATAGTCAATAATGCTCAATTTTGAGACATTAATTCGAACCAGACAACATAAATTATTTTAATATAAATTTAACAAACAATTAAAACATTCTTTGCGAATTAAAAATATAATTTAATCCTACTCCAAAAAAACATAATATCACTATCTTAATTACATTTTTCAAAATATATCCAAATACATGTATATATCATCTTAATTATATTTTTTAGAGCACCCTCAAAACTGTTAGTATAGCTTCCTTTGGCTTCAACTATCAACAACAACTAAACTGTCAACATCACTTAAAAACTGTCAACACATACAACACCCTAAAAAAAGATCAAAGAGAACCTGAAATCATTACATCAAGCATCGGCTCCTAAACTTAGAAATCAGCTGAGGAGGGTTAATCACAAAGGTTTTGCTAAAACATTTTTGCATTAATAAGGATCCAGAAAAAGTACATCAGTATAATATGCAGAAAACATCCTAGACACACTACAAGAAAAGTACCTTTTATGATGGCGCATACAGGAAATAGTTGTTGCACCTCTGTCTAGTTTCCAAAGAAGAAACATGGCTGCCCATTTGAAGATCAGTTGAAAGACTGATGGCCATGAAACAAAAATGAAAAAAAAGTAACCATCTGTGAAGAAACTAAAGTCAGTACCTTGTGAAAGTCAAAGATCAAATCTAGTTCACACTTCTGGAGGATAAATGCAAAAACAAATGACATAAAAATGATTATGTGGCTATATGAGCAATTTCTACTACTGTCTAATGACTCTAGTCAGAAGGTAGTCTGCTCACGCTGCCAAAATAATGGTCTAATATTTCAACAAAATAATGAATAATTTCAAGGACCTCCAACTTATTATCATCTGCGTAGATGCACATATAGAAGTAAAGGCTAGCATATTTGTGGATGATATAGTTTGAAACTAAAAATTGTTCAATTATTACGAAAGTATCACTTAAATACAGGAAAAATGAATTGCCACACTTGAAGAAAAAACTGATACTGACCACTAAACATTGACTTACTTCTGTATACGACTTTAAAGCCTCTCCACTCAACAAAATTATAGAGCTTTGGGCCTCGTGAAAGAATGACACTATTAAGCTCTCGGATGACCTTACAGCATATTGAACAAGATTAGTATGCACATGGATATCCAACAGTCGAACAGCTAGAGAAACCAAATCCAGAAATATCCAACCGTCAAACAGCAAGAGAAACCAAATCCAGAAATGGAATTGGTCCCTTCCACTCCAATACAACATGAACTATAATTTCACAAGAATCACAACACTATCACCACTTAAAATCTGGAGCATGTATAAGATGAAAACAAAGAGAAAAGGAAGGTTTACAAAGTCAGGAGAGCAAACTTTAAGCGCCAATCTCAACAGCTAAGTTTAATATAAGGCAAATGGTAAAGCAAGGTTACTACATTATATATAAACACCTACCTAAAAAACAAGCCTTGCAATAAGTATTTGAAAATCCCCAAAAGATAAAGCATAAGCCCCTGGAGCAAGTCTTAAACATGTGACCCCTGAGTGTGGGCCTCCAGGCTCCAGAACATTATTCTTATCAGGATGATGTCACTGAATTGCAAATAATGGAGTAATATTGCCAAATTCCAAGCATTACGAAGACATCACCAAGTGCACACCTTTATAGTTATCTCTTGCAACTTCCTTATGAATCCTAATGCTTGCAATTTGTGTTTAACTAAATAAATAACACAACAGTTAGTTCCGAATCAACAGCAAAAGTGTAGTTCAGACACCTTACAAAGGGTAGTTGCAGCTAACAATATAAAAAAATTTAAATTAACAGAAAAATGATGCGATGATCATATTGGAGAAGATTCAAACTGAGATATATCTCATACAAGGAAAGCAGTGCTCATTTAATTTTCCTTAAAAGATGTTATAGTCTACAATAAACAGCTTCAGGCATAATAAAATATTCCAATCTAATAATCATAATCAAGAGGAAAGCCTTGCAGCTATATATGGGACTTGTTGATGTATTGGGAAACTTAAAGAAAGCAAGTAGGAGAAGAAAAAAGGGGAAAATACCTTGGACATTTCCTTTTGTGCTTAAGGAGAGTACCATTTTGTTAATCTTACTTTTTCTTGCCGACTAATCAGAAGTACAAAATGGATCTGAGAGCGAAAAAAATGTTAAGACAAGACATAACTTTGTAAGTGTGCATGCAATTGAGTACATAAAGAACGTCCATTTTCTAATATGTTTAGATACTAAAATGTGCATGTCAACAAATGTATCCAAAGGAAGATGGAACTGCAAAATCAGCTAAGCCCAATAAACGACAGAATTTTTTGAAGACCATCGTGACAATCCTTCCTTAATGGTGGTTGTGGTGTGGTTGTATTCGATGTTTTTGCTTAAACTTCACAACCAAAACAATCATCAACAGAAGTAATCGTCAATAAAGAACTAATTTTGATTCCACAGCCTAATAAAAAATCAATAAGAACTGCTTGCCTCAGTACTTTGTGTACCTAATTATAACATCAATTGCTAGCGAAACCAGAAAAACCTCTGGGTAAGACCATGGAAATAGAATATTACTTTGGTTAAAAATATATTTAATCTTACCAAAAAAAAGTTTTAAATGCGCCCACAAAAGATAAAGGTAGGTACCAAATTGTTCAAAGCAGTGTATTCGAGGAGGAAGACAATGTTTATCGAGTGCATACAGATTAATATATGCAAAATGTGACAAACAAGTTCATGGTACAGCAACCTAATCGAAAGAGAGAAAAAGATTATGTATCCTCAATGAACTCAGGGTCATAGTAGCATGTAGAAATAGATTTCACCCACAAACAAGTATTGGGTTCTAAGACCTAGGTACTTACCAAATTCAGATCATAATCTTTGATATACAAATTCCTTATATAGAGGCCTTAAGCATTTAGATTATAAACCCTGTATATTATATCAACAATCAAGTTTTGTAGTATCGGTATCGGTATCAGAATCATTTTCAGCCTCTTCTAATGAGTATCAAGTATCATCCTGAACCTTGATTATATTATCTTTCCTTTCGTTTTTATGTGAATAACATGTTTCAATTTTCAAACCACTAGCCATCAATTTGAAAAGAATATACTATATTTCGAAAAACTATTCTTCCTAATCTACCTATAGTCTTATGAACGTAAGAAAAATCAAACTTTAAAAAGATAATAAATAAAAAGTGTAAGATAGACATACCCTAAAATAAAGTTTAATCAACACAAAAGTCCACCTGCCAAACATCCAAAGACATCAGAAAGGCATCAAATTAAAGAAAACTATTTGGATAGCTAGAAAAAGGTTTCGAAGGACTGATATTAGTTTTTGTCAAACATACCCATGTAATAAACCATAAAATTACAAATCCACATTCATTCTTAAGGAAGAAAATTACTAATTTACAGTTGACATTAAGTGCAAATGAGCAACTAATAAGCTATATAAACATTACATGGGATGAGGATCGTGGGATGAAAGAAACGAACACAAAGAAGAAAATGCTTATTTATGTTGCTTTTTTATACAAGCATCAAAGGACTTAATAGTATTTGCACTAAACTGCAGATTTTAGTATTTATATTTAAACTCTCCCTTTGTAAATTGGACAAAGCTTCTCAAAATGGTCAATTTGAAGTATAAAATATGAACTAGTTGCAATCCTCTTGTCAAATCATTGATACAAAATTATTCTAAGTATATCATAAATATTTAGAGTTGAAGTGGTAGCGAAAAATGATGGAGTTTGCTTACTGAGTGTAGTAGTATAAAATGCCACCTCTGTTCACAACAACATTGAGAGCAAGCAGAGCAATAAACACAAAGAAGGTCCTACTCGCAAGCCTAGCAGCCAAGCAGGATGCCACCTCCATCCCGCGGTTGATATCCATTCCTTTCCACCAAGATAGCACATAAGCCATTAGAATTCTCATCGACAAAATTTAGATACAATAATTAAACACTAAAACTATAAACCAATTCTTTACTAGGGCAGAGTTGGTAGTAGAAGGTAATTAAGAAGGTTTATTAATTGGTCACTTGTAAAGATTGAAATTCACGAACATGTATGTTGGGGAAGTTTTTAATCAAGCAAAATGAACGACAAAAACTCTTCCTTCCCATTAAAATCTACTGCAACAGTAAGCTTTTTCAAAAAATCATATCTGGTAGAAAGCCTTTCTAGCATCTTGCCATTGCTGAAAAATAACTACATGTCCCCAAGAGAAATGATGTGGTCATATGATGAGTTTTAAGTCTCACAAAATTCTAGCTACTGAAATATGAAAAATGGGCCATGCGCCAAGTATGTATATAAATGAGTTCAGCAAGAAGGAAAATTGATTCTTCTAAGGGATTCTAACAAGAGTGAATAAATTTAATAGTTAACACTCATATATTCTTCATCCATAATTTCTCCGGTAACTGTAAGTGGTCCAATCTCTAGTTAGTATTGCGATGTCATCAAGGTATTGTCTCTTGTGCTCTCCAAATCCAAGGCCCTTGACAGTAGCAATCTTCAACAAGCTGTTAGATTATTTACAAAAAAAAATTAGTGGCTCCATATGTGAAAGGCTTGTAATCTTGAAAAATATACTTTTTATGTACATCCATGTAGGGCTCATATCTTCAGCAAGATGCACAACAAGGTGAAGCCCACAAATGAATGGCTAGACTAAGTCCAAGCCCTACATTGTATTATATGCATGCAGACACCAATACATATTGTGCTGTACTACTGTACCACATCAGATTGACTCAACTTCATAAGCGCACATGTTTATCCAAACATGATTCATAGTCCAAATACTCTGTAACGCTAAATGTTTTCATCAGAGTCCATTCGTCTCCAGTTCCAAGTAGAGTTGATGGAAACATTACCTAAAATCTAAGTCAGTGAACATTGACATATAAAAAGAAACTTTCATCTAAAAAGTCTTAAATACAAGAAAGTTTGTCCAGAGGTCCTTGCACCAACAAATAACTTCCCAAACAGATTAACATATAAGTGCAAAGTTAGGGCTGGACATGTAAGCAACTGATAGATAATATAATTAGGTGAGGAGCAAAATCTTGTTCATAAGAGAATAAGAGGTGTTCCCAAAAGAGGTCATGATACATCCCTTTGTTCCACTTTGGCTAATAAGAGATTATGTTGTCATTTGACCAAATAGGGTATTAATTCATCTTGTACTGATAAGAAAGCAACTACCTACCGAGAGTGACGTGCATGGATGAAGAAATTATTACTTACTGTTGAGAACTAATAAGGGATTTAGTCCCACATTGGAAAATGTAATATGAAGAGGAGCTAGACTCCCTATAAGTAGTTGAGTAGCCCATCAATAAAAAACACAACAATTATTCTCTACATGGTATCAGAGCCATAACCACAACAACAAAAAATTCCACCCCTTCCACAACCCGGCAAACCCCCCCTGCCGACCCCCCTCCTCTCCCCCTGCCCCCTGGCCCCCCTCCGACGCCTCCCCCCCTGTCGTCGACCCCCTTGCCCCCGGACGCCTCCCTGCCTCCTGCCCCCCGACGCCCACCCCTGCCGACCCCCCCCGCCCCCCCTCGACGCCCCCCCTCCCTCTTCCACCCCACTGCTGCCGAACCCCCCCTTTTTTTCTCTAAAAAAACCCTAATTTGGGAGAAAGATTATGTGGGCGGTTATTCACAGACGGATAGTTGTCAAATACTTTATTTGCACCTTCTGTTCCTAGATTCCGCCCTCCGGAATTACAAATGCTTTATTTGTTTTTCGTTCTCGATCTGCAAATTAGGATCTACATGCGCGCGTCGGTGTTGGCCATGTTAATAGCGCATTCGTAAAGTCACCATGATAAAATAGTATTTTTATATAATAAAATAAAATATTTTAATTTTGGAATATTTACTAAAAATATTCATAAACAATTTTAGACTATAATATTTACAAGATAACAAGTTTTAAATTACTATATCAAACTAGTAGCACCATTAGCCAACTGGTCGAGTTGATTGGACCCAAAAGCAAATAGATTTTTAATAAATATTAATTCTGAAATAAATAAGAAAAATAATTGAAAACAAGATTTTTCAATGAAAGATACATGAGAACCACCACAAAAAATTACTATGAAGTTTCGAGTTTGAAAACAACATTAGATTCGATGGATTTCTATATTTGATAATTTGTACGATGGAAACAAATAAACAAAAATATGAAACAACTTAACAAGATCACAAACGATAGCATACTAGGATAATAGAATAATATGTTAGGATCATTACCAATATTTTATTTGAGGTCAAAAAGCTTCGCAAGTAGCCGAAATCAATCGTACACCAAAATAGGTTCAGTCTGGACAAACTTTCGTGCAACGAGCGCCACAAACAAACAATGTGAATCCACGTTAGGTGGCTCTTGGAGATGGAAGAGGACATGTAGGGGTACACGTTAGAATTGTTTTTGCATCAAAAAGATCAATAAACCATATGCAAAGATGTTAAACCTAGGTTCAGAATTTTTATTACAGCTAAAATAACCTTCAATTTTGGCCTTCAAACAACCAAACAAGTAGATGAGACTCTTCTGGGGCTTGATAGGGTTGAAGAGGAGTTTCTTAGTGTCACGACCCATGGCCACAAGTTCGAGTACGGATACGTGATAAATGCCCAGCCTACGCTGCAGCATCAGCGTAGTATGCTGTCTAGACAATCACCAACTAACTATCTCAAATTGATATCTAACTCCTAAGAGAACAATGATACATAATAACAATAATACTCAATCACAAGATCTAATAGGAAGATAATGCACAAAGGATAAAAAGAGAAGAAATCCCAAGGTCATAATGTAGGAGAAATGCATACACCAATATAATCCTAAGTCCTAATCTAAGTTTAGAACCAAACATCCAAAAATGCATCATATCCCCAAAATATATTAAATCTAAAACATAAATACTCCGGAGACAAATTCGATCATCCTAAGGTGAATAGTCTATATTGCATCCAAATATCAAAATAAACAGTTGAAGGGTCCTCACACTAGGTCTCATGGGCTTTATAATAGGTAGGATACAGATCCTTATACTTAGTGTCTAAAAAATGTTATCCAGTCAGGATTAGAGCAAGTATGAACATTGATAGACATTTTATAACATAATAGTGACTATGTAACAAGAGTTAGAATATGTGAAACATGGTAATCAAGTAAGAATGTAAGGCAAAACTAGCAGTTTGATGGAAACAGACAAGAACAGTAAATATGAGAAGAACATATAAATCTGACATGAACTAGATAAAGAACTATGTCAAGCAATCATATCATGTATGTGTTTTGAAATAACAAGTTCGACATGTAAATAGCTTGGGTAATACGGCAAATCGCAGGCGAGAATGTACAATTAATATCCACACGATATGGCAAATCACACGTGATATATGTGATTGCTATCCACATGATTACACGAAGAACAGATAGGGTAGTTCACGCATCTACTGAGGTACTTCCCCTACCCGAAACTAGCATTTATGGATTCAAGTCACGGTATGTAAGATGCACGAATCATGGTAACACGAGAAATCACGAGTATCATGAATAGAATCCATAAAACACTAATCGCGTACAATAAAAGTGACATGAACACGATATGAATATCTAAATCATGAAACAGAGATACTATCATAAAATAAAAGAAAATCACTGCATGTACTTGCCTGGGGTCCTGAGCAATGTGCGAGGATCGATGTCCAAAAGAGTCACAAAGACCTAGAGTGATTTGGAATCATAATCATTGATATCTAAATTGAAATATGGTTTCTAGGTTAAAACTAGGTCTTGGAAGTCAAACAAGGTCAATACCTTGTTTCTAGGGTCAAACAAGGTCATTACCTTATTTCTAGGGCCAAACCAGTCATCTTTAGGCTTTACCTTGGTTTCTAGGCCTATACCTAGATGGAATCAGCCATACTAGCTAATATTACCAAGTATCAATACATATATCTTACAAGTTTTCTACTATCTAGGATTAACTTAGCCAATTTACTATTTATATACCCATAGATGTACACAATGCCTATTACATATACCATTATTTTTACCTATCCATAACATATACTGATATACCCTTTACCTATATATAATATTTACCTTTTACATATATAATATACATATATCTATATATCCTACTATACACTCATATCCCTAACCATTTGTGCGTTACCTTAGCGATGAACTCACTTACCTTGACCAATACCCTCACCTACCTATCCCTAACATATAGGATATAAATATGTAGCTATATGCTATTCTCGTAGGATTACCTTATATATATATATATATATGCATCCTAGCATATATATACACCCTATTTCTATATATACCCATACCCATGGAATCTAACCCTCTAGCAATATACATACCATATGTTATATCCATATACCAATACCCATATAGTATCATTATACCCTTATCTATAGTCATATAGACATTTCCCGATACATAACATTTACCTATGTAATTATTCTACTAGGATATCTAAGCCTATACTCATGTACGCTTATCTATGTTTATACAAATACCATTATGTATCTATATTCTTAAACTTCTATATACATTCATATGGCTATATGCCATACCTATAGGATTACCTCAGCATATCATCTCACTCTTATTGATCAATACCTTTACCAATATACCTTGATACCCATACCTATATACCTTGATACCCATTATATCAATACCCTTCTATGCTAAGACGTATTATCCCTGCCATGCTTACATGTGCCAATACCTATGATATACCAAATTATCCATTACTATACCGTCACTCATTTTGTCTAATATATATATATATATATATATATATATATATATATATATATATATATATATATTAAATATATATATTTTATATATATATATATAAAATATATATATATATATATATATATATATATATATATATATATATATATATATATATATATATATTTAATATATATATATATATATACATATATATATAAAATATATATATATATATATATATATATATATATATATATATATATATATATATATATAAAAATATATATATATATATATATATATATATATATATATATATATATATATATATATATATATATATATATATATATATATATATATATATATATATATATATATATATATATATATTTTATATATATATAAGTGTAGACAAAATGAGTGATATACATATATATTTTTTCATTTATATATTTTTTTATAATATTTCCCTTATACTATATGTATAAAAATATATCTATATTCCTATGGATCCTATAATGTTGGTATCTATATGATACCTATATAAACTATATATATGATATTGTATCCTTGTTATCCTATGCATACCCATGGCTTACCTTGCTACTAAGGTAATTACCTTTACCCTCAGAAATACTTCAACTACCTATATAAATACATATACACCTATATATACATCTATAAATAGCATATCCTTAGGATACCATGTTCCACTGAATACTTGACAAACCCAATACCATGATATGCCATATCATATCTATCATATACTTTATGGATATTAGCTACATAGGTTTACCCATTACCTTAACCAATACTTTAACATATTATCATGTATCATAGAATAATACCTTAGTTAATACCATTACCTTGACCAATATCCAATACCTTAACTCATACCTTGATACCTAACCCATTACCCAAGTTAGACACTACCCTTACCATGGTATCTTAATCTAATATTCAATATCATAACCTTACCTTAGTATCCTAATATTACCACGTACTAGTTCTAATATTTTGGTATCTTAGTATTCTAAATACCTCGATACATCCTGGGATACTAAACCTTAATTTATCCCATACATATCCCACTTGTTTGCACATAGTACCATGGTACCATATTAAGTTTCATATGATACCAACCCCCAAGATACTAACACATGACCATAATCTATAGTTATCTTACATCCAAGATATTCACCCTACTATTGGTACTTGACATCTTGATATTATCCATTACCTAGTTCTAATACCTAATATCTTAGTATCTTGACCAATACCTTATCCTCCTAGATACTTACCCAACTAACTTAGATATTAATATTTGATACCAAATCTGATACCTTACTCAAGTGTCAATACCAACTTACCCTTACTCATGATATTTGAGTGTCATGATACCAATATCCTCATGCACTACAACAAAAAGACCTATTAATAACGTTCGATAAGACGTATTGATGACGCCTGATACCTAAGCGTTATCAAAGTTCGAAATACCTTTTTTCTATGACGGTTTGGGCTAATTTTGGGATTTTTATAACGTTTATAAAACAAAGCATTATTAATATTTTAGAGCAGTGGCAAACTTGTAATATTTTGCAAACTTATTAATATGTTTGAAATACCATTCGTCGCCTCTCTTTTTAATAGACTTCAACTCTCTTTCTTCTTTTCTCCATCCAAAAAAGATTAGGGTTAGGGTTTTGAGAAGAGAAGGATAAAAAAATTGTGTCCGAGCAGAAATCACTGCGAGCTCTGCGGAGACGAAGCCTCCCTCTACTGCGATGCCGACTCCGCCTTCCTCTGCTTCCGGTGCGACCGCCGCGTCCACGCCGATGCCGCCAACTTCCTCGTCGCCCGCCACGTCCGTCGCCTCACCTGCCCCTCCTGCCTCTCCATCGCCGGATCTGGGCCCTCCGCCGCCCTCGTCTCCGGATCCGACCCGACCCTCCCCCTCAACCGCCCCCTCTGCTCCTCCTGTGCTCCCAACGGACCCCCTCGTCCGCCTCCTCCTCCTCCTGTCTCTCCTTCGACGATGAATCCACGTCCACACCGCCGTCGCCTCCGAGAAAACCTCGGGCCGAAAGACGTACGAAGAGGACGATCGTACACTGGAGCTGGAGGATCGGGATAGAGGGGGTCGCTGGAGTGGCGGCACGCGTGCTCCGCACGTGCTCCGACGGCGGCGAAGGAGAAATGGCGGGGTGGTTCAGGATTTTGATAAGTTTATTTGGCCGTAGGACACTCGGCCTAGATTTTGTCCATGAACAGTATTGCCCTACTACCACAGGCTTTGTTCTCGACTTTTACTGGACCAATTCACTTCCTATTGACTCCTATAGGTAGGACAAGTGACTGACCTATGATCCTAGGCTTTGGGCAGTGAGCCATGGCCTAATTGAGCCATGGCAGACCCTACAGATTTCATTTTGTGCAGTCGAACACCCCCCACTGTTGTGCACATATTGACACTATTGTTTGTACACTTGCCTTGACATACTGCACTCTCACATATCACACACGCATCTGCACACACTTGCTTGCTTCACATGCACTCTTTATATTCCTCTGCCACCCACACACATATGATTCACCACTGCAGTTGACACTCAAGTCTTCATATGTACTACTATGCAACACTTCTACCTACACTGCATTAGACATGGCCTTGGTATCATAACATCTATTTGTCTGACCATCTAATTCATACCAAGTTGTTCCAAAATCCCTTTAGTATCTGTCCTCCATAGTTCAGTTATTTGTTAGCTTTAGCATTGGTTAGTGTTTAGATGTGAGAGCTGTACCAATTTGATTTTCTGTGTCGAGTATCATATATTGTGTTCAGTCAAATCCCTGTAACATATCACTATGTTCAGTCCACTTTTTGAGTTATCCACATTTATTTTGTTAGCCTTATATAGGTCCAGTTCGTTGGGACTTTGGGTATCAAACCTCTGTATCAACTGATATATGTTTGTCCAGTTGCATTATGGATTCAATCCTTGAATTAAACACTCAATCCTTCTTTTTGGTTCAGTCACTGAACTCTTTATCAGACCCACTCTTCCCATTGATAGTAGTCTTGTTTAATGATCATATCCCATGTTCTGATACCTACCATTAGTATATGTCCATATGTTGCACGCATTCTTCTTGCTGGCTTGCACACTTAACATTGCATGTACACTTTTAACCACATATATTGCATACATTACACTACCACTGAACACTTGCACTCACACTGAGAGGCATTGCCCTGTCTGCAATTGGGATACACATCACATGTATCAGACTTACCACTACACTATGAGATATCTGTATATCCTCTTTTAACCACATATATTGCATACATTAATTTTTTTATTGATATAATGCTTCACTCAGTTTCGATTAAAAAAAATGAGTCTGGAGAGACACAAGAAGGGCCTTAAACAGAAAGATCGCTATAGAGACATGTTTTCTTAAACAAATTGAGTCTGGAGAGACACAAGAATAGATATTTGAACATGTTCTTACCGTCATTTCTCTGATCCCTTGATGAACATTTCTTATGTTTCTTTTGGTTGTTTTTTTTGATACCCTCTACTTGTCATTTAAAATTGGTCATTGATGACATAGTTAATCATGAACTCCGCTTAAGCACCTGAGATTTTCATATCACTGAGTAGAGATTTCAGGACACAAAATTGTCATTCCATAGGACCATATCCACTTGGACCATACTTGTATATTGATTATGACATTGCTTGCATGATGACACCATCACATTCTTCTTGTATCTTTTATTTAGATTTAGATACATTCAAGTAAACTGTTTGGTGGCGTATTGTGATCCTTAAATTATTAATTGCATATTTTTTGTTTACTTGTTCCCAGTTGCCAGCCTGTGTTACATTTTTCTCTTCCAAAGAAAATCTTTTATGCATGTGGGACAGTTTCAGATGTTCATCCTTGTCTTTGTTACACTTATCCCTTGTCTGTATATTTGGATTATGTACTTATTTGTATTGCTACCAATATTATCCCAATTGAAAATTTTGGATGGTTGTTGGGATGATCCTACATAAAAAATAGACAAGCTTCACTATGAGTGATGAATCTTTTTGTCATACTTTTTCTAGAATTGCTGAAGTGGGTTGATAATTCAGGCATATCTTCAAGTATGGTGCCTTTTCTTATTCTATTTCTTTTGCCATTGTACCCTGAAATCTAATCAACTCTACTTGCACGATTTTGATTTTTGTATTAATAGTTGAGCAGTAATTAATTCTGTGACTGGTGAATTGCAGGTCCTAACAAATGGCATAGAGGTGAAGCTGCAAAGGAATGCTTTTAGTGTGATTGAAGCCCCGACTGGTCTTGAGGAGGACGATGATGTTGAATGTGAAAATATGCTGTGGAATGGTTCTGATATGGGTTAGTAAGAAATTTTATACTTGTTGTCTTTTTATTTTCTTTTGTGATTTTCCATATAACCTTGTTGTTGTTAAATAAATTGTGAAATAGGTATTTGTTGAATTTTAACTCCCTACGTTAACTTAGTTGTGTTTGTTACCTTTATTATAGCAAGCCTAGAGAAAAATGTTAAAAACCAAATAATTATACAAGTCTACAAGTATGCTAATCTTTGATTTTTTTTTTACTTTTAGTATGCTTTCTAGTTGCATATATCTGGTCGATGAAGTAAATGATTCCAGTATCTTGGTAATGGAGTCAACCAATTACAAACAAATGTGCGACTGCAATGCAATTATGCGACTTTGGTGGTTTTTGTTCTTTGATTAAGCTCAGAGATGGATTATGTTGTACCATAGAATGAGAAATGAGAATAATGTCGATGTAGTGGATAAAGTGAGTTCTCTGCAATAGTTTTTTATGGTTCCTATATAATGTTATGATTGTTCCCATTTTCATAAAAACTCTTTTCTAAGGGATTATTCTGTCAAGCTTGCTCCAGATATGGGACAAATACCTGATCCCTATCATGACCTAGTTTGTTTTACTCATTTCTCTTGATATTTCATGATTAGATTTGATTTTTAGACCTGGCAATTATATGGACTGATTTGGTTGTCTTCTCTTTTTCTCAGGATTTCACTGGTGTTCCGGCTGTCGTTGATCTTTCATGATTATTGGTTATGTGGCCAAGTTTTGATGTGGACAATTTTGGTAGTTGTAAATATATAAATATATATATATATGTATTTGGATATTCTATTTTGAGAATGTAATGAAGATGTTGATATGTACTCTATTTTGAGAAATGTAATAAAGATGGTGATATATAATGTTAATTTGATTTTTAGGCCTGACAATTATATGGACTGATTTGGATATGCTAATTTGAATAGTATAAAGTGTTATAAATGTGCTGCATTGAGCCTATACATATTATCTATTCATGACGTTTTAAAATTGTTCTGAATTGTGCACTATATATTAACTATTCATAACGCTTTTATAGAAACTATTCATGACGGTTTTTTTTATGACGCTTTTAAAAAATATTTATAACACTCGTTTTCATAACGGTTGCTTTGAAAAAAACCGTCATGCTTTGTCATTAATGACGCTTTTTAGCCATTATTAAAAGGGTTTTTTGTTGTAGTGATGGTACCCAAGTATCACACTAGTACCATTCCCCAAACTCTAATACATTGACACTTAACTTATTTATACTTGGATCACTTGATGACCACTTGTATCAATACTAACACACACTAACTAACACACACTACCTAATAATATATATATAAGTACTATATCATATATATATTTGACAACCTATGATACGTACACTCACTTGATATCTATAGGCTCATAGGACACAAAATGCTTATGTCGTATAATCAGTTCTCTACTTGTAATCAATACTAAATCTATTAGACCTTTTTAATAAATTCTAGAGTTAAATTATGTCGTAGCCCTTCATATCAGCTTTCCAAAACTTCAAACGGATCACATTTTCGTGTCCGGAAGCTCCCAGAATCGCAAAAATACTGAAACACATTCGTTTTTCGGACACCTAACGCTCAAAAAGTTTTACAGAAAGTTCCATAATAAAATTGACCTATATATATCTATATATATATATATATATATATATATATATATATATATATATATATATATTTAGAAAGCTAACTTTGATATGGTTCTTTTTGAAAAAAAATGGAAGATTAATCGGAGTCTTGAGTTAGGAGTTATGACATTTCTAAGTTGTTATGGCTGCTAAAAACGAGGATAAATACTATTACAAATTTGGGCTATTTTGGACAAAAGAACAATTGTATACATCCAAATCTAATCGTGTATATCATGAGATACCATGACACAATACTACGTATCCTATTTAGGACACATACACGCAATCTTGACTCAAAAATGATACAAAAATCCCTTTGGGGACACCTATCGAACACTTGGGGGTCACAAATTCGTAACAAATACAAATTGAGCATATAAATCAATAATAATCATGATAAAAATCTAGATAAACAAAAATGAAAGCTTATAATATCTAGATCTATCATTAGAAAGTCAAATCCACCTATGTAAAGGTTCATATGGGTTCAATGGCTGTTCATAACCATAAAATTGGTGAAGAATAGATATTTATCCAACTTGTATGTCCCTCATTTGGAGAACTCAGAATTTGGACATGGAAAGGATGAGTCGGATATGATATCCTTGCAAGCTTCTCTCATATGGATCTTCTTGTGCTCTCTAATCTCTAGGCCTTCATGATAGTGAGGGTGAGTGGAATAAGAAGTGGATTGAGTGGAATTGGTAGGAAATTGGGTTTGCTTGGGGAAGAAGAAGCTTTGGGGGAAAAATGAGACTAATGAGTGAAATGGAATGAATGGATGAATTCCTAATTTGAAATTATCTCTTATAGTATGGTTTTGGTCATGCCAAAATATCAAGTTTGCCCTTCTCCATTTATCATGAATGGAATCCAATTAACTAAAAGAAGGAATCTCTACAACTAAAAGGAATATTCCTTTCATGACAACTAAACTTAATTAATTCTAATTGTTAAAGTCATGACTAACAATAATTAGCACTAATACTTGCAAAATCTAATTGCCTAGCCACTAACTGATACTAATATAATTATAGGTAACCACTAATATAAAATAATATATAAAAAATAATCAACATACAAAATTACCAAAATATTCCTATGTTGAGAAGTGGTAGTTACAATCCTACTCCCCTTAGAAAAAAATTTGTCCTCAAAATTTAAGATGAAAGGAGGGCACAAAATAAAGAATAACTCTTGTTCCAAAAGATAGGTATCACTCACACATCTCGTCTCCTCCTATTCTCATAATCCTCGCTATGGTCAAGCCCCCCTTCCCATCAAATCATGGTCTTAAGAAAATCCTATCTAAAATCATACAACATACAATTATATTGAAAAGAACATCCAAGATTACTAAACGTGCATGGTTATGGTCTCCACCTATCACGATATTGCAGTCTATCAAGGGCTACTACTAACTATACTATAGCACAATATTACTAATGCAAACTATAATATCTAGGAATCACACAGATCAATAGATAGAAAGGAAAGGAGAAGATCAGAACAGAACCTGCTAACCCATCACCTATAGCATCGGTCCCCTCGACCGTCATCACAAAAGCACTGTCCTGCTAGGGTGTTTCCTTCTACTGTTGCGGAACAATTTGCTGTGCCACGGGTGGCCTAGCTGGACCCCTCTCTCACTGCCTTAGACACCTGCACTCCCACTCTCATGATACTCCCTTACAATACCCTATATTTAATATCACACAGATACACCTAGCTAATATTATCACCCTCAATAATACTTAATAATACTAAACTGATACGCTACACCTATCACTTATTACTCAGCAATCCTGATACATCCTGGACACTTGCACCCTCTAGGTACCCTTGGTACATTATCACTAACTACATAATTATATTGGATGCATGCTTGATACTCTAGGATACTAATTGTTAACTATACTCTGACAATTGTCTTAGAACTATTGCTATAAATTGTACTATACTATGAGTATATATTCCTACTATTCGGCAGGTGTTAAATTCTCCTCTCATTAGAGTGGCTTCTGGAGCTACTGTTAACATTAGGAATTACCTTCCTATTGAGGCCAAAAACATGCTAAATATTTTTGTGCTAAATGAGGATAAAGAACAAATATGTTGGGCCTTGAATCAAAATGGGACTTTACTACTAAGTCTTATTGTGACTACTACAGGAGGAGATATCCGATAGATATATAGAGCCCTTACTATTGGAATAAATTCATTCAACCCCGGGTCGGGGCGTTTCTTTAGTGGCTTAGCCGGAATGCGATCCCAGTGGATGCGTGGCTTCTTTCCATGGGCATCAACCTAGCTTCTAGGTGTTCCTGTTGCGAGAACCCAGATACGGAGACCATCAATCACTTATTCGTCTCGAGCGAGACGGCCTCGAAGATTTGGCGACATTTTTTGGCCTCCTTCCAACTCTCCCCGTCCCCATCGAGCATCAAAGAACTAGCTCAGGTATGGCTTAATAACGTTTCATTGTCTTCTTCTTCGGGTATTAACAGGAACATTATCTTCGGCAACACTCTTTGGAAAACTTGGAAGCAAAGAAATGAGATCATCTTCGGCAACGGAAAGAGGAACAACTTCATTATTAGCCGGGTGACGTCCTCTCTGCATTAACATCTCTCGGCCTACAATTATACCGGTGGGGATGTCTTCGACAGTAGGCGGACCGCTCCTGACCCTGCTGTCCAGTTTGGCCGGACGCCTCCGACGTTCGGGACTCACAATTTGGAGCTGGAGATTTGCGACGAGGCAACGACGGCTAGTGTTCCGAAGCGGGCCAACTTAGAGCACGGAAAGAAGGGTTTGGATCCGCCAAAATTGGGTTTAAAGCTCAACATTGGTGGGCACTCGGACAATGGGTGCAGCACAGCGGGTGGCGGGATAGTTCAGAATTCGAGCGGGAATATGGTATTGGCTTTCCTAAAATTCTTGCAGCAAGGAACATATGGTAACCCAGATATAGATGCACTGATATGGGGGTTATCCCTTTGTATGGAGAAGAATTTGGAGATCACTTGCATTGAATGCTCTTCACTCCAGTTATTCAACATTATGAAGGGGAAAGCTAAACCCATGGCCGATCGAGTATAGCTGTAGAAAAATCAAGAGCCTCATGTCCTCCAACACCGACATGGCCTTATGTCCGAAAGAGCCTAGCGGTGTGGCAAAAGCTCTCGCGTCTCTGGCGTTCGTTTCCAAGGAGGCATGGATCTTCTCCCACACCTCTGTTCTTCCTTCGGCGATAGGAGTGGGGGTCCTTCGGGAGCAACATGCACTACAAGAAAAATACAATTTTATGACGGATAAAAATCGTCATATATGACAATTTCTGACGGTTTTTTGAACCAAGCAACCGTCATGAACACGGGTGTTATAAAGTTTAGAAAAATCGTTATATATGACTTACACTTATGTGACACTTTTTTTTATTAAAAATGACATAATTAAGTCAATTATATATACCACTAAATTTGAAAATGATATTAATATTATCATTATATATAACATATCTATCCTAAAGCGTTATGAATAGATTATATATAAATAACGCTTACTAAAATGATCTGGTTCTGGAACTATTCAGAAATCGTTCATGAAATATTATAAAAAGAACTTATATATGACACTTTCTGACGTTCTGTTCTTGTCATTCACACACATATATATATATATATATATATATCACCTGTCAATGCTCATAATTCAATGCGTTATAAAAAGCATATTAATTTTCTGAGACAACAGAAATATGAAATTTAACTAACATTTGAAATATTTCATTAAAAAATATCCAAATATCACATCATCTTAATTACATTTCAAAACATATCACTCTTTTTTCAATTTTTGTTTCACCAACATATCTCCATTAAATTTCAAAATCCAAAAATATATACATCTTTCCCTTTTAGGACAGCCGGTCTCAAAACATTGAAACATTGCATTAACCAACACCAAATAGTGACAACCCTTCAAAAGCCAACATTGTATATCCCTTCAAAACTGTCAACACATAAGTTAAAAGGAGAAACTTGATAATCAATAAAGGTATAAAATAAAATGTAACTAATCTTCAGCACCAAAATTCCTTCATATATCGCAAACGACATTGCATGCAAAGTTACTTACCTAGAGCACCAAACTCACCGTCTCGTACTATCTGCACATTAATTTGCAAACAAAAAACTGAAAAATTATAATATAAACTGAGAATGGTATGAAAATTTGAAACTGAGAAAATATCCAATAAACTAAGAAGTTATAGTTATAGTCTAGCAATAGTTCAGTCCAAAAAACATAAATTATCCTATAAACTGAGAAGTTACTCCATATGCAAATCGCCAAGCATGTAGTAGTTTGTAATGATGAGATTCAGATCACTCTCCTGAAACAATAAGAAATAAATCTATGCACAGGTCAGTAAACTATCCAGATCAACAACAATGAACTTCAGGTAGACAAATTAATGATTAATCAAAAAATAGATTTTCAACTTAATTTGTGTTCCTCCATCTAGCATGGGTTGTCAACTTCCTCAGAATAAGCTGAAGAGGAAACAGATCCATTATTTGAATCAAAAGATGGATATGCATAATAAAGACAAGGAAGAATAAACTTGCTGGAACCAAACTTATGTTTTGAGATGTATCCATTGATATTATTGTCTCAACATTTATATCTACAGGCCCCCCCACTTCTCGATGAGCCAATTCAAGTATAATGCAGACATTTCTATGACTATATTTTGCAGAATACCTTCCCTTTGCTGTATACAGAGCTACCATCAACAACTTTAAAACTCAAATACTGGGTAACATTTGTGTGAATCAAAACACTAACCAAATCATCATTAGCCATCATGAACTGCAATATCACATCGGCACCAATCTCTATCAAAGTCGATTGCAGTGTAAGAAAAAAAAAATTGGAAAGTATAACACTTCTCTGATTTGCATGATATTGATGTCAAAATATGAAGCTCTCCAAAAATTTTGGCGATAAACTCATATCGAATGTCCAATACCACAACAATAATATTACATCAACTGCTTGCTTATTTTAAGATATGGCTAACTATCACTTTAAATTATTTTGCAAACAATTCATAACAAGTGTTGGTTGATTGGTTTTTAAGTTTATAGGTAACATTGACATAATATTTTTCCTCAGACTCAGGATACAGAAAGTTCATAACAATCTTTTTTAGAAAGCCAAGTGAAATTACTTGCCTATAATGACATGTTTGAGGAATGGAGGGGAAGACCTATTTATAGGCAACCAATCCAACAACGACAGCAGTAGTAGAGCTTTCTTCCAAGATTTTGGGGTTTGCTATAGGCAACCAATCCAAGAACTTTAAAAGGATACTAGAAAATAGTCCCAAATAAAGGAGACGACTCTAAAAAAATAAAAGATCATATCATCTCTAAAAGATTATCTAATAAAAATTCTATTTTAACTAAAACTTTCTAAAATTAGTATACCCCTAATTCAACTGCAGATTTGGTGTCCCAAATGAATGAATTAAGAGATGCTGCAATTACAGAAGACATAGTACTGGAGCCAAAACTTGAAAGACATAACAAGTACTGGAGCCAAATGCCTCCACTTCAATCGTGATAAGAGAAAAAAAATAACCTCTACGTGTTCACGAGACTCATTACTCCTTGTTATGATCCGACTTCAATAAAGTTGAGAAGAATGGCACAAGGTAAAATAAAAAGAAAAACAACACCAAGGAGAATAAGAATTGAGTTTTAGCAAACCTGTTTGATTAGAGCTGCCACTTGAGAGCTGGCTTCCCCTCGATGGGAACTGAATGGGCCAGGACGAAGATCTGGGGGGAGAAGGAATTGGTGGCAAGCTTGTTGGTGAATATTCTGGCAAGGAAATGAAAGGCATAGGCTGTGACAGAGGACATTATGTTGGAATACTGCTGAAACCTGACATCGGAACCATGTTTGTTGCCACCATCGGTGAAGGCATAGACATTATATGGGAGTGAATAGAGCGACTCATGCCAGTCATTCCCATTCCATATCCCATGCCCAGGTGTGAGAACGGAGAGAAGTGGGGCATGTACAAGCAATGCAATATTGCACCAGGTGACATACTGCTTGCTTGTATGATCTAAGATCTTAATAATCATCATATCATGAAAATTCCAAGTTAAAAGTCTTATCATATCCGAGAATCCTTCCATAGAGGATAGCTTCTTACCTGAATTTGTAATTAAAGAATTTGTAATTGAAGAACCTTCAGATATGCAATAGCCTCATCCAACAGTGACGCTCTGTCAAGCTGCAGATGAAACATTCAGCTTCTTATCTTAGAAACTTTAGAAAATGGAATGAAAATGTTGAGCTTGACCTATATATATATATATATATATATATATATATATATATATATATATATATATATTTGAAGTAAAAAAAATCTCATTTAAATTCAGAACCAGTTCTCTTTCGTGTTGAAGCTATATCTGTTAGCAAAATCCTGCAGAGCTCTACTACCCTACGTGGAAGTACGTTATGTATATTTGTACATATGGAAAAAGATGGAGTGAGACTGGTTATGGTATAGCACTGAATATCGGAGATGAAATGCACAAAGTTATTGTTGCACAGACACTCATGCAACTGCAAATGATCAAAATATATCGGATACACTACTTTCTTGACAAGCATGTCGGTCATGGCCAATTCATGAATATGTTTCGAAAAGGTCAAGAACAAATTGGCATGGTTGCACTCACTCAAAACATAATATGATATGAGATTACACATGTAAAATTATTCTACAGGTAGTCACTTCTAGAAATTAAAATGATCTTTTATCTAATAAAAATTACGCATATCGGTATAGTGGAGGACGAGTCCCTAATGAAATTTGATTTAAAGAAGGCAGATATTTAGTTGCAAACTTATCTTCAAGTGTTTCCTGATCATAGGGAGCAGAAAGAAGTAAAATAAGGGCCAACCCTAATGTAGGTTACAAGATAAAGTTGTAAAAAACGTACACATTTATAGCGTCCTATTTTTCAATGACATACATGTCAGAAAGTATCATGATGATACGTATCAGACACGGATACGACCCTCTGTAGAGGAACGTTGGTGCAACCTAGTACAATACTATATGCAGTGACATTGAACGAAGAGAACATCATATATAATGTGTCTTTGGACTGTATTTGATGTAGGCAGGAGCTCCAATTGTCTCCTTCAGTATGTAATGTTGTCAAATCAGTAAATGTGAAAAAAATGCAGAAATGTAAACTAGCATAAGAGAATAATTGGCTTACTCTGGATAGATGAACATTTACAGGAGCACCAATTCTCTCTTAATCTATAATTCTAACAGGACATTGGAGCTCCAAGAATAAATGGAAACCTCTATCCCAAGTTTCCCATTCACAAAAATGACTTTTAATTCTTGCTTAGTAAAGTAAGTAGCCCATGCATTTTGGTCATTAATAGATATCATGTCTACTCTATTCAAAACTAGCAATCGAATTTGTATTATATTAATGATTAACAAGTTAAAGGATTTATATTAATGAAAAACTCACACCTTATGTATACCTACACGGGGCATAGTGGCCTCGACCAATGGGCCATATCAACATTGAGATTTTAATAATAAAAATTAATTAGTAAATATAATAAATGATATTTTTGTCAATCTTTTATCTTGTCCCTGCACCTCGTGGAACATCTCCCACGTGTCCTGCTTTTTCTCAATCTTTTAACTTGGACTACATCATGATCGGACAACCTTCTTTTCTAAGCTTACATGTATCATGGTTGGGATTGAAAACTATACCAATAGTAGTTCGGC
Source organism: Iris pallida (assembly GCA_029216955.1). Classification (NCBI taxonomy): domain Eukaryota; kingdom Viridiplantae; phylum Streptophyta; class Magnoliopsida; order Asparagales; family Iridaceae; genus Iris; species Iris pallida. The sequence continues at coordinate 44,325,901 of JANAVB010034417.1, read as the reverse complement.
ATCGAAAATCTATTGAGTTTTTCAACACCGGCACAAAAGAGATGATACAATAAACATAGAAAGACAAAACAAAAGAGAGCATGTACATGAGAGAGATATATAACCTTCTGCTCACCTGGATCAGTATGATCCTTTGCTCATATCTCCAATATCTGTGTTTAAATAGTATAGGGGAATGTGCATGTACTGTGAAGATGTTTGTTGATGGCCATCTAACCACATCTTTCTTCCATTCATACAGAAATTCCAAGCTAGCTAGGAATATTAATGGAGTGATGGTTAAGATGACCATCAATAAAACACATTCAGAGTTTGCAATACCTGTAGAACTTTTGTCGGCTTGTTGTAGATAGTACGTTTTAGGAGGGTGCCATTGACGAAACTCTCTCAAGAGAGACACACAGACACACCTCCTCTTATCGAACAATGATGTTTAAATTGTGGGACACTATTAAGGTATATACCTATGCATGATCCTATTCTAGTACGTAGCAAGTATATTCCACATAATAATTGATTTTAGACCAATGTTTTATTGTCCAAGTGCAAAAAAGCCATTAATTTCAACAAGGAAAATTTTATGATTATACTATACAAAAGCACTACATTCATTTCTGTTTAAATCCATGCATCCTTTTTGTGAATTAAAACACATAAAAGTAAGTTTATTAAGTATTAAATAGGGATTTGAGTAATTGAAATATATATAGAAAATTTACTTGGAAATCAAGGATACATATGTAAATATATATAGAAAAAGATTAGAAAACACACCTTTGGGATAGAGAAGTGTAGGTCAAGCTTTCGATGCCTCAATGGCTTGTTTTGCAACTCCCTCATTGCGTTTCGAGTTGCTCTTATATCATAGTATGATATCATAACAAAACAAGCCATTGAGGCATCGAAAGCCTAGTTGAGCACGAGCTTGAATATTTTTTTCAAGCTCGAGCTCAGATCGATAATTTAGAGCTCGAACTAGAACTAAGCTATGACAACCTCAGGACATAATGACCTGAGCGTGAACATGCAAAGCTTGACTGAGTTCAGCTTGATTGCAGCCATATTTATAGACAAAGATGACCGGTTGCATGATAACTATGCAATTCCTGAGCATAAATAAACACTATATGAAGGATTAAGTCACATCTATTGAACAGTTTTATCTCTTTTTTTCCCTTTTCTTGCCAGCTGGATGAAATGAAATACAAACATAGGACATAGCTATTTTTCTTTATTCATATAAAAATTAAAGAAGGGTAAACAATAGTAAGAGGACATATAAGGAAATCGGTCAGTAAAGTAATTTTGCACCTTCATATTTACTTTCATCTGTGTCCTACCTAATTCCTAACAGTTGGCAAGGCTCTGAATGAAGATATACACCCTCAGTGATACGGTACCTATAAAAAAGCACCAAATGCCAAATTAACAAACATGTTTACTAATTTGGATGGTTTGTATCACATATTAGTCATAATGTATATCAAAATTTCAACATTTGTCATTCCAACATTATTGAAAAAGCTCAGGATTGATACATACGACACGAAAAAGTTAGTAATGACTTTGTTGTTGTAATCACTAGGACGCTGATCCAACAACAGTATTACCAAATGCTTCCACCATTATCCATCCAAGCCTACTATTAAACGGGTTGTATTCAGGACATGATAAATATCCACAAAACTAAGAACCTGGCTTTAACGACCAGTGGTCATTCTGATTCAAAATCGCTATGTTCTATCTACAGCATTCTATTTTTTTGTCAGATTGAATCCAAGGTTTCCTCTAAAACCTAGAAGAGGATTTCCAACTGTAACTCAGCTGCATTCACAAGTGTATAAAAGTAAATCTACAAAATAAAAATACAATTTTTAACCATGAAAGTGTTCAATACGTAACTGTAAATTCAAACTCAAATACAAAATAGTGATTTATGCATATAATTATGTATAAACATGTAACCTATAATGCCTAAATTGTATATGCACCTATGTTTCTGTAAAGTAACTATTGTTAAGATAATAAGTTGGAGTACCCATGTCCTGTATAAGCTTGATGCAACATGAAACTGACATGTCTTTCATATTGTGACATTGCTTATTATTCAAATGGAGGGAAAGTATTAGTCCATGCTGGACATTTTGGCGATGTTTGGGGTTATTGGACTGATGATGGACTTGGATATCTTAAGTTTCTCCAAGTAGATCTTTAAAGAATACTATTTGAAGTTGTAGTCTAAATTTTACTTTAATGTGTCTAAATGCACCTTCATAATCCCGCTTTAGTAACTACTATTTCTAAACTATGCATCTTGTATTGCTTGTGTTCCGACTAAGGCCATCCATAGAGTTAATCTGGGTCATGGTTTGAAAACTTAATACAGCATTGTCTTTTTTTCCATCTTCTCTTTATTTGGGAATCTTTCTGGAGCAATAGAAGATGAGTTTCAGCTGTGTCGATCAGAGGCTTAAGAAGCTTGAAAAACCTCACTTTCATAACCAGTTCCTAATCTGTTCATAGACAACTATTTGAATTTAACACCCTAATTTATAGTGTGTCTGCACTTCCTAGACTACAATATTTTGACGAATTTCAATGTTGGAAATGGTCCGTGATCAGAATCTAATGCAGTACAAATTCATCATTGTAAATTAAAAACGGAACTTTTTTAGATAAATTCAGATCAAACGGCGATACCTGGCGCCAGTAGGCGAGCACGTTCGCCTTGACGGAGCAACCCTGCGGGCCGTAGTCGTACAGCCCCGCCACTCCCCAATAGATCTTGAACGGCGGGATGTAGAACAGCCTCCTCTCCAGCGTGTTCACGCAGCTGTCCCTGAATGCCTCCTGGCTGGCCGAGTTCCTGCCTCCGCCGGCCGAGGCCACAGCGGCCTGCAGCTTCCTAGCGACCACGTCGGCCTCGATCTTGAGCCTCTTGAGGGCCTCCACGGCAGACTCGACGTCAGAGGGGGACGCGCCGGGGGCAGACTTGAGGGACCGGACAGCGGCGGCCTGGGCGTCGACGGTGGACTGCTTCTCGGCAAGGTGGCGGAGGGCCTGGGCGTCGACGGTGGACTCCTCTGGTGCTTGTGAAAAAACTTTCTAGGGTTATGGTTAGGGTTAGGGTTAGGGTTTGGAATTTGGAATGAGAATGGAGGATTTGGGGGCGGGAGAAGATGATGGGCTAGGGTTAGGATTTGGGATTTTAGGTTCTCACGCGGGAGGGATCTCGCACGGGAGAAGATGAAGAGGAGAGACAGAGAGGGAGAGAGAGAGGAGTGGGTGTGTATTTAAATGGGAACGAAAAAAGGTCGGGGGCTGAGACGGGGAATGAAAAAAATTTAGAACTTTTTATGACGTCCAAATATAGAACTGTTGTAAATATATGAACAATATATAACGTTTATATTAAAAAAAAGTTATAATAAGCCAAAAACTCTTCAAAACTGTCATATTATGCGGTGTTCCTAAAATCCTGTAACGCTTATATATGAACCGTTGTAATAGCTTCTTTACAAGCGTTATAACAAGGTATTTTTCTTGTAGTGAGGGCCGGGGTATCCTTTAGTTTTTGGTTTGCATATATTGTTTTGTTTTATGGTGTAACTCTGAACCTCAGTTTTTATTTTCTTTTGGTGGGATTTTGTCCACTTACTTATTTTGTAGGCCATTAGGGTTCAGTTCCCAACACCAACTGGAGCTGCCCACTCCCTTTTGCCTCTTATTAATATATTTCCTTTCGTTTGTTAAAAAAAATCTATAGGCTTATACACTGATACTTAATGCTCACCTACCTAATGGAACCACTCACAGACCCATAAGTTATACTCCCTACAATCAACACTAATACTTAACCTGACACAACCTATCTACAAGTTACTAAGCTACTACACTATACAAAGAAGCTGTCTCGAAACTAATGAAGGTGAAGCCCAATGAGGAATGAACTAGAGGAACTAAAGATATCTCTACCCTAAGCTGGTAGGGTGATGGAACAGAACTCAATGATAACAAGGTGGAATGATAGGGACGATATGTTAAGAACCAATTTAAGATATAATTCGATAATCATACATGTCGATATAAAATTATGTTACCCAAAATCCTCGTCACGCCAGTAAGCATAGCTGCAATAAACGATAGAGTTCATAACTAAAGTATATACCTATATAATTATATTATCTAGAATTTTTACCACACAAACAAGTATGGCTGCGAGAAACTATGAATTCCATAACTAAGATAAGTATACCCCAAATCAGGCAATATGTCTTTGCCATCCAACAAGTATGGATGTAAACTCCAGACTCCATAACAAAAGTAGACACTTACCTTTCACATTGTTCTTATCAAATATATCATCAGAATATACTTAATTTAGTCCATAAAATTTATCTCGATACAAAATCAAAGTCAACAATGAATACTAAGAATCAATTTCAATAACGAACAAGGAAGAGTAGACGAAAACAAGTAGAAAAAAAATTTGAGATAGGATTTATAGTAAGATTCTCTAGGGTCATTCCAAGAATCTCTCAAGGAGTCCAAATTTGTGACTGAGTATTCTCTCATCCTAATATCCATTTCCTATCGCAGGCTCGCAGTAGTACAAATAAGATGTTGCACTACTATAACATCACTCTAGTTGCGACTATATGGGCCATAAAAATGTGTCACGACTTGTGCCCACAAGTTCGGGTACGGGTACGTGATGCATGCCCAGTCTACGCCGCAATATCAACATAGTAAGTTGTCTAGACAATCACTAACTAACTATCTCAAACAGATATCTAACTCCAAAGTGAACAATAATACATAATAACAATAATACATAATAACAATAACACTCAATCATAAGATCTAATAGAAAGATAACGCACAAATGATAAAAAAAGAAAAAAATCCCAAGATCACAATGTAGAAGAAATGAATACACCAATATAATCCCAAGTCCTAATCCAAGTCTAGATAACCAAACATCCATGAATGCATCATATCCAAAAATATATGCAATCCAAAATATAAATGTTCCGGAGAAAAATCCAATCATCCTAAGGTGAATAGTCTACACTGCATCTAGATATCAAAACTAAACAGGTGAGAGGTCCTTCCACTGGGTCTCCTGGGCTCCGTAATAGGTAGGATACAGATCCTTATATTCAGTATCTAAAAAAAGTTATCCAGTCAGGATTAGAGCAAGTGCAAACACTGATAGACATTTCATAACATGATAATGACTATATAACAAAAGTTAGAATATGTGAAATATGATAATTAAGTAAGAATGTAAGGCTAAACTAGCAGTTTAATGGAAACAGACAAAATAGTAAAATACGAGAAGAACAGGTAAATTGACATAAACTAGATAAATAACTAAGTCAAGCAATCCTATCCTCTATGTGTTTTGAAATACCAAGTTCGGCACGTGAATTGCTCGGATAATACGACAACTCACACACGAAAATGTGCAATTGCTATCCACATGATACGGTAAATCACACGTGAGATGTGTGATAGCTATCCACATGATTACACGAATAACAGATAGGATAGTTCACATGTCTACTGAGGTATTCACTGCCCGACATTAGCATTTAAGGATTCAAGTTACGGTATGTAAGATGCACGAATCACAGTAAACACGAGAAATCACGAATCATGAGTATCATGAATAGAATCCATTAATACTATTCGTATGTAGCAAAAGTGACATGAACATGATAAGAATATCTAAATCATGAAATAGAGACAATATCAGGAAATGAAAGAAAATCACCACATGTACTTGCTTGGGGTCCTGAGCAATGTGTGAGGATCGATGTCCAAAAGAGTCAAAAAGAACTAGATATAAAATATCAATATCAAAGAGTGATTTGGAATCATAGTCATTGATACCTAAATTAAAATGTGGTTTTTAGGTTAAAGTAGGTCTTGGAAGTCAAATTAGGTCAATACCTTGTTTCTAGGGTCAAACTAGGTTATTACTTTATTTCTAGGGCCAAACTAGTCATCTTTAGGCTTTACCTAGGAATTAGCCATACTAGCTAATATTACCAAGTATCAATACATATACCTTACATCTCTACTAGTTAACTACAACCTAGGATTAACTTAGCCAATTTACCGTTTTTATACCCAGAGATGTACCCAATGCCTATTACCTATACATTATCTTTACCTATCTATAACATATATCAATATGTCCTTTACCTATATCTAAACATTTATCGACCTATATATCCATATAACTATATATCCATATATCCTACTATTTATCCATTACCTTAGCTATGAACTCACTTACCTTGACCAATACCCTTACCTACTTATCCCTAACATATAGGATATACATATGTAGCTATATGTTATTCCAATGGAATTACCTTAATTACCTATATGCATACATATCAATATACCATATATATACCCATATCTATAATACCCTACATCCCATATATATATATATATATATATATATATATATATATATATATATATATATATATATATATATACATATATATATATATATATATATATATATATATGTATAATATATATATATATACATATATATATATATATATATATGTATAATATATATATATATATATATATATATATATATATACTGTAGAAGCATGAAAAAGAAGAAAAAAATAATCCATGCGGCCAAGAAGCCGCATGCGGCTCAGGAGTCCCATGCGGCTCAAACACATAGGCAGCTCGAGTGGACTCCATGCGGCCCGCAGAGGGAAGCCACGTGTCTTTTCAGAACAGCTGTACCCAGCGTCATTCAAACACAATTAATACTCTGACGGCTGACAGTTGACAGCTGACAGCCCTGACGTAAAGTAGTCATGATGACTGACATAAGAGCACTATCTTCCTAGGAAACTGGAGAAAATCTTCGCAGCTTCGAGGCTAGTTTATGCGGCCAGACTAAACGAGTTCACCTATGCGGTTCAATCATGAAGGTCCCCCATGCGGCTCGGCCATGAAGAAACCCATACGGCTCGGTCACGAAGAATCTCATACGGCTCGGCCATGAAGACCCCCATGCGGCTCGGTCATGAACATATTCATGCGGCTCGGTCATGACAACCTTCATGCGGTTCGAGTATAGAGACTATTCATGCGGCTCGGTCATGAAATCTTTCATGCGGCTCGGACATGACGACCTTCATGCGGCCCAAACATGAACACTCCTCATGCGGCTCAACAATGATGACAGGGCACGTGTCCTAAAGATAATCAAATTTTGGGTCAGATCCCAATAATTTGGGACACGTGGCAAGAGAATGAATTAAATTGATTCATATAGATTTGCGGACATCAGCAAATCATCATGATGGGGATATATTGCAATCAACATTAATTACTGACATGATTTAGCATAATCCTCATTAATGGCCCAGATCCTTCACGCTCAAGATTAATGGCCCAGATTGATCATTTACCAGGCCGCCGCCACTTTGAGAATGGGTAATCATTGCAAACCCTAATGATGCCCCCCACTATTATAAATAGCAAGGTGTCATTCCCTTGCAGAGGGTCCCCGAATAATCAGAGAGAAAAATACACAGAGATCAATCCAGAGAGAGAAGCCAGAAGAGCAATACGAGGAGAGCAAGAAGAGCATTTCTTCGTCAACGTCAAGCATCTCGTCACAGGAGCCAAGGCTACGTCCGATCGTCCAAGGAGTAAGGCAGAGCTGCCGTCGCTTTCCCGAGCCTCTACCGTTACCCCCCAGAATCAAAAATAAACAATTGTACTTAGATTGCTGTACCTAGGTTTTCGTCCCTAGGCTTTCTTTGTACAAGCGAGTTTGTAACGTGAAGTAAAAGTCCAGTCCTCCCATAAAACTGTTCTGCTCTTTTATATTTCATGGCAAATACGATGGCGACTCTGCTGGGGACAAACTTCTCCATGGCTGAGGAGTTGGTGACGCAGTCGGATGCAGCCAAGCTTGGCTCCACGTAACAAAAGATGGTCGTCCATTTCGACCAACAGGCGTTTGAAGGAATGCTCTCCGACAAGAGCGCTGGCCCGATCCAGAAGCAAGCCCGCACGAAGAAGGCCCACAAGGAGTGGAGACCCCGATCATTCGCTCCTGCTGAAGCTCTTGTAGAGATACCCTCTGTTGCTCAAGATGGCGGGGAAGACTCTCCTGCGGCCCCACTTCAGACCGTAGATAACTCTGTTGTCCCCAAGTCCGGCAGAAGAAAATACTATGATGCTGGACTTGTAGGGGCAAAGAGGAACTCTATGCGATCCGAGCCGCATAAGGGTGCTAACCGTATAGAAAAAGCTCATGCGGCTACATCCGCCAGCCGCATGAAGAAAACTCATGCGGCCACATCTGTCAGCCGTATAGCTTATGCGGCTACAGTTACCAACCGCATGGATGAAACTTATACGGTTACTGAAGTCAATCGCTTGCAGAAAACCCATGCGGCCACAATTGCCAACCACATGCGGCCAGCCTGCACGGTCGTGACTCCTAGTCGCACAAGAACAACTCATCCGGCAGCTAAAGACAGCCGCATGCAGACAGCCTGTACGGTTTCCAATCCTAGCCGCATAGCGTCTGTTCCACGCTTCTCTCGATCAGTCTTCGACCGTATCTCATGCGGTCCTGACCCTGATGGTTCTCTGGATGATAAGTCAGACTCTGTAGTATTCAACTTGGACTCTTCCTATTACGCACCCGCAAGTGCTAAAAGAAAGAAGTCTAGGGCAGCGCAGGCTCATCGAGCCCAGTCAGCTGCCCCAACCTCTGACTATCGGAGCGTCCCGCTGATTATCACGCGGGCCTCTAATGGAAAGTTGTATAAAGCTACTCGTACCTTGCCCCCTGTGGCCAATGGACGGGATAGTCATCAAGCATCTCCCAATAACGAACGAAGGCAAGTATACGAGCTACCTTCGAATCAGGGAGCAGGCGGGAGGCCTACACACTCGCGTGCCCGGAATTCTCGAGCCAGCAAAGCAAGTGACTTGCGTGAGGCCATCCTCCACAAACGCAAGGAAAGAGAAGATGCATCGGGGTACAAAGAGTCCTCCCACGGACGTCACTGCACCCAAGTCATCGTCAACTGCTGCTGCAATAGCATGACGATGCAAGAAGATCGGTAGTCTGTCTTTCAAAGACTGCAACAGCCATCTTCAGAAGACGAGGTACTATCCGTCGTCTCCTACAACTCTGCTCGGAAAGTCCCCGCTGATGGAAGAGGGAAGAAGACAAATGTTTCCAGCCCGAAGATCTCAACCACTGTGACTAAAAAACTGTCGTCTAATCGGGTGCCCACCATCGGAATTTTCCAAGGTACTCGCTCTAAGACGAAATCTGCTACAGTGGGGGATTCGTCGTCCGTAACACATGGGGTTGCTGGGGCTGGAGGTAGCACCCCTCCGAGCCTCCACAGCAACCCGATGTTCCAAGAAGACTAGCCGGGGGAGACAACTCTCCCATCGGATGTAGCAAACCTCGACGTCCCCGAGGACGTCCACAACTCCCATGACGAGGCAAACTCAGAGACTGGGGGTAATATTCCTTCTGAGTCTGAGTCAGAAGGGAATATACCTACATACCCCGATGACTTCTCGCTACAGGGATACGATTCAGAGGGCGCTTCCTCCACCGCTCCGTCTATCTCTTCTCATGTGAAGACGGTATTCATGACAGATAGCAACCAAGGTGGTTCCAGTGATCGCCAACGCATCGACACTCTAGAGGCCATACTACATGCCTTGGTCAAGTCTGTAGACGAGATCAAAGCGGCCCTTCCAAATCTCCAAGGAGGGACGCTTGGCCAAACAAGTGCGGGTCCTGCGGTTAATGAGGACTCGAACTCAGCGGCACCGAACCCGGGAAACAATCCTCCGGAAACAACGGCCCCTACCGCCATGGACGAAGCATGCGAAGCGAGAAGAGAGGTCCAGGAGCTCCGAGCCATGTTCCACGCTCGAGAAAACTCTCAAGACCTCAGAATACGGCAACCATACCCTGCTGCATGGAGGGATGTTCCATTCCCACCAAGATATAAACCGTTCAATATCAATCCTTATGATGGCAAGACCTCAGTAAGTCGGTACATCACTTACTTCGAGGTCACCACCGACCATCTGCCCTATGATGATGCCATTCTCACACGATTATTCATCGGGGCATTGGAAGGAGTCGCCTTCGACTGGTATCGTAACCTGCCGGACAACTGCATCCACTCTTTCGCCGGCTTTAAGCGCATGTTCTTGGAGAGATTCTACGAAGTAGGGCAGGACATCACCATGTCCACCCTCATGGACGTCGTCCAAGGGGAGAAAGAGCTGACAAGGAACTACATCGAGCGGTTCCGCCAAACTGCCATGAAGTTGCCCTCTGGAAATCCAGATTCCTCCTTGATTGATATTCGCCAAAAGAGACTCCTCCCAACAACCAGTCTCTGGATGGGCAAAAGTCAATTCAAGGACTGGAAGACGTTCATCATCAGCGCCACAAGCGCCGAAGAACGATTGAAGAAGGCTCGCCAACTGGGATTACATATCTCGGACGGAGAGAACAAGGGCAAGCGTCCCAACAACGATAATGGGGGTAACCCCTCCAACAATCGGGACAGCAGGGGTAAGCAGGCTATGGTGGCCGACGCAGCACAGAAACCTGAGCCAAAGCCAGCAGACAAACAATGGCCGCAAATCACGTACTCCTTCGAAGACGGTCACGTCAAGCCCATCTTGGACATGCTCATACAAGGGGACAAAATTCAGCTTCCTCTACCAAGACGGGAACCGCAACCGGCAGAGATGGAGAACCCAAAGTACTGCCATTATCATCGCTATGTCCACCATGCTACACACGACTGCTACCAGCTAAAATGGTACATCCAAAATCTCATCGATTTGAACGCTCTGGCTATCGATTTCGAAGAGGTAATCGTGGCATCCAATATGGTGTCCGTACAATTCGACAGCTTCCCTCCGACGGAAACTTAAGACAGGGTAGTCCCCATCCATCTGGCGACAATGGATATTGCTAATCTTCTACCTCCCCAAGATCAGGCTGCTGGTCTAGTGCCCCTCACCACATCACGAGGGGAGGTCATGTAGATCCATCCAGACTTGGTATCAGAAGTGACTCGGCCCACACCATCTTCCACCTACAAGAAGAAAAGTGGAAAAGTCAGGACCTGTCATACAATTTTGGCAGACATCGAGGAAGCTACAGCCGTCGTCATACGATCTGGGGCGCAATCCCAACCTGGGGCTGACAATCCAACTGAAGATCATCAACCCACTACAACTGATGCTCCGGGACCGGCTTAGCCTCCGACGACCGACAAGCCTAAGCCGAGGGATGTTCGTCATTGTACGAGCTCCTGAGACTCTCCAAGGAGAGGCCCTACAACTTTGACATCTTGGCACAATTGGCCAACACATCGGCCAAGTTGTCATTGTACGAGCTCCTGAGACTCTCCAAGGATGTTCGTGCGGCTTTAAGCGATGCACTCCAAAATGCCGACGCATAGCTGGCTCAAGTTAACCTCACGAGAGAAAACCCGTCTGCAGATCTCCAAGACAGTGCCTGCACGGGAGCAATGCCCAACATCGTCTTCACTCCGCAGGACATGCTCATCAAAACTAATCTGCACGATCGCCCACTATACTACACTGGATACATCGGCGACGTAAAGGTGGATCGGATCCACATTGATCCTGGCTCTTCCATAAGTATTATCCCGAAGGGTCTGCTACATCATCTCTGCATCCCAATGCACCGCCTGACGCCTATAAGCACCGCCATCAGCGGTTTCAATTCGGGCAGGAGCTACCCTATTGGAAAGATTCGTCTGAAGTGTCAAATTGGCGACCTCCAATCCGAAGTCACCTGCTACGTCATAGATGCAGACACTTCTTACAACATCCTTTTGGGACACCCGTGGATACACGATTATATGATCGTGCCTTCCACGCTGTACCAGTACTTCAAATATGTCGATAAACACGGCTTCGTGAGGACGGAATTTGCTGATATCGATCCCTTCAAAGGGGTCGAATCTTACTACTCAGACTCCTGCCTGTACGAAAAATCGAAAAAGCATCTTGGTGAAGGAGATGTACAAGCTAGTACCGAAACAGCCACAGGATCAGAAGAGCCTCTGACGATCCACCTCCAAGCTCGCAAACCGGGCAGGTCCGTACCCCTTACCACCACTCTGCGTAAGGACGCAATCAGCCTCTCGGCACAAGAAGAGCAGATGATAATCCGGCTGCCAAGGACTGGCCAAATGCCAAGATCCATAACGGGGCCACTAACAATCAGACTGTCGAGAGTCGGTCAGCCCCAAATGGAGAAGCTCAATCCCTCCGACAAGCCACTGACGATACGCCTTCCCAAAAAGGGTCGTCATCCCGATCCAAGGTCTGAAACTTCTAGCGAATCAGCCACTCCCCGCCCCACATCGAGTACCAAACTGGGGGTCGCTAGTCTGCCAACAACTCCACGCTCAGCACCATCAGCTGAACCGCTGACGATCAACCTCCCGAGGTCGTCCTTCCAGTCTTCATTCACACAGGGGGTAGCCGAAGAGGAGCCGAAGCTAGCCAAGTATGTGGCTGCCCACACTGATGTTCCCTCCGTAGATGATGTAATCCCCCTAGAAAATATACCTTACTTCATCAATAAAGGGCTATCTTTGAACTACCTCGAGCTTAATAAGCTTTGTACAATGTACGCTATGGAACACGGTATAGGCACTCACCTACACACACAAGTGACAATTGTCTACACCACAATACAGCTTACTCCAGCAGAAGACGCTTACCGAATAATCGAGGGAGGAGACCATCCAATCATCTTCGGCCGGAAGGACGATTCGCATCCCTTTACCATAGAAGAAGTCAACCTTGGATCGGATGTCGGGAGACTACCTCTGTATCTTTATAGCCCCCAATCTAAATACCTCATGCAAAAACAGGGGTATGATCTGGAAACGACACCGGGTTTGAACTACGGTACTGGACGACGATTACCTTTGAAGCTTCCGGTCCCGGCTGGCAAACCACGAGACTACTATAGCAAGACTCGATGTGGATTAGGGTATGTGACACCCACGATGACCCCTGAAAGTTCAGATGAAGAATGTGACTGGCATTCACATTCGACCGGGTCACCAACTTCTGACTCGGATACCAGCATCGGAGACGTATTTAGACAAGTCCTGTCAGTCAACATGGCATTCGTCGACGCTTATGAAGAAGATAAAGACATTCCAAAAATCTTTGAGCTAGAGCCGTGGGCCCAACAGTTAGATAAACAATGGGAAAAGCATTTCGAGCAAAGAGAACCTCCCACCGAGGACGAGGTCATACAGGTTAATCTTGGTGATGAAGCCTCCCCGAAACCAATCTTCATCAGCCAGAGTCTGACAGATAAAGAGCGAGAGTCGCTGCTCTAACTCATCAAAGAGTACATCGATGTGTTCGCCTGGAGCCATGAAGATATGCCAGGATTGGACCCCGAGATCGTACTCCACAAACTCAATATTCGTCCGAATGCAAAACCTGTCAAGCAACAGCAACGACGGTTTTGCCCCGATGTCATGAACGCTATTGAAGCCGAGGTCAACAAACTGATAGCCAGCAGCTTCATTCGCGAAGGGCAGCATCCAGACTGGATAGCCAACATCGTACCAGTTCTCAAGAAGAACGGGAAGATCCAAATATGCATTGACTTCCGGAATCTGAATGAGGCATGCCCTAAAGATGAATTCCTTCTCCCTATCACAGATATTATGATCGACAACACCTGCGGCTTTGAACGTATGTCATTCATGGATGGCTTCTCAAGATACAACCAGATCAAGATGTGTCCTGACGACGAGAAGCACACATCATTCCGAACACCGATTGGTACATATTACTACACCGTTATGCCTTTCGGTTTAAAGAATGCTGGCACTACTTACCAGAGAGCTATGAGCATCATCTTTAGAGACCACTTGCGCAAGACAGTGGAATGCTACGTCGACGACATCGTCGTCAAAAGTCGTTCGAAGGAAGATAATCTGCAAGATCTCAGGACAGTGTTCGACCTAATGCGACCACACAACTTAAAGATGAACCCTACGAAATCTTTCTTGGGAGTCTCCAGCGGGAAATTCTTAGGTTTTGTTATTACTTCTCAGGGCATTCATATCGACCCCGAGAAAATAAAGGCAATCATGGAGATGGGTCCCCCGAGAAATCTTCGCGAACTCTGAGGCCTCCAAGGCAGGCTAGCTTACATCAAGAGATTCATCTCTAATCTCTCCGGACGATGTCAACCATTCACCCATCTCATAAAGAAGGGAGTCTCTTTCGTATGGGATGAGGAATGCCAGCGCGCTTTCGACAGCATCAAAGAATATTTGTCGAACCCCCCAGTCCTGGTAGCTCCTGTTGCCGAGAAGCCATTCCTGCTCTATGTGCGAGCGATGGAACATTCTCTTGGTGCTCTTTTGGCACAAAACAATGATGCGGGCCACGAACAAGCTATATACTACCTCAGTCGAAAGATGATTGGGCCAGAATACCGGTATACGGCCGTAGAGAAGGAATGCCTTGCTCTCGTGTTCGCAATCCAGAAGACGTGACACTACGTCACGGGACAAACCATCCACGTGATATCGCGGATCAACCCCCTCAGGGTCCTCATGACCAAACCTGGGGCACTCAGCTCTCCTCTTGCTACCTGGGCGATATTACTATCACCATACCACATGATCTTCGTCCCACAAAAGGCTGTTAAAGGCCAGGCTCTGGCAGACTTTCTAGCAGCCCATCCAGGTTCGGAGACGACTAGGGTATATGAAAAAATATCGGACGTGGTCACCAATTCAAATGCAGTCTCCCATGATGCCATCTGGCGGATGTTCTTTGACGGCGCTTCAAGAACTGGACCCAAAGGCAACATCGTCGCTGGAGTTGGAGTGGTACTGATTTCTCCCTCCGGCTTGGTGATCAATCGGGCCTACTCACTCACAGAGCCCTGTTCAAATATTGTGGCCGAGTACAATGCCTTGGTCATTGGCCTCCGGCTCGCGAAGGAACTAGGGGTGAGTATCTTGAAGCATACGGCGACTCGCAGTTAATCGTCAATTAGATTTGGGGGTCGTACGAGGTCCGCCATGAAGACATGATCCCGTATCATCAAATAGCAATCGACATCATCTCGTCTCTGGGAGGATTCTTCATAGAACATGTTCCCAGACTCCAGAACATTGAGGCTGATGCCCTAGCTGGTTTGGCCGCTTTTCTAGCTGTGCCAAATTACGCTCATCATCAGGTCGACATAATAGGCCGTAAACTGGTCTATCCTAAGGATAACGTTCGGTGCATTGAAAGCTACTCTGCCCTTTCAGTCGACGAAGCACCAGACTGGAGACAGTCGTTCATCGACTTCGTAGTATACGACATCCTGCCAAAGAATCCGAAGGAAGCTACTTCTATCAGAAGACGTTCTCTCAGATTTTTCTATGATACGGAGACGAAAATGCTGTATCGTCGATCCTATGATGGTTTACTGCTTCGGTGTCTATCAAATACAGAAGCCAAGGAAGTCGTACGCGAAGCCCATGATGGTGTCTGTGGAGCCCATCAATTTGGCCCAAAACTGTAAGACCGCCTTCGCCGAATGGGCTATTACTAGCCCACGATGGTTGCAGACGCAATAGATTATGCACGAAAGTGCAAAGCCTGCCAAATCTACGCGGACTTCATTCACCAACCATCCGAATTTCTACATCCGACAGTGGCATCCTTACCATTCGAAGCATGGGGGATGGACATCATCGGTCCGATTACTCCACCTTCCTCCCGGGGACATCGCTTCATACTTGCAATCACCGATTACTTCTCCAAAAGGGCGGAAGCCATCCCACTCACAGAAGTAAAGACTTCAAACGTGATCAGCTTCCTTAAGCATCATGTCATCTACCGCTTTCGACTGCCTCGAAGGATCATTCACGACAATGGGCCACAGTTCGCAAGCCACGCATTTTATCGGTTCTGCGACAAGCACTGAATTCAGAACATTGCTTCGACACCCTATAATCCAGCAGCCAACGGGTTAGCAGAAGCATTCAACAAAACCATAATCAAGCTACTCAAGAAATTCGTGTCCTCTAATAAGCG
The DNA here is from genome assembly GCA_029216955.1 of Iris pallida. NCBI lineage: Eukaryota > Viridiplantae > Streptophyta > Magnoliopsida > Asparagales > Iridaceae > Iris > Iris pallida. Next base: position 44,309,728 of record JANAVB010034417.1, on the reverse strand, counting down.
CGACTGGAACGAGAAGCTCGGCGAATGCTTATGGGCGTTTCGCACCACAGTTCGAACAGCCACCGGGAATACACCATTTTCCCTGGTATATAGGAGTGAGGCAATCCTCCCATTAGAGACTCAGATCCCCTCACTCCGCATCGCCCTCACACATCAGTTGACGACAGACGAAAACCACCATCGCCGACTACAAGAATTGGAGGCCATAGACGAGAAATGCCTGTTAGCTCAACAGCGAATCGAACTATATCAGGCCAGAATCTCCGGAGCTTTCAACAAGAAGGTCAAGGTCAGAACATTCCAAGTAGGCGATCTTATTCTGGCGGTTCGGAGGCCGATGGTTATGACGCATAAAACCGCCCATAAATTCTAACCAAAATGGGAATGCCCGTTCGTCATCGAAGCTGTATTCTCCAACGGCGCCTACCGCCTCGCAAAGCAAAATGGAGACTTGCTCATGTTGTCCATCAACGATAAGTTTCTGAAGAAGTATTATGTCTGAAACAAAATCCTTGAGACATCTCAGAGTGTCGAGTTATGTACCTCCTCGTACCATTGAACTTACATTCTGGTTCCACACATAGAGTCATGTACCCGCTGGTACCTCTGAACTCATTCCCACATTTTCCAATCATACGAGTCATGTACCCGCTGGTACCTCTGAACTTATTCCCACATTTTCCAATCATACGAGTCATGTACCTGCTGGTACCTCTGAACTCATTCCTATATTTTCCAATCATACGAGTCATGTACCTGCTGGTACCTCTGAACTCATTCCCACATTTTCTAATCATAAGAGTCATGTGCCCGCTGGTACCGCTGAACTCATACTCACATTTTCCAGATCAACGAGTCATATACCCGCTGGTACCGCTGAACTCGTACCCACAAAATTTTAGATTACCGAAGTTACGTACCCGCTGGTACCGCTGAACTCACCTGATCTACTGCCCGCATTCTCAATGCACAAAAAGGGTAACAGATCCACAAAATTCCTATACAACCATGTCGATGTTACCTCTGAGTTGTTCCACTTCCACCAAAAATAAACCGCCCCCTCGTATAGAACTTCTACGTCCTCCTACCTCTGAGTCGTTCTATGTATCCTTCATTGAGCCCACTCCTGCCATGTCCCCGTGACCTCTGAGTGGGAAGGCTCCGTCGAAGAAACCATTCATGCTTGCCATGTCCTTACACCTCTGAGTAAGTATGATGGTTACCCTTCGACCTATTATCCATACCCACGACCGGAGTACGCCAAGGATAGTAGGTCCACAAATATCCTCCGTTGAATCTACTCCTGCCATGTCCTCACTACCTCTGAGCAGAAAGATCCCACGGTAAAAAAATCCCCATACTTGCTATGTCCTTACTACCTCTGAGTAATTATGATGGTCCTCCCTCGACTTATTATCTGTACCCACGATCTGAGTACGCCCAAAGATAATAGGCCCACAAACATCTTCCGATGACCACAAATGTCCTCAGTCGACCACAGATGTTGTACTGGGTTTCCAGTACACGCCCATCCCTTCCCTATCATGCTTAGGAGCTCAGTTGCTCCCTGGCATTCTTTCGAATACCAAAAACTTCTATAGCTGTCTTATCGCGATGTTGTTCTAAGTATTCCTCTCCAAAACTTGTTACTCGTACCTAAAACCAAGGTACGCCCAGGGTAACAGGTCCACAAATAAATCCCCCAGCAGGTCCAATTCCACAAACACCACGAGTACAAGAAAGAGAAGATGAGTTGAAACATGCTCATTTATTCAGAATTCAAAGTGCTACATCATTTGGGATCACATCCCTTACAAAATAAAAACAAAAAGAAAAAAACAGCAAAAAAACAAAAAACTGATCACTGCTCCGGGGCACATAACGCCGTGAGACGGTCCGTCAACAAGGCAACCGACCGCTCGAACCTCTGTTTAGCTCGACGCTCTGCCTCTTAGGTCAGCACCGCCGTGTCCTCCAGATGAGCATGAGCTTGCCAGTTGTCCTCGAATTTCTTGAAAGCCTGCTCCAGGTTAACAGAAGATCGGAAAACCTTCTCGGCCTCCCGAACGATCGACTCCTGTTCCGCATGAGCAGCCTTCAACTCCGACTCTAGGAAGGCCAATTCCTTATGAAGTGCGAGAATCCGCTCCTTCGTGTCAGCTATTCTACGAGAAGCAGTCTCTTCCCGAGCCCTACAAGCTTGACTTCGACGACCCAGCCTGTCATACGAAACGGAAAGCTCGTCAAGATCCCCCTTCACAACTGGCCCGATAGTGTCTCGAGCGAGCTTTATCCTATCCCGAGCGGCAATAAGGAAGCCCCGCTCCCGTTCAATCGTAGCAGGCAAGTCAGCCTGTCGTAATACCAGCAATCGGGTCACGAGCTGATCAGCCTCTGCCAACTTGGGCTCCAGGAGCACAGCCAACCCCACCCCGCCAGGAAGAGCCTTCAAAGTTTCAATCTGACCCCGAGCGCACCGCAGGGACAGAGAAAAAGGGATCCCCCGTTCTACGGCAGCATCTACGCCCCTCTTTAAATGGCGATAGAAGCTGTCGACCACATCTTGTGACACCTCGTCCAGAGCCTCCGAAGAAGCCGACGTCAACGGAAGTGTAGCTGGCAACACTGAAGAAGACGTGACAGAATCTGCCGCTCCTGCCACAAGGGAAACAAACTCCGTACGGAAGGACGCATGAACAGCGGCCAACTCCTCTTCAGCAGCCCGTAGAACTTGAATGCTCGGCAGGGCCGAGAAGTCAATCTCCGAAGCCGTATAAGCAGCAGAGGATGAGACGGAGACCATCGCTCCTGGAACAAGCTCCACTCCTATCTGCCCGGAGCTGGCGGAAGGCCCCTCGACATGAGTCGGTGAAGGAGAGGAAACGCTCCTTTCCCCCAGATCGCAGCAGGCCGAGCCTTCCCCAAGAACATCTGCTGTGGGAAGTAAAGGGTCAGGACCGATAGGGCCAAGACAACCATGAATCGATTTGACCTGGAGGATATGTTGATAGAGCAAATAAGCCCCCTCACTAGTCAATATTTGGCTTATCTTACCAGCGGAAGGGTGTGGAGGCTGAGGTTCGCCTACAGCCACCGTAACCTCTTCACCAGCAGCCTCCGAGTCAAATATAATAGACTCCTCCACCCCGGTACCCTCGGGTGGGGATACGACGAGATTGGCTTCGCCTTGCTGAAATTCAACAATCTCGGAGACAGGCCCGAGGACACCTTCGTCACCCCGGACCGAGGCCTCAGCAACTTGGGAGTCCTCAGCCGCCGCTGAGAGAGCCCCCGCAGAAAGGACCGCAGCACACATGCCGCTAATCAAAGCAGCAAGGGCCGGATCAACTCCAGGGGCAACAGACGGTTCATGAGAGCCTGGTTCGTCAGACACCTGCAAAGAAAAAATGATTAGGTCATATCTCCAAGAAAAAGAAAACCACAACAAGGAGATAGCTCCAACATAGTCTTACCTCCGGAACATCGTTAGTATTTTCACCCCTCTCGGTAATAAGCAACCTACGAGACCTAACGGCGGCTCTTTTCACAGAAAAGGTCGTTCGGCCGTCAGAAGACTCACGTCTGACTCGTTTACGTGAGGGACCAGGCACAGCGGGAGGCTGTCCTTCCCTCACCACTTCCTCTTGTGTAGCAAGCGACGGATCCTCCGCCAGTTCGTCTGGTGTGGCAAGCGGTTGATCCGATACATCTTCACCTCCAGAAGAAAGAGAGTCTTCGCTATCATGATCGTCATCCTCCTCAGCCGCCTCGGAAGATTCTGATTCAGGGAGGGGAGCCTGGAGCGCTAGTTGCTTTCTAGCCTTAGCCCCCTTGGGCTTTTCCTCTAAACCGGTACCCACGATGAAACTGGTACTCGGATCGAAATTGACAGGAGGCTTGTTCGCCATAATATGATACAAGGCAACCACATACAAAATTTCCCTCGGCGCCTTAGTATCAGGGACTGAGAAGCTGGCCCGAGTATGATAAGCGTCATAATAATTCCACTCCCTGACACCATCAAGAACGCTACCTTCAAAGCCCAAGCAAGGGCTGGGACAGTCGAGGAATAACTGACTATAGCCAAATTGGCGGGAAAACCTACTAGGCAGGTAGGGCTCCAAGTACACATTATCGCGGTTGCGATAAACCAGATGCGCGGGGCGAATGTTGCGCAACCAGGTGAGCATCTTCGTAGACAGAAAGTGAGGAGGTCCGGTACCATCAAGGTGTACATCCCTCACTTCCTTATCGGAAAAATGAGGAACAGATACGAAAAAGCCACACCCATCCACCCTCGCCAGCACCCTCCGACAAGCTGGCATAGCACTGTATTCCCAAGGTTGGTGATGGCATTGGAAAAGGAAAGCGTCTTCATCTGTAGCATCTCCGCTGTTCCATATCTCATCAAAGACTTGTAGTGCATCAACAACCACCCCATCAAATAGTGGTAAGGTAGCTCTATGCGCTCAAAGTCCAGCGTCTTCTTGCGGGCAATGACCTTAGACGAGAATGTTCGAAGACCATGGTGTATGCTACATACCATAGCCGGGAGAAGAGCCAGTCTAACTCCAAATACCAGCTTGACGGCAGGAAGAATGAAGTGGCGGCTGATCCTCTCGATAGAACCTGCCCCCTCCCGAGACTATGCAGTTTCATAGCCATATTATCAAAAATCCAGCCAGGAGCGCTTTTTCAGACATCTGCCTGGTACCGTAGTAAAAATAGCTAAGAGAGTCAGCTTGACTCCCGAATATGTCGCTATTGGACCGTGACTTCTTGACGCTTAACATCAGGTCCTTTATCTCTTCCTGGGTTTGAGGGGTTCGAGGAATAACCTCGCCAGAAGGGCCAACTTTAAAAAGATAATTGACCCAGGATGTGGTGTGGGGAGCGTTCCCTTCTGAGCTATCCTCCTTTTTTATAGCCATCTGGTGACAAGCACTATGATGGCATAGCAACTCCTGGTACACCGCGACAAAACCTGGGAGTCGTCGATTCTGGTCCTCGAACTCCTCGTTCAACGGGGTGTACACCTCAAAAGGCTCATCCCCCCACGGAAGCTTGGAGACAGTATACATCTCATGAAGAGCAAGCCCCAACTCCCCTCCGGGTGCGAAGAACGTCCCCGTTCGTCGGTTATACATCTCCAGGAGTGCCACGAACAATGGCTTATTGATAGAAAGCCCGTGACAGGTGCCTCGGATGGCATGATAGAGTCCTACCTCCCGCAGGAATGTCCCGTAGGTCTGCAGAACCCAAGTGGTCAAGTGGGCCCACATAGAAGTGGGGTTTATCCAGTTCAGCAATGCCAGTCTGCCAATGGGATAAGATTTTTTGCGAACAAGTCGATTCAAGAATGTATCAGCTTGAGTGAATATGAAGTTGGGACCATATACGTTCATGAAAGTGCCTGGGGCCAGTCCCATCATGTACCGGCGGACGGAATCCTTACCCGCGTACGCTGACCCAATGTTCGGGTTATAATGGATGTCGCCCATCAACATCCCTGATTGGGTAGGAGTTAAGGTACCCACCATCGTCCTGTCCAACAATACCATATTGAACCACGACAGAGGATAATGACGCTCCATGAGAGGAATATGGATCGCCATCCCATCCAAAGTAAAATCCCAGTTCTCAGAGATCTCTAATACTTGGGGATTCTTTATGATTAAAGCGTCCCCGAAGAGGAATGAGGGCTTCAGGTATGATCCATCCAACTTTCCAGAATTTATCATGGTACGGAGATAATGGAGGGTCTGATTCTCGATGGCGTTCAACCTCCCCGAAGGCTCATTAGCAAGAAATTGATTCAGCACGTACTTAACTAAGTCATCAAGACGCATGCCCAAGGCAAACTGATTCGAGCCCACTAAAAGTTCCCCCGCAGGATTTACTGGCAGATTCACTGAAGATAGACGAAAGAAACAAGATTAGAGGATAGTCAAAACAAGAAGCATTTGACAGATCGTTTAAGTCTATGCGGCTCGGGTCGTCACAGCCTCATGCGGCTCAGAACCAGATGAGTCCATGCGGTTCGGTTCATCATAGCCTTATGCGGCTCCGAGTCAAACGAGTCCATACAAATCAAGTTCAGATAAGCTTATGAAGCCTCTGCGGTTTGGGTTCAGAAGGGCCTATGCGGTTCAAGGTTCGCATGGACTCAACAGACGAACCTAGGCGCTGATGCGGCTCGAATTCAGGTGAGACTATGCGGTTCAAAGTCCACACGGACTCATGCGGCTACAAGCAGATGAGCTTATACGGTTCAAAAGTGAACTACGCTCATGCAACCCAAATCAAAAATATATATGCTATTCAGATCGAGTATGACAAGCCCATACGACCCCCTGGGCGAAGTACTTATGCGGTCATGTCGACGAACCTCGTACATACGGCTTGTGCATAAATTATGTAACAGAGCCATGGCAGTTAGGGTTCTAAGGCAATGCCCTTACCAGCAATAGGTGGATGGACGTCAGGATGAACAGAGTGAACAGCGGCCGGCGGAGGAGTGGCCACGTTCGTCGCCGTAGTCGCCGCAGAAGCGACCGCCTTGCCCTTCGCAGCCTTCGACACAGCAACCTTCTTGGGAGCCATAGATGCTTGGGAGAGAAAGGAGTTAGAAAGATCGAAGAGAGCAAAGGAGATTCCCCAGAATAAAAGTGTTCCTATTTATAGACAAGGAAGGAATGCCTCGATCCGCGTGTAATATGATGATCGACTCTTCGGTTATCGAGGCAAAACGGCTGAATAATAGCCTGACTCTTGGGATCCTGGCCCAAAAAGCGACTCTTAAAATTTGACAGCAAATCAAGAGCATTAAATGAAGAAGATTTACAAAAGATTTGCACACGTGGCAGGAAGACGTGGCAAGAAGCTCATGCGGCCAAAACAGCCCATGCGGCTCAGAGAGTTATGCAGTTGAGGTAATCATGCGGCTGAACAAATCCATGCGGCTAGGACAGAATACATCCATGCGGCTCTGGCATAACCATGCTTCTTATTCAAAGTATTTCAATTTTGTAAATTGAAAACTTTGAAGGGGGTCTTGTAGAAGCATGAAAAAGAAGAGAAAAATGATCCATGCGGCCAAGAAGCCGCATGCGGCTCAGGAGTCCCATGCGGCTCAAACATATAGGCAGCTCGAGTGGACTTCATGCGGCCCGCAGAGAAAAGCCATGCGTCTTTTCAGAACAGCTGTACCCAGCGTTATTCAAACACAATTAATGCTCTGACGGCTGACAGCTGACAGCTGACAGCCCTGACGTAAAGTAGTCATGATGACTGACACAAGAGCACATCTTCCTAGGGAACTGGAGAAAATCTTTCCAGCTTCGAGGCTAGTTTATGCGGCCAGACTAAACGAGTTCACCTATGCGGTTCAATCATGAAGGTCCCCCATGCGGCTCAGCTATGAAGAAACCCATACGGCTCGGTCACGAAGAATCTCATACGGCTCGGCCATGAAGACCCCCATGCGGCTCAGTCATGAACATATTCATGCGGCTCGGTTATGACAACCTTCATGCAGTTCGAGTATAGAGACTATTCATGCGACTCGGTCATGAAATCTTTTATGCGGCTCGGTCATGACGACCTTCATGCGGCCCAAACATGAACGCTCCTCATGCGGCTCAACAATGATGACAGGGCATGTGTCCTAAAGATAATCAAATTTTGGGTCAGATCCCAATAATTTAGGACACATGGGAAGAGAATGAATTAAATTGATTCATTTAGATTTGCGGACATCAGCAAATCATCATGATGGGGATTTATTGCAATCAACATTAATTACTGACAAGATTTGGCATAATCCTCATTAATGGCCCAGATCCTTCACGCTCAAGATTAATGGCCCAGATTGATCATTTACCAGGCCGCCGCCACTTTGAGAATGGGTAATCATTGCAAACCCTAATGATGCCCCCCACTATTATAAATAGCAAGGTGCCATTCCCTTGCAGAGGGTCCCCTAATAATCAGAGAGAAAAATACACAGAGATCAATCCAGAGAGAGAGAAGCCAGAAGAGCAATATGAGGAGAGCAAGAAGAGCATTTCCGAGCCTCTACCGTCACCCCCCAGAATCAAAAATAAACAATTGTACTTAGATTGCTGTACCTAGATTTTCGTCCCTAGGCTTTCTTTGTACAAGCGAGTTTGTAACATGAAGTAAAAGTCCAGTCCTCCCATAAAACTGTTCTGCTCTTTTATATTTCATGGCAAACATATACCCATATCTATAATACCCTATAATACCCTACATCCCATATATATATATATATATACACACACACACACACACACACACACCCCTTATTTCTACATACACCCATACCCATGATATCTATCCCTCTAACAATATGTATACCATATGTTCTATCCATATACCAATACCCATATGGTATCATTATACCCCTAGCTATAGTCATATAGATATTTTCCTACACATAACATTTACCTATGTAATTATCCTACTAGGATATATAAGCCTACACTCATGTACACTTATCTATGTTTACACAAATACTCTTATGTATCCATACCTATAGGATTACCATAGCCTATTATCTCACTCTTATTGCTCAATATATTTACCTATATACCTTGATACCCTTACCTATTACCCCTGTCACGCTTGCATATGTCAATACCTATGGTATATTAAATTATCCATTATTATACCCTCATACATGTTTGTCTACACTTACCTATGGTGCAAGGCTACTCCCTTACACATATACTATATATATCTATATACCCTACATGCGATAGTATACCAAGATACCCCTATACTATATCCATATGGTATAATATTTCCCTATACTATATGTATAAATATATATCTATATCCCTATTTATCCTATAATATAGGTATCTATATGTTATATATATATAAATACATATATGATATTGTACCCTTGCTATCCTATGCAGGCCCATGGCTTACCTTGCTACTAAGCTATTTATCTTTACCCTTAGAATTACTTTAACTACCTATATAAATACATATACACATATATATACATATATAGATAGCATAACCTTAGGATACCATGTTCTACCTAAAACTTGACATACCCTATACCATGATATACCACATCATATCAATCATATACCTAATGGATAATATAGATAGCATAACCTTATGATACCATGTTCTACCTAAATCTTGACATACCCTATACCATGATATACCACATCATATCTATCATATACCTAATGGATATTGGCTACATGGGTTGCCCATTACCTTAACCAATACTATAACGTTCCAGTCCCAAAATACGTAGGACTAGGTACGTAGACATGCCAGTCGTATAATAAATATACGTAAGCTATAAATAAAGTATAACCTTGGCACACTAAATCTCATCCACAAAATAAAAAAATAAAAATATCATAAATCAACTATGAATTGTCATTTTACAAGTTGTTGGGTGGAGACATATTGTAAATCCTCTTACCCAGAATTTCTAGTTTTATATATATATATATATATATATATATATATATATATATATATATATATATATATATATATATATATATAAAATAAATAGTATCTAGTACTAAAATCCTAACTAGATTGTAGGTGTATGTATTGTTGGTAGTGTAGCTAGCATAGTTGGATTTTAGTACTAGATACTATTTATTTTGTATATATATATTATATATATACAACTACAACTACCACTGGCTATTTTAGCCTTCTTATACCATTTTTGTAGCTTTGTTATTAGTAGCACAACACTAGTTATTTTCTTCCAATAAAATTTGCATACATGACCTAGTCGAGCCCCTCTACATTTATACCATTCATGTCCCACTCAAACACGTTTCTTTGCATTTCATTTTAATAGCACAATATTCATATAGAAAACCGTAGTTTAATATTTGACCATTTTTCTATGTTCGTTCCAATTGAAATTGGAGACACAAATACGGCCCGGAACCTTAGGAGCGTCATGATCTAGACTAATCCTAAAACACTCATGTAGCTTGTGTCCCACTCAAATGGATCCATACACTCTCTAAACACCATGAATTATTAGAACATTTATGTAGAAAAATTGTGTTCAAGGGGCTATAAAAGTTTATCGGTGTGTCGAAATAGTCCAGAACGAGAGCCAAATGGTACACCAACTCAATCCTTATATAAATATGACTTAATTAGGTAAATCCTGGAGGGTATAGACCAAGTTATTGGGTCCCTAAGATATGTGGACAGCATGGTATATTAAAATAGTTTACATAGGTATATATGGTGTATAGGTTGAGTTTTAGGCCAAATTAAGCAACCAAATGACCACCAAACTTAACCTAACTTAAGTGAGGGTTAGCCAACCTCAACATGAGGGTCTTAAACTAAATTTTAGGCATATAAACTGTTGGTGCTTTCTTTACATGGAGAGAGCTTGCTCTCAACATGCCTTGTAAATTTTAGTCCCACATCGGAAATGCACCATGAGTTATCTCAACATATATACTTGGGTGTGTTGTTGAGAGATGCACATGGGGTGGTGACCCTAAGGAGGAAACCATGTGGGTGATTTTACAAGGAGGTAAGAATAAGGCTCCAAGGATTAAGCATTAATGCTTTTGTCATTCTCTTGGATTAATTCCATTTGGAGCTAAGCCCCAAAGGGGCTTAGTGACTCAGACTCGGACTCGGACTCGGACTCGGGCTCGGGCTCATGGGCTCATGAGGCGTAATATGGCATTTTGTTGGCACACTTTGCACTTAGCACGTCAGCAGTCATGCGGTCTTTATGCGGCTCATATGCGGCCATGCGGTCTTATGCGGCATGCAGCTCATATGCGCTCCATGCGGTCCATGCGGCTCATACGGTCTATGCGGTCCATGCGGTCCATGCGGCTCATACGGTCCATGCGGCTCATACGGTCCATGCGGCCATTAGGCTCATGCAGCCAGGCTGCTGCTGCTGCCATATGGAGGGATCCGCTGACTGTGCAGATTATAAATCAGTTATGGAAAGGCTGAATCAATGCGATTAAATCAGATCCTATCTTTGTGGGATTTGAATTAGTTCAGATCCTATCTTTGTGGGATTTGAATTAATTTCGTGGGATTTGAATTATATCTCGTTGCTATCTTTTGGGATTTGATTCAATCTTTCCATAACTGAAGAGGCGGCTAGGGTTTCCACCCTCTCTCTATAAATACTCTCTTCTGGCCTCCTTTGTGACTACTACGAAAATTACAAGTCAGAAAAGGAGAAAGAGAGAGAGAGTTGCTGCTGCCATTGCAATTCCATCCGAGGAGTCAGAACAGAGGTGACTTCGAGCGTTCCACAAGTTCTTCAAACTTGTTGGTTCCTGGAAGCAGATCGTGTGGGACGAATCTTGCTTTGAGCAATGGTGTTTTGACATCCCAGCAACTGTTCTTCATCTAATCTTCCTCCAGATTATTGTAACTCATTCTGTCCCAATTGCAACACGTTGGCAAGAAAGAACGAGAGATCTTCTCTTCTCTATTTCCCTCCTTCAGATTGTAATTTGGCTATTTGTTTTATTGTACCATCGTAGATCTTGAGTTTGATCACTGCAAAGTTTTTGTGTGACATCTCAGATCTCGATTGCATCAGTTTTTCCATCTTTGATCAAGCCCCGGGACTAACATAAACAATAGGAGACTGCAGCTTATATTGGGTCAGTCCAAATGGGAAAATAGGGGTGTATAGGTTGGGTTTTAACCCAAATAAACTAATTAAATGTTCACCAACCCAAGCCAAACTTGTAGGAGACTAAGTTAACTCTAAACTAGAGTAATTTTACTCATTTTTAGGTCCCTAAACAAGTGGGAACGGTAACACTTTGTTGTCCTAGTTTGTGGGTTGGGTGGAGTGGCAACCCTCTCTTTGAAAGTTACAAAAACTACCCATCTACCTTCCTATTTTTATGGCCACTTCTCCACAACTCTTTCTACAGAATATACTACCTTCTCCTCTCATTTTTTCCATCCATTTTTACTTAGATTTCAGTCCCAAAACAGTCCACAACTAGCAGAAATTTTAGTAATGTAGTTTGGGTTGTTCTTCAACTTTGGAGCCTTTCTGATGACCTTTTGGGTAGTAGAAGCTGCCTAGGAGCAAGTCCGGGGATATCCTAGCATCTTACCTTGTTGGAGAAGGAGTTCCAAGCTTTGGAGATGTTGTTTTCTTCTCTGAATCCCATTCAGAACCCGAATGGACTGATTTGGTCTTTTATTCGATTTGTTAGGATCCAATTGCTTTCCAAGTAACTACCTTGTCCCTTTTCGATTTCAAAACTTGTAAACTAGATCTAGGACTTCCTTGGCATGTCGAGACATAGGTAGATACCCTAATAATCTAATTAAAATCTATTTTAATATGAATTTTATGTCGGGTACGAAGTTATGAAATTAATTGATTGTATGACACTTTTTGTGTTGTTGTAAAATATATATGCATGTGTACCATACCAAACTTTGAAACGAATTATGAACCCTTAAACCTAGGTGTTAAAGTATAAAAACCATGAAATTTGGCAGGGAAATATTGGAATTTTAAGGTCTAAAGTCAGGTGTAATTTCTGAAATTAAATGTTGTATTGTCACACATATGTGTATGTTGAGAGCGAAATGTGCATGTTTTTCTTACCGAAACTTTTGTATGAATTGGTAGTATATTAAACCATGTATTTAAGTTGGTAAATCATGTACTAACACATGTTAAATTTGAATTATAGGCCCCAAATACAACCTATAAAAGTCTGAATGTAAATTGTGTATTTTGACATGTTGAATGGAAAACTTGTGTAGTTTATATTAAAATTACATATAGTATGGCTCTAGAATTATACCTAGCATATTGTGCATGTTTTATAATTTTTTCTGTAGTTAAAAAACTATTTAAGAACTATTTAATTATGTTTATAAGTTTATGTATATTAGGCTCACACATGTGACACCGAAATATACAATTTGAGCCTAGTAAGACCTAGTTTTATTGTAAAATTTGAACCAAAATTTATATAGATAATTACTAACATCCTAAACTTAAAAATACTCTTAAAATATTTTTTTAAAAATATATATTTTATTCTGTTTTTATTATATATAGGTTGGTATAAGAAAATGAGTTAAAATGGTATCCGATACGACCTAGAAAACCTATATTTGGACATAGCAAAGTTGTGGCATTAATTTTTATGTAATTGTGACATAAATAGTTATTTTAAAATAATTTAGGTTCTGATATTTAATTGTCCTCATTATTTTTTATAATTTTATTTTAAGTCTAACTATAGGTTTTATTATTTAATTAAGTTGGGACATGTGTTGGAAAATGTTGAAGTAGTGCAACCAAAGCCTCACAAAAATTTGTCATCTAGGACATATGAGTTAGTTTACTTGTATGGATTGTTAGGTTCTATTTTTAAGGATAAACACTAAGTTTTGATAGGTAGGACATGACATTATTTTTAAGGGACCTTTAGAATGACCCAATGTCATATTTATGCAAGAAAGATCTAATAGGAGCAACACTTAGTACCTATACGCAGGAGAGAGACCTAGTAGACAAATGTAACTTATTTATACAATTAGGTAGAGTCATATTGATTAGAGGATCATAAGGTTAGGTAATTTTCCTTAAATTATATTTAATAAATTAGAGCCTACTTTTTGCATGTGTAGTAAATTCTAGATTAATAATTAGTTTATTAGTATTTTAATTTAGGCTCTCGGGACATTGCTACTTTGGGTCCGTGATCAGATTCACAGCTTTCTTTCTCAGGAACCCAGGCAAGTATACCTTGCCAATATGTACAGTTTATTTATACATACTTACCTTATATTGTTTCTTTTCCTGTTGTCAGTTTATATACTCAGTTTACTTGTCTATGCACTTCGTACATGTTACATGACTCATACTTATTTTTCTATATTACCTGTATGGATCATCCTAGTGAGTGAGAGCTTGACTTGACCTGACTGGACTCTACTTGGCCACTTGACTTGACTTGACTTGACTTTACATGACCCTTGATAGATACTAGGATTGGCTACTTGACCACTCTCGACTCGAGAGTCCGTCACTGAGCTGCGATAGAGACTTACTATACATTGTGAGCTTCTCACTGGACTACCCTCTATAGGATCGTGAGTACCTCGCTGGGCTGTGGTATCATTTATTTACTTTCTTGGTAGCCGCTCCCATTTTTCACGTTGTTCTATGTCATTAACTATATGTCTCTTATTACCTTACCTTGTACATTTATTATTCTTATTATTATTTCATAGTCTCTCTTCTGTATATTTTATGCATGTTAATAACTATACAATAGGCTTGTATATTATGTATCTTGCTATATGTCCCCGAAGGAACTGGTGATCTCTCTAGGTTATTGATGAGCTCGTAGAGTAGATGGATGATTATGATTATATCTGCAGGATCCAGGTATTGTCACTGATATTACTTTCTTATTCTCTTGTGTTTTATACTCCTTATCATGATACATTCTGCTTGTTAGACTAGTTAAGATAGACTCATATTATTCATATCCGAGTCTACTCGAACATATATGCTAGTGGGCTGCAGACTATGACACATATTGTCCATTCTTTTTATATATTATTCATGTGGATTGAGATATACTTTGACTATCCATAAGATCATGATACCATATTCTAGACAGCGTATAAGTAATCAAGTTGGGCTGGAGTCTACTTGATATGTAGCTGGTATGTTTACGTATACTAGTCATATGTATTTTGGGACTTGGGCGTTACAATATCCACTACCAATTATTTTAAATGAGAATAATAATACAATGAAAGAATTCGTCAAAATAGTTAAGGATGATCCAAGAGCAAGTCATCTTCGATAGGAAGAAGAATACCACGATCTTAGCTGAAATTCCTGCAAAAGGTCAAAAAACACACACGCTTGAAGAAATCACCAGGTTCTCAGAAGGACGTAACAAGATACAAAAAATATGCCATATAATCGAATATAAACTGCTCAAAAGTAAGTCAATCGGATCATAACATGGTCCAATACTCCACCCTTCAATTAACGTACCATTCCTTCAACCAAACAAGGACAGGAGATGGCACCCTAATCTACGATAAAGTATCTTTCCATGCTATAATCCGATATAGTATCCGGACCACAACAAGGTTTAGTATTTTATCATCCAAGCAGTGAACCATACCTACAACCAAACAAGGACAAAGTGTGGCAAACTAGTCCGCAAAAAAATAATGTACCAAGCCACGATCAGGTATAAGTACACAAACCAAAAGTACCTATACCTAAATGGATAAGATCACATAACCAGTCTATGTGATGCAATTAAGAACAAACTTCCAACGCATAGGCTCTCTGGCTAAAATGGGATCGGTATAAGAGCATAACCGTTTCTCGAACGTTAGTGGCAGCAGTAAAATAAATGGGTCATCAACCCGTATCTCCGACAGAGTGTACGGTCACAAAAGGTAACGTGCATGGTAGTCCATACGCTAAGAAAATGTCCTCCCCATGCCATGTCTATCTATGTCGTATCTACGACACATGACCTCTATTAACCGCTAAGTAGTCAAACAAATTATGCAAAATACTATTAACGGTTAATCCTATCGCACGGCTTATATGTACTGGTGGCCAGCCAGCTACGCATGTCCGAGTTCTATATGTGACTCGCGACTTCGTGACACAAATGTGTCAATGCCTATGAATACAACACAACAAAAGGGTGGTCTCTTAAATCTAGGTTTTAGGTTTTAATATGCATAGAAATAATTAAGTAGCAGGAAATAAAACTAGAAAGTCAATATGACTATGTAACACAATTTATTTTGCAGAAAGAGAAATAATAAATAAATGTATGAAATATGTGTGCAGAGTAAATAGAAAGTAAAAGGCAAGGTATCTTGCCTGGTAGTGAGGCCTAGTATGGTGCGGTAACCAAGGTGACACAATTTGACTTCGGTGTTATAACTACGCAAGATGGCCTCCGATAATGGTGTAGACTGTTCCATCGGGTCCAAAACAGTCAAATTATTTAGGGTTGACATAAATAAGTCAAATTTTTGCAAGAGAATAGGAAATACAAAGCCATAGTTGACGAAAATGACCAAAATGAAAATTATAATATAAAAATACATAACTTATTTGTAGAAATATATTTTATATTATTTGAAAACTGTATTTTATTATTCAAAATTCTTTTAGATATTACATACTTGAAAGTTCTAGAAAATAATTTAATTAGATAGAAATACTATTATAATATTTTAGTTCAAAAAAAAACTTTATTTAAAATACCTCAACAATAATAATATTTAGGCCTCGAAATCCAGTTTGAAAATTACATATAGAGTCAAACTAAATAATATATATTTTACATATGTAATTTTTAGAAACTAATGCAACTTATTTATAATTTCAATAATAATGATAATAATAAAATTAATGACTAGGAATAATTCTAATGTTATAATAAATATATAACGATATATGTATACTGTAATACCCCTAAATTTCTACTACATTTTTTTTAAAATTTATTTTTGGTATTATGCGACGAGTACGAGTACTTAGATACGAAATATTTTATTCTAAATTCGCTTTATTATAAACTCTTAAATAGCGAATAAATATTTGGTTCAAAATACTTATATTTAGTGTCATAGCAATTCCTTGCCAAAAACATATATTTTATTTTCTTATAAAAGTTATTTCATTTATTATACAAATATGGTTATTGATTTCAAAAATATTATTCATATTAATATTTTTCGTATGTAAGGAACATGAAAATAGATTCATGTATATATTAGTTTTTGAAACTAATTGCATTTATTTATTTTCAAAAGGTATTTCAAATATTTAAATATTTATTTTTATTTTTGAAATTTAATTATTTTTATGATTTATGGAAAAGATAATTTCAATTTAGTGATAATTTAAACTCTGAATAAATTTTATTTAAATTGATAGTATAATTTGTGCATTATCTATAATTAAACGAGATTTAGATTTACTGGAATTTAAATTAGATTGGATTTGATTTTTGTTTTAAATCAAATATGAAGATTATCTAAAAGAGGATTTGAATCTTTTCTACTTCTTATCCAATTACGATTTCTTAACCCTATAAATATGGGAGCCTCCACATTGTTTTTCCTCCACAAATATTCTACAAATTCTTCCACCACAAATAGGAGTGCATCGTGTCGGTGTCAAATCTTTCCGTGTCAACCGTGACGGCCTCGGATCCGACCCCGAGTGTCTTTCCAATAGATTTTTTCTTTGTACATGTACATTGCGACCTCCCCCGTGTCGACAATCCCGATACGATACGAATCCCTAACCCAATCCGACCTCCTTCCTGCCCAGCACCCCGACACCCGACCCCTGCCATATTCGGCACCTCCACCAACAGATCTGCCACCATAAGTATC
Organism: Iris pallida; assembly: GCA_029216955.1. Taxonomy (NCBI): domain Eukaryota; kingdom Viridiplantae; phylum Streptophyta; class Magnoliopsida; order Asparagales; family Iridaceae; genus Iris; species Iris pallida. The sequence continues at coordinate 44,292,268 of JANAVB010034417.1, read as the reverse complement.
ATCCGCCGCCACTGCAACCGATAGCCCGGCCGTTCCGGTCTTCCGCTTCCCTAACACCAACCCCACCTGCGCCGAACACCCGACCCCCTAGCTCCACACACCCCCGCCACCTCCGCAGCACCGCCACCCACGGCTGTCAGCACCACCGCATACCCTCCGCCGTCACCGCCGTAGCCACCACCGGCCAAAAAAAACCCTACCGACCTCTACCACAACAACAAGCCCTTCACCATCGACCCTTTATCCCGCCACCACCTCAGCACCACCACCCGACCACACCACCACCTGGGCAACCACCGCGGCAGCCCAAACTACCACCGACCTCAGGAAAAAGAAGTAAAACCCTAACCCTAAACTCACCTGGCCGCCGCAGCCGCGTCTCCCCGCGAGCTCTGCCCGGAGCCGCACCCTGCGCCGACCTCCGCCTTCCTCCGCGTCAGCCAGCGCCACCGGCCGTCGCATCCAACGACGTCGCCTCATCCACCTCCTCGTCCCAGTGTCTTTCGACCACCCGTACGTGCACGAGCGCCGTCGCACTCGGTCGTCGAACCAGCGTCAGGCCCCTCCGCCGCGGCCGGCGCATCTCCGTCGTGCCCGAGCCCCATCTCCTCCCGCTGACCGCTGCATACGCAAGCGTCTCCGGTGCAGCACCGTCGGCGCTGCCCCTTGCCGCCGATCCTCCGCAGCCCCTCATCTTCTCCCCTTCTCTCCGCCCCGCAGCGCCGCCTCCGGCTTGCCGCTTGCCGCCCGACCCCTCTCCGCCTTCCTCTTCCCCGATCCCCCTTCCCGTTCTCTTTTCCCTTCCTCTAATTTCTCTAAATTCCCTCTCTCTCTTTCCTTTTCATTTCTGTTGTAGCTGCTGCTCTCTCGAATGAGAGAGCCAGCTCATTTAAGTCTCTTTTCTTTTATTTTTTTATTGTTTTGTCGTTTGTTTTAGTGTTGTTTTCATATTGTATTTATTTTTATTATTGAAACTGGTTTTAACTGTTGCTTTTATGAATGACCATTATTATTATTATTATTTTGATCTTATAAAAAAAGAAGAAGAAGAAGACAACAACGGTCTGTACTATATATATTATTATTATTACTATTATTATTATTATTAAGTTTTCTATTGACATCATTTTAGTTTAAAATTGTTATTCGTTTATTTTTGCTATTTATATACTCATTGGTATGATTAGTAAATCTATTATTTTTAGAATTATATATTATTATTCCGAACTATATGTATAGTGCAAGGATTAAAGCTATCTACGTAATTTCAAAGAAAATGAGTTTTGTCCTAAAATATTTTTTGAGATTTTTATATATTAAATTGAAATATTTTGACCCAAGGAAATATATATATATATATATATATATATATATATATATATATATATATATATATAGTAGCAAAAATTTGAAAATAATTCTTTGGGCATTTTTTAAATAATTTTAACTAATATAGTTTTCTACCTTAAAGTTATAAATCATTTTGACAAACCTATGATATTTTTGCCTAAAGCTGATTTTCACTTTTCAAGTATTTTTTTCTAAAAAAAAACTATTTTATGCTAATAATAGTATATTTTCAAAAATCGTATATGTATTCTAAGTTCCTTCGACTGCCATCCATCCCTGCTAATCGTATCTTCCTACCCTCTTCCAAAACTGGACTACCTTATGCCTAACCGAGTTAAATTGACCGTCCTGGACCCGATGGAACAGTCTGTGCCGTCATCAGAGGTCACTTTGCGTAGTTGTAACACCGAAGTCAAACTTTGTGCCACATTGATCATCGCAGCACACCAGGCGGCCTACCAGGCAAGTATACCTTGCTAATTAACTGTCATATTATTTATTTTTTGTATTATTTACTTTGTTTCATATTTGTTATTTTTAATTGTTATAAACTGCGCATCCAAGCCACACTTGGGTACAAGCGACTCTATTAGTCGTTTTACTTTATATGCATGTTAACTTAATTTTAGCGGACTACCTTCTTGTTGTGGAATATTCTTATATCTCTCTTGGGCCATGACACTCACACTACACGATTTGAGACATTTTGCTAGGGGCACGACTTATGGACTGGCCATCTCTAAAGTCGTGTGATGGTAGTTGTTCGTAACTGCTACGATTAAGCTATAGAGACTCGAGCAGTTGCAAAACTGGGCGGGTCATGGACATGAGTTGGTCAGTGTGGGAAATATTAGGGAAGGACAGTCGCTAGTGTATATGGGAATCCAAACAGGTAAACCACAGTCTCCAGATGGAACTGTGGCGATTTATATTTGCAGATACCCTTTGACGTTTTGGACGTTACGGACGGATACGTATGACTGGATGCCAGTTGCGTACTTATAGCCTAAAATCCTACCCATGTGCATGAAAGTTGTCTTCTAAATTGCACAATAGATGGTTAGCATTCCCTTTTGCATATTGGTGTCTAGGAGAGTCTTGCATATTAGTATTATTTTGACAGTTCATATTAGCTTGTTCTTCTTGTATCTTGCTACGTCCCTCTGAGGACCTGGTTATCTCTCCAGGTGTGTGTTCATGTCTTCCACAGGTATTCTAGCTGAGGTCGTGATCTTCTCCATTTATTCGAAGATGACGCGTCTTGGATCTATCTTGCTACCTTCGTCGATACTTTTATATATCATGTACTTCTTCCTTCTTATTTTGGTTTGTAGTGGATGTGTCTCCACCCAACATATTGTGTTAGAACAATTCATTATATGATATCTTTTATTCCCTTATTTTGTGGATAAGATTAGTTAGTTGTGTTTTACTGCATTTACAGCTTATGTATACATACAAGGCCCTGTACTTCGTATGTATACAGCTGGCATGTCTACGTTCCTAGTCCTACGTATTTTGGGACTGGGGCGTTACATGTTTTTGTGGTGGCCCATGCAGGTCAAAATAAATTGTTTGGTTACTTTACCATACCAAACAAGCCTGCGTATAGGAATAGAGTCTAGGATCTCATCCACATATTTGACCGTCTTTCTCAATTCGTCCTTCCAACTCTCTCTTGACTCCTTAAATTGCATCTTGCTTGATTCCCTCTACCGTTAATTCTTATCCTTCTTTCGTGCTTGTTAGTGGTTAGGAAGGTAACCCATAGTAGGTGGACATGACCCATTGTTCCATCACCCTACTAGTTTAACTCTTGTAAGTTGGGTAGAATGCATCATGACCTAGCATTGCCTTCATCCTTATGACTCAGTATATTAGATACTAAGTGGATTACCTAGACCATACCTTATTTGCGACCAAAGCCTTAGACAATGAGACAATAGGTCGACTGTATAGGCACCAAACAAGACTTAGATTCTTAAGGAGTTCGAACTAATTCTAGTCTCTTTCAATAATAATCTCACGTGCCTATATTTTACCATCTTGACTAAATGTTGCTACTATAGCCTAGTTTTACAAGTTTAACCGTTATCAAACTTGTTCAAGACACATGCTATTGGGTGCGCACCAACTAACATATTGTCTAATCAGAACTGGTGCATGATGGTCTGATCAACCTAGTGCACTTTGGTTCGCTTTTATCTATTGTTCTACGTGGATGGGACATGATTAAACTTGGCCTCTAGAATCCCATCCACGACTGCCTTGAAAATTCTTTTTGAAATTATTCGGTCGCCTTTGAACCACGTATTCGTATTCGATAATATCGTCTTTGATCTCTATATTGCTTTCGCCTTCACCTATTTTAGAAGGACGAAGACGCTTATACTTGAATCTCCTCTAGTTGTCCTATCACTTATGACCATTACCACTCAATGTTACTATATTTTTGTCTTAAAATTTCTCGCCCTTTTTCCTCGATCCTAGGTTCATTATCGCAACTCTCTAATCATCCTTGCAACCTGAATTATTCCCTTAATCATACTCCTAACCCATGTGACTACTATACGATCTTCTCAAAGGAATCACCAACTCTTGATCTCTAACTAATTTACCTTCGTTCCTTAAACCTTATTCTTTTCGAATGTTGACTAGCGCCCCTTAACTATCCTCTAACCATACCCGTGATATTTTCTATGATCTAGATCACGATTTCCTACGGCGTGTTTTGTTGAACGTTGTAATTGGTTGTTCCCCATCGATACCCGATTGTTGAATGTTGACAGGTAAAATAGCCTTTATATAATAATAAAAATAAAAATAAAATTTTGGACTAAAATTCGTCGGGACACCTTACATATATATTTTGTAGCAAAATAAAATACATTTAACTTATACCTATTTTGAAACAAAATATTTACCTTCTAAAAGAAACTAATATAAAACTTTTATGCATAAAAAATAATATAATAAAAAAATTTGTATACACGTATTCGCACTCGAGGTACAAATATCGAAACTAAAACAATTACCTAAATAAGTTAATTTTAAAAAAAAACTTAGTAAAATTTTAGGGGGTTTACAAATACCTTAACATATTACCCTGTATCCTAGTTTCTAAACTAATACCTTAGCTAATACCATTACCTTGACCAATATCCAATACCTTAACTCATACCTTGATACCAAACCCATTACCCAAGCTATACACTACCCTTACCATGGTATCTTAATCCAATATCCAATATCATATCCATACCATAGTATCCTAGTATTACATCATACTAGTTCTAATATTTTGGTATAGTTGTATTCTAAATACCTTGATACGCCCTAGGATACTCTAATTTATCCCATACATATCTCACTTGTTTGCACAAGGTACCATTGTACCACATTAAGTATCATATGATACCAAACCACAAGATACTAACACATGACCATAATCTACTGTTACCTTACATCCAAGATACTCATCCTACTCTTGGCACTTGACATCTTAATATTATCTATTACCTAGTTCTAATACTCAATATCTTAGTATCTTGACCAATACTTTACCCTTTTAGGATACCTTATTCAAGCCCCAATATTCACTTATACTTACTCATGATACTTGAGTGTCACGATACCAATATCCTCGTGGTACCACAGTGTCACACTAGTACCATGCCCCAAACTCTAATACCTTGACACATAACTTATCTATACTTTGCTCACATGACCACCATACAAAACCGATACGTTCATATTTACTTTGTGCAGCTTAAACCCTTTCGATTGTCTTTCTAGTCTTGCCTTAGGATCAGTTTTAAGACTTGACGTCTAACCAACTCGACGTGCAACGACATGGTCGTGCTACAATACCAACGTGTATTTCGATCGAGGCAGTGCCTCATCGTGCATGAACTTGACCAAACTTGAACTCGGGACGGCAGGGTCGTGCCATACTCTATTCGGGACCTTAACGTATTCAAGACTGTGCTTTGCCGAGGAGCAACTTATGTGGACTCGACCGTGCCAAGACTTTCACTTAAACTCAAGTTCACTAGGCCATTTCTCGTGCCAACAATTTAAATGCCAAAGACGACAACGGGGCGACTCGTGCAGGTCGTGCCTCTAGACCTTGCTTAGACTTGTTCGTGCTTCAAGATTGAGGCCGCGCCTCGCAACATATCAGGACTTATCATGCTACCGCCTTGCGGCCTTCTGGATCGACTCATTTGTTAACTTAGACAAGACTTGTGAAACATAGTGTTGATTCCATGAATATTTCGATGCTATCTATCGTGCCAAGCACGGTGCATATGCTGCAGCCCAGTCTTAGGCCCAGACTTTGTGTTACCGACTAGACCTGCATTCAAGCTCTAGACCCAAATCCAAAGGCATACATACGGTGTGCCGCTATCTGCCGACACATCTACATGAGTGGTCACTAGCAATGTCAAGCTATCTTGAACTGGCTCGTGGGATATCGGTCTCGTCCCTACACGGGTAGCTAGCCCGGAGGCGCCGAAGTCTCCCATGCGGTTATCCAGCATTCTACTTTGAGCCACACTCGCTTCCCCCGGGCCGAATGATCCCGGCGCCCCGGCTATCATTCGAGAAGACTACACCTTGTCGACAAGTTGTCCAATGACAATGCAAGTCTCAACTCGATCTAACCAATCCTTCCTTAACATGACCATGCATTCCTTCTTTCTTTCGAGACTTAACGAGACTCCCAAGCCGCGAGACCGATCTCGTGTGCGGGACATATCAAGACTTAGCGAGACTCCCAAGTAGCGGGACCGATCTCGTGTGCGGGACATATCAAGACTTAGCGAGACTCCCAAGTAGCGGGACCGATCTCGGCGACAACAAGGCGCATGGACTTCCTTTGATCGTGGCATACTCTTTACTAGATCCAACGTAGGTCGTGCCTTGGACAGACTTGGTTCTATAGGCGGCACTATCGCTCAAGTCATATACTTATACAACGAGCCTTGTTCTCAAGGGACTACGCGACTTGACAACCGCAGATAGAGCGGAACAGTGCTAGAAATGGCTTCGATAGCCCAACACAACACTTGTCTTAACTTATTAGGCAACGACTCGACGAGCAAGGGCTACGTCGAGCTATGCATCGAAGGAACGTGCTATGCATGGGGTCGACTTAAACCACCAAGTTTTCGGTTGCCTAGACTTAAGTCAACAAGCCGTGCAAGACGACTTAACTTGTGGGACGTGCGAAGGCTATGCCAAGCCTTGCGGGATAGGACCGTGCATGCTTTATTAAGCATTCATGCAGGCGACGCCTATGACTTAGGCTGATTCGAGTGTTGGGGCAAACGACGGGACCGTACATGCTTTACCAAGCATTCATGCTGGCGACGCCTATGACTTAGGCTATTTCAAGTGTCGGGGCAACTTAACAACTTAAGCCAACTTCCTTCTCCCAAGCCACGGGATCGAAGGATTGAGTGTTATTTGAAAGCACGCTGAGCCGACTTCTATGAAAACCGTGGGACCATTTTCCATGTTCTAAGACATTCCGACGGGTTGGGATTATTCCCTTAGCTATGTGCGTTCGTAGATTTTATATTAGCCTACTTGTGCAAGTTGAAAACATTGCGAGTTATTATGTGAAGGCTAAGATGAGGCAAGTTCACGGAAACTACCCCACCTGTGCGAGGAGTCGCCTCGGACGAGCGAGCCTTCGAGTAGCCGTTGCAAGGCTAAGTTCCAACGCCGTCGGCGTTTCGATTTCTCCGATTGACTTTGCGGGACGGGGGACTACAGGCGCCCAGGGTTGTCGCGCGTGGAAACTCTATCTTGTCGACAAGTTGTCCAATGACCATGCAAGACTCGACACAAACTGACGTCTCACACAGTCATTCCTCTTCCAATGTTACCATCTCTTTCAATCCAATATCAAGACTTCTATCCTTGAGATCCCTCGACGACCCACGGTCGCGAGCCTTCTCCCTTGATGCTCCTTGAGATCCCTCGACGACCCACGGCCGCGAGCCTTCTCCCTATCATTTGAGACCCCTCGATGACCCACGGTCGCGTGCATTCTTTCCATGTTACAATATCATTAAGTCCTTTCTCCAAAACTCATTAGATCAACCGTGGTTCATGCCTTAAATACTAAGTCCATGCATCGTGCCTTAAGTCGACTTCCGATCTACGTGACGCTATCGCCCAAGTCATACTTTATATGACGGGTCTTGAGACCGTAGGACTATATGGTTATACCCAACTGTAGAACTCGTAGGACCGTGCTTGCTTCCACTCTGATAGCCTAACATAACTTGCCTGACTTAAACGCACAATGACTCGACGAGCAAAGGCTGCGTCAAGCCTCCCATTGCGGAAACGTGTCGCGCATGCGTTCGACTTCTGAACGACTAAGTCATTTGGCCGCCTAGAATTACGCCAGCAGCCGTGCGATGCGACTTAACTCATGCGGCAAGCCAAGGCTATGCCAAGCCTTGGACGATAGGACCGTGCATGCTTTATGAAGCATTTCTGCGGGCGACGCCTATGACTTAGGCTACGTTCATAACTTCGCCTACTCAACCAACTTTCCTTCTCCCAAGCCACGGAACGAAGGACCGAGTGTCATTTTCAAAGCACTTCGTGCACCAACTCTAAGCCGACCGTTGGACCTTTCCATATTCTAACTCAATTCGACCCGTCGGGATTATTCCCTTTTAGCTATGTGAATTCGTCTCTTTTATTATCAAGCATACTTGTGCAAGTTGAAAACATGCGATTTATTATGTGAAGGCAAAGATGAGACGAGTTCACCGAAACTACCCCACCTGAACGAGCGGTCGCCTCGACCGAGCGATGTCTTCAAGTAGCCGTTGCAAGGCTAAGTCCGAAGGCCGTTGGCTTTTTGATTCTGCCGATTGACTGAGCGGGACGGGGCACTACATCATACACCACTCAGAAAAAGTTTCATCCTCGAAACTAACTGAGTACTTACTTATTGACTTATCATTTTACTCAACGTTTAAGAACGCTCGCACACACTACGCCTATGCGCTTCCCAAATCTGAGCCACGCTCGTGCTACCCTCAATCTTTTCTTCCGAACTCACGATCTCAAAATCCTCGACACTTTCTCGTTCCTCAAGTCTCACTTGATTCAGCGTATCACTTAGTTTGGATCGTGCACACATTCCAGGCGTCCCCGAAATACATGTATTTCAACCAAGCCTTGTGATAGTGAATCCAATTCCACCTATCGATCCATCCACTCAATCCTGAAAATCAATCCTACCGATGCTAACTCTCGCAACATGGACATCTCGCCTAGCCGCTAGGCAATCTCTTTAGGCTAAAGTCAATTGTCAGTATTGGAATCATAGCTCCCAAACAACGATATCAACACTGACCTCATCTTAAGGTCAAACCAAGTTGATAGTACAGGGATTTTCTACCCAATCTCGTATCACTCTGATTTCTAAACATCGAGCATCGATTCCCTACACGCATCCCTATATTTCGTCGCACGGGGTCCGAGTCGTTCAACAAAGCCATTCTACGATAATTCACGTTCAACCAATTCCACGACATATCAATATCGTCCGTTTAACAAACCATCTCGCATAGTCTATCTCTTCGAACACGTTCGACGTACTCCGCCTATCAATCCTTTCAAGTCAAACATGCTACGACACAATTCACCGCTAAACCATAATTCATATTTTCTATTTCCTAAGTCATTCATCCCAATTCACGCATTCGATTATGAGGTCGCCTAGATTAACAATATGTTGCGCCCCGATCTCACGCGATTCTGATTATCTACGGTGGGCATGAATCACCATGCACGCTCCCGCGGGATAATCATCCTCATCGGGACGTAACTCTTGTTTTGTGTCTGGACTAATTCATTCTCGATGCGTGGGTTGGACCTACTCAATCCTCAAGTTTATTTTCTTCATCAATCGCAAGCCTACAAATCCTCAAATTCACCTTCGCATCAAACCAACAAGTTGAGACAATCAACGTTGCCGCGTCCTAATTTTCCGAGTTCGACCATTCCCGCGACAAGAATCACCATGTCAGCGCTCACGCGAAATGATCGCCCCAAATCCGACGCAACGCATGTGCGAGGCTAGAGTTGCGCTCGCGCAAGACAAGAATGTCGACGCTGTGGTTATCCGCGTAACCCTCAAGACACAATCATTTTCATCCAACATTCATCTCAATCAAAATCCTAAGTATAACACCCAACCGAACAATGACACTAGCATGATCGTCATCCGCCGAGTCAGAGTACCCCCGAGTTATCGCATATCGATCTTTGATACGCCTCAATACCATCGACGATATGCGTAACCTGACGATCTTCCTTTTGCAACCAATTTTGAGTCGTGCGAATGATGCTATCATCCGACTGGATAATCTCCTCGACATTCGATCGACATTCCTGAGGCTATCGCATACACCACTCAGGAATGAAGTCATTCAACAAATCCTCAAAACTATCATTCGAATCAAAATTGACTTCTTCGAATCCCGTTCGAACCATTCCTTTAATTTCCAAGCACGCTTATCTATATTGCACCGACGTTATCATCGCTCGATAGCACCCCTATCGATAGTCATCTCAATTTACTCAATCGAGTTCAACTCATTCTTGCCGACACTATTCAATTCCCGCACTCGACTTTTCTAAGGTCGATGCAACTTTGGTGTATATGCCCAGCCCGACTTAGCCAACCGTTCTTACGCGAACTATCTTTTTGATTTGTCGAAAACTGTTCTCCTATGTTTTGCAAAATAGTTAGACTTATTGTATGGACATCCCGTGGGACATTTGAGAGAGAGCGCATCAACGATATCAACTTTGCGGAAGCAACGATTCAGAGTTTGCGGAAACAACAGAGTTAAAGAATTCAATCGATAGTCCAAGGATGTAAAGCCGTGCTCTGATACCATTATGTCACGCCCCGCTCCCGTAGGAGTGATTGTCCTCGCTATGGCGTGATGCCGCACGAGCCTAGATTGCGCTCGTGCAAGGCGGGTTCCATAACGGCCGATTTCAGCGGCTGCGACGGTGTCGTCGTACAGAAGTCCCAAGCAGAGACATTGAATGACAGTAGCAAAAATTTGGGACAAACACAAGTTATTCAAAAGAAGCTATTTATTGATACTAAAACATAGATTACAATGAGGCGCAAGGCCAATATTACAAGTCTCTCAAGCTCACTCATCTCACAATACAAGTCACTCAGCTCTCTCTCATCTCTCAAATACAAGTATTGAGCCGGCGGAAGCTTCGGAAGGCGATGTCCATACATTATGTCCCGTATAAGTCTTGACTCCATACGGCCGCGCGCTTCGAATCTCCAAGGAACTCCATACCTTGACGCAGCCAAACGAGCTCCGCGCCATGAGCTTCTACCTGTACCTGCACATAGAAACTATGTGGGTGTCAGTACTCAACTGTACTGGTAGAATGAGCTCCTCGCCTACCCATACAAAACCAACAGGTTAGATTTACTTTGTGTAACATAGTCCATTCTTATCAATTGTCTTTCTAGTCTTGCCTTAGGATCAGTTTTATGACCGTCGCCTTGCCTGTTTTGTGTCATTAGACCATCCCATGCTCGCAACATCAATGTTAACTCAACAACGTTAACCTATCAAGTCGTGCTTGCCTTACGGCTCAAAATCAGAGACGCACCTACGCGATAGACTCCATTTTTGCGTGACTGTGCTTACAAACCCTTGTTGAGGCCGTGCCTCGCAACTCAATGAGACTCAATCATATCACCGCCTTGTGGCCCTCGCCGCCTCGCGGCCCTTTGCTACTAAATCATCAACTGACCCATCCAACTTGTGAACTAAGTGTCACTCGACCAACTTTGCCTTGCGGCACCTCCTGACTTAAACTCAAGACAACTCAATCATAACATACAACTTATATGCCGACAACATAAGACTCGACGCCACATTTCGTGCCGAAGCACGTCGCCTATGTTGTAGCCATTCTTAGGCCCAAACACTTGTGTTCCAACCATACACACATTCACTAGACTAAATCCAAAGGCACACACGCGGATAGCCGCTCGTGCCGACCCATCTATATGAATTTGTCACTAACACCACAAGCTATCGTGGACTTATAGCCTTGCCATTCGGCGACCCTTTCAACGCAACTAGCTAGCCCCGCTGAAAGTTCCCGAATGAGCCGAGCGGTTCATCCAGCTACGGCTATACCGTGTTTCCCTCCGGAACGACGCGGTCCCTTGGCGTCCAGGGTTGTCGCGCGTGGAAACTCTACCTTGTCGACAAGTTGTCCAATAACCATGCAAGACTCGACACAAACTTACGTCTCACACAGTCATTCCTCTTCCAATGTTACCATCTCTTTCAAACCAATATCAAGACTTCTATCCTTGAGATCCCTCGACGACCCACGGTCGCGAGCCTTCTCCCTTGATGCTCCTTGAGATCCCTCGACGACCCACGGCCGCGAGCCTTCTCCCTATTATTTGAGACCCCTCGACGACCCACAGTCGCGAGCATTCTTTCCATGTTACCATATCATTATGTCCTTTCTCCAAAACTCGTTAGATCAACCATGGTTCATGCCTTAAATACTAAGTCCGTGCATCGTGTCTTAAGTCGACTTCCGATCTACGCGACGCTATCGCCCAAGTCATACTTTATATGACGGGTCTTGAGACCGTAGGACTATGTGGTTATACCCAACTTTAGAACTCGTAGGACCGTGCTTGCTTCCACTCTGATAGCCTAACATAACTTGCCTGACTTAAACGCACAACGACTCGACGAGCAAAGGCTGCGTCAAGCCTCCCATTGCGGAAACGTGCCGCACATGCATTCGACTTCTGAACGACCAAGTCATTTGGGCGCCTAGAATTATGCCAGCAGCCGTGCGACGCGACTTAACTAATGGGGCAAGCCAAGGCTATGCCAAGCCTTGGACGATAGGACCGTGCATGCTTTATGAAGCATTTCTGCGGGCGACGCCTATGACTTAGGCTACGTTCATAACTTCGCCTACTCAACCAACTTTCCTTCTCCCAAGCCACGGAACGAAGGGCCGAGTGTCATTTTTAAAGCACGTCGTGCACCATCTCTAAGCCGACCGTTGGACCTTTCCATATTCTAACTCAATTTGACCCATCGGGATTATTCCCTTTTAGCTATGTGAATTCGTCTCTTTTATTATCAAGCCTATTTGTGCAAGTTGAAAACATGAGATTTATTATGTGAAGGCAAAGATGAGGCGAGTTCACCGAAACTACCCCACCTGAACGAGCGCTCGCCTCGACCGAGCGATGTCTTCAAGTAGCCGTTGTAAGGCTAAGTCCGAACGTCGTTGGCATTTTGATTCTGCCGATTGACTGAGCGGGACGGGGCACTACAATCCTGGCTCCACTCTTTGGGCGTATGCCACTATGGGTGCATGCTGCCTTGACCATCCTTAAGCCTAAGAGCATATTGCTTCGACCTGCCCCTCTGTCACGCCCCAGAACCAGAATACTGGAGAGCGGGGGCAGACACAGCCAGCTACGTATATTGAAATAGAAACCACCTCGATATACGGTCACGGCTGTCTAGAAATATGAGGGTTTACTACAAGCCAACAGTCTCTTATGGTCATGAACAAGCCTAATGTCTCAATCACAAGCAAGTAAGTAAGGTCGCAAGATGTATGATCATTAAATATACAATAATAAGGCGTCCCAAATATTACATATTCAGCTGATCATGAAGCTAGTCGTACAAAATGCAAGGACTAGCAAGAGTTAAGTCATACATGATCAACCCTAGGATTTGTTAATCATATTTACAGCCCGTAGGCAGACAGTAAGTAAAGTGCATCGAGCTAACAGGTGCTCGTCGGCTAAACGCCTCAAAAGAATAGTTTTACAATAGAGTGAGCGAAGCAAAATAGAAAACCCACTCGTAGCCCGGGTTCCTTCTAGTCGCCACCATCGGGCTGGAAGCTTGGTAGATCCTCGGGAGCTGCTCCGAAATCTGGCCACACAAAACCAGCTGGGTCAACCCCAGAAAGAGCAAGTGCCACAAGGGGGCCACGAAATAAGAACAAAAGCCAGCAATTAGCACAAGAAAATTCTAATATTAAAACTAGAAATTACGAAAAACATGGCAGGGTGATATACGACGAGATAACCATGGAACTATTCCGATAGCCAGGTTACAATCCGTAAACCAAACAAGGACCGGGGTTGTAACCCTTCATCTGAACAGAACTTGGTTTCCCACCATTTATCGGCAAGATAATAATGCAAGAAATCAAGACAGGAAGCAAGCTTGTACTGGATCAAGACATGGCTAGACTGGTTATACCTCATTCAATCAATCACGGCCAAGCAGATACTACGGCTTACTACTTTAACTAACTAGGATTATCACAGGCCTAATTACTAACAAGATGCAGTGAGATTGTTCCACAGCCACAAGCCCTGCAGACCATCCAGGCTACCCAGGTCGAAGATTTAGGGGTTGAATTCAGGTGGGTACATCGCCCGAGGGACAAATGTACCCTTAGGTGACTTAGAGGGTGCAACATGTGATGGTGTGCTGGAAATGTACCCTACTCGACGGCAGGCTACAGATCCCAAGAGCGCCCAGGTAACGGGATTGCCTGTAGCTGTGTCATCTCCTCATGACTACTGTGTTATTCTAGTTATTAACCTTAATCCATTTTAGTAGGTACTCCTGACCGTAGTACTCAGGAGTCCCATCCTAGACATGATGCAAGACAAGACAAGTAGATTTAACAAGCAAGCAAGAAAGAACCACCCATGGTGTCAAGGCAGGTCAAGTTAAGTTATCAAGATAAATCATGTCAGGGAACTTGTCGGAAGTGCGCCACGACGGGCCACTATCATGTCAGGTTGGTCATGTCAGGAGTGCACCACTACGGGTCACTGTCGTGTTATGCTAGTTCCTTGTCATACCACGCCATGTGCAATAGTCATTCCAAACATATTAAGTAAAATCAAGTTCATGACAAAAGGCGTAAGGATATAAAATGGGCGTAAAATATCTAATAAAATATCAATATACAGGACTATAGAAGAGCCAAGCTTAAGAAATAAGACCAAAACTCCAAGAGCCAATGGGTTAAGCAAGGGGGTCAGGGGAGCAGCGTACGAAAAGTCACGCACGCTTCAGAGAGCAGCGTAGGTGAAAAGTCACGCACGCTGAGAGAGCAGCGTAGGTGAAAACTCAGGCACGCTGAGAGAGCAGCGTAGGTGAAAAGTCACGTACGCTACAGGGAGCAGCGTAGGTGAAAAGTCACGCACGCTGAGAGAGCAGCGTAGGTGAAAAGTCACGCACGCTGAGAGAGCAGCGTAGGTGAAAAGTCATGCACGCTGAGAGAGCAGCGTAGGTGAAAAGTCACGCACGCTACAGGGAGCAACGTAGGTGAAAAGTCATGCACACTCAAGGGAGCAGTGTACGTGAAAAGTCACGCACACTCAAGGAAGCAGTGTACGTGAAAAGTCATGCACACTCAAGGAAGCAATGTACGTGAAAAGTCACGCACACTCAAGGAGACACGCTTCCAATAGGAAGCGTACTCAAGCCTGCGTACGCAGCGCTAAAGAGCACGCGTAGCTCAGGGTGCGTAAGCTAAATAGCTCTGCACACTGCTCACTGTCTTCTCCAAACAGCAAGAACACCATGGATGAACCCAAGGCTTCAAAGCATCATAACTTGGCCATCCGAACTCCAAATCCAGATTTCCAAAGTTCCAATTTGGGTGGAATTGAATGCTCTTCCACATGGAAACACCAAAACCCATGAAAATCCAACTTAAAGAGATCAAAACATGCAAAATCCAAAAATAGAAATAACTTAGATCTAGAGCAAATGAGACTTCAAATCACAAAACACCAAGTCCTAATGTTGATCACCAAGTCCTAATCTAGCAAATGAACCAAGAAAATAGGGCTCTTATGAAGTGGCAAGGTACACTTGCCTAGGGTTAGGAGAGTTGTGGAGGAAGGAGAAGAAGAAGAAGAAGGAAATTAATGGTGGAAGTTATGAGGAGAGAGAGTGGTAGGTGGGGGTTATAAAGAGGGGGAGTTGTGGTGGGTTGAGGGGGGTAGCATAGGTTATGGTGATCCAACACATAAACCGAACCAGACCAACCCAATAAAACCGAGCCATGCCAAAACCCAAAATATAGGAAATACCGAAATCCCACAAGTTGATAAAAATACATGCCAAAAATCCAGATACGAGTATAAATACGGAATACGGGAAATACAGAAAATGAGGGTGACACCCTCCCCATGGGCGTATGGCCTCCAATAGTGGCCGCATGGATCCCTGACTTGGGCGCAAAGCCCTAGGACCCATGTGTGGGAGCATGCACTTCCTTGGGTGCAAGATGACCCCAGGTTCCCCTTCCTTGATTTTTGCACCCATTTTATATCCTTACGCCTTTTCGATATGAACTCGACATGAGCACGATATGAGCATGACATATTAATGGAATGATAACACTTGATGGTGGCCGTTGTGGCGCACCCTTGACAGAAAATATTGACATGATAATCTGTACACAATATGGTATGTGAACACGACATGATACATGAATATGAATGTGGAAATAACATAACAGTGGCCCGTCGTTGCGCACTCCAGACAAGAACATGACAGGCCAGTACATGATAGTGGCCTATTACGGCGCACTCCTGACAAGTAAATATGACATGTAACTTTGAACGCCGCTGCGACGGCTATCTCGACTTGATAAGTAAATTCTCGTCTTGACACCGTAGGTGCTTGCTTGAAACTTGTTTGTACAAGCTACTAGTCTAGTCTCGTCTTGCATCGTGTCTAGGACATGAGTCCCTGGTTACCACGGTCAGGGATTCATAATGAATCTGACTAAGGTTAATGACTAGATTGATCAAATAGTTCATTCTAAGGGAGATTTCCCCAGTGACAGGCGATCCCGTTATCCCGGCCACACCTGATGGACTTGTAGCTTGCCGTCGAGTAGGGCACATTTCCAGTCCACTGTCATGTAGGACACACTCCTGAAACAAGTACAAGGCTCACTGTTATGTGTTGCACTCTAAGCCATCTAATAATTCTGGATAACTTTGGTAATCAACCTCGCCTGGATAACTTGGATAGCTGCAGGGCCTGTGACTGTTGGAACATCTCATTGCATCTTGCTAGTAACTAGGATTGTGATAACCGTAGCTAGTTAAAGTATCAAGCCGTACTCCTTGATTGGCCGTGATTGATGGTTGTATTCCAGTCTGTAAAACCCCTAAATTTTTACTATATTTTTATCGATTTTGGTACTGATTTAAAATTTTTGTATTGTACGTCGCGTAGTCGTATTGTACGTCGCGCACGAAATTTTATTTTTCGTAATTGCTCGACGAGTGCGAATATGTGCGAGTGTACATATTTTTAGAAAAATATTTTTCTATTTTTATAGTTTCGAGATAATATATATAGTAATTATTTTTGCTATTATACCAAATTTCTAAGTTGGTTATTTTAAGCCTTTCTTTCTAATATTTATTAATAATAAATTATATTTCATTGTATACAAGAAAAACATAATTTTGTATAAATAATTATGCATACATATTTCATAATTGATTATTATTTATTTCTAATTAATAATGTATTTTCAAAATTATTATTATAGAATTTTTTTAGAAAACAAAATTTGAAATTATTGTAGCAATTTAAATCTTGATTTGATTTATGGATATGTTTTAAATAGTAAATTAATATCTATATTTGGAATATGATTTATCTTAAGTGATTTTAAAATAAAATATATAATTTAATTAGATTTAAATTGGATTTGGATTTGGATTTATTGAATAGATTTAAATTAAGTAGAGAATTATCTATTTTGGGTTTAAAGTAATCTTAATCCTTGTCTTAATGGGAATTTCCACATCCTATAAATAGGCAGGTACTCCTCCATTATTTCTCTACAATTATTCTTCCACAAAATTCCATAAACCAAGATTGTGCATTGTGTCCGTGTCCCGATCCCCCTCTCATCCACTATATTTTGTTGTACAAATACATGGTTTCTCCGTGTCCGACAGTCCCGGACACCAATCCCTTCAATTCCCCGTGTTTCGCAGGACATATCCCAACACAAAAGTTCAACCTAACCCTAGTCGTAGTCGAGCCGCCTCCCCGGCCTCGGCAGCCTCCACCAAGTCCTCCAACTTTGACCGACTCCCCGACCCCGACTCAATTCGTGTCCACCCCAGCCACACGTCACCGACCCCTTCACAAAACACCAACACAGAACTACCACCACCACCACACACGCCCCCCGCCGAAACCCCGGCGAACGCCACCACCACAGACCACAAAAATCCCCAAAAATAAATAAATTAACTGATTAACCAGCCACTGCCACACGACCGACCGCCACCGCGACCGGCCGTCCACGTAAACCCTGTCGACACACCACCGCTTCCACCGTGCCCTACACCATGGCCATCACCTACCTCAACACCGACTCCCCGACCCCGACTTTAAAAATTGTCGCCAGTCCAAAACACTACCAAAACCCACTCACCTTGATCCGAGTCCGTCGAGAGTCCTCTTCGTGTCGCACGCCATGCCGGATCTACCGTTCGCCATTGACCCCGACCTGATCCTCACAGCCGATGACCTCCCGACGACCGTTCTCGTCTATTTCTTGAGTTACCACCAGAGTGCCGCCGTCCTCGGATCCGGTGCGCCCCACTGTGCCGACCCCAGCGTCGGTCTTCTTCCTCTGCCGCCCCTTGCCGCCGGCGCCTACCCCATCGTGCGCGCACGGCTGTGTCGTTGAAACCCATCGCCGCCCTAGTCCTCATGCCCAGCGCCTCTACCGTCTGCAGCGTCCTCAGCACGACTGCCGAAAACCCCTTTTCTCTCCAGCCACCATGGCCGAGAACCCCTCCGCCGGCGCTTCCCCTCTCTCAATCCCTCCGACCGCCTTGTCCGTCGCACCCCCCCCGTCAGCTCCGGGCGCCGTCCTTCGCCTCGAGAACCCCTTTCGCCGTTCTGCGCCGCTTTCCTCCACCGCATAAGCCGAGCGCGCCTCCGGCCCATACCTCTCCGCCGGAGCTCCATCTCTCATTCCCTCTCTCTCTCTCCTCCTCGAAACCCTCTCCTGACTCTCTCTTCCTCTTTCAAGTACTCCTATACATTGAGTACTGATGTCTCCTCGAAGAGGAGAACATACAAGTACTGTGAAGTTATTAGTATTAAATATTATTATTATTATTGTTATTATTATTATTATTTTATTATTATTGTTATTATTATTATTAATATTATTATTATTGTTTCATTGTTATTCTTATTTCATTATTAGTATTATTATTATTATTAGTACATTATTAGTTGTTTTCATTAACATAATATTTTGTAAGTACAGTATTAATAATAATAATATTATTATTATTATTCTCATTATTATTATTATTTGTCATCATTATTATTATTTGCTAAAGATAGTTATTATTATTATTATTATTATTATTCTCATTATTTTTATTATGATTATTGTTGTTGTTTCTTGTAAAACTATCTATTTGCTAAATATTATTATTTATAAAAGTTTTAGGAAAATATGATTTTCTGACTAAAAGGAAACAACTATTTTGATTTTAAGTTTGCATTTATATAAATATTTTGGCAATAAAATATTTTTTTTTCTAGAGTCGTATCTTTACAAACTTGGAGTTTTTGCCGAAAACGATTTTTCTTTACTTTAGGTTTTTTAGCATTTTCCTTATAAATATTTTGACTCATGAAAACTAGTTTTAGGAATATTCTCTAAAATTCGTATATATTATATTTATTCATTATTCTCTGATATTTCTCCTGTCCGTAACCAATCCTCTTATTCCTATCCTGTCACCAAATCCGTACTACCTTATGTCCACCCTAACTAATTTGGCCCTTCTGGACCCAATAGAACTGTCCGTGCCACCACCCGAGGTCACCATGTATAGTTGTTGCACCGAAGTCGCAGTTCGTGCTACATTGATCATTGCAGCACACCAGGCGTACTACCAGGCAAGACACCTTGTCATTTGCTGTTTATTTATTTTAGCTCATATTTTATACATTATTTATTTTCTTTATGCAAAATAAACTGTGATACATGGCGTAACCTGTTAGAACTTACTGTTCATTTATATTTTCTGAAATATATTATTTTTCTTACACATTAAACCTAGATTTAACCACCTTGTGTGTTGCATTCATTGGCCTTGACACGTTGTACCACGAAGTTGTGTATCGCATATAGAACACGGACGTGCGTGATTGGCTGGCCACCAGTACGAACAAGCCGTGTGATAGGAATAACCGCTAATAGAATTGCATGCTAGTTTGACTTAGCGGTTATAGAGGTTAATGTTGTGGATACAACATAGTAGGCATTGGGCGGGAGGACAATTTCTTAGCGTATGGGCTTCGATGCACTTTTCCTTTTGTAACCCGTGAGCTCCGCCGGAGACGCGTGTCAGCTTACCCAAGATTACTGACGGCCACTGGCGATTCTGCGGAATGTCATGCTCTTATTGATTGGGCCTCTAGTGCTCCAAGGGAGGACCATGCCGATCCTATTTAGCCAGGGCCCATGCGTAGGAAGGATTGTTCTTAACAACATTTCACTTAGAATGGTTAGGCACCTTTATCCGTTAGGTACGAGTACTTTTGGTTTGGGTACTTGTATTTGACCGTAGCTTGGAACAATAACTTGTCGCGGATTAGTTCGTCACATCTTGTCCTTGTTTGGTTGTAGGTGTGGCTTACTACTTCGATGAGAAGGTATTGAACCTTGTTGGGGTTCGGATACCATATTGGATTCATAGCATGGAAAGATACGTCACCGTGAATTAGTTTACCATCTCCTATCCTTGTTTGGTTGGGGGGATGGTACGCTCGTTCAATAGGTGTGTATTGGACTATGTTATAATTCAATTGACTTATTTATTTGAGCAATATTTATTCAGTTTATATGACATGATATTATGTGTCTTGTTACGTCCCTCTGAGGACCTGGTTATCTCTCCAGGTGTGTGCTATTGTCTTTCGCAGGTGCTTTAGCTCTTGCCGTGACCATCTCCATTTCTTCGAGGATGATTGTGCTTGGATCGTCTTCGCTTCGCTCGCTAAAAATTATTTCTTTTCTCATGTATTTTTCCTTTACTTGTTGGTAGTGGATTTGTCTCCGCCCAACATATTGTATCAAGACAAATTCATTATCATTATATGATATCTTTTATTCATTTAATTTTTGTGGATGAGATTAGTTATGGTTCTACTGCATTCTTCAGCTTATGTATTCATACGAGGCTTCCATATATTGGAGTATACTTCGTATGTATACAGCTGGCATGTCTACGTTCCTAGTCCTACGTATTTTGGGACTGGGGCGTTACATATTTTTGTGGTGGCCCATGCAGGTCAAGATAAATTGTTTGGTTACTTTTCCGTACCAAACAAGCCTGCGAATAGGATTAGAAGTCTAGGATCTCATCCATATACTTGACCCCCTTCCTCGATTCCATATTCGAACTACCGTTCGACTCATCGATTGCATCTTGCTTGATTCCTTCTATCATTATTCTTATCTTCCCTTCGTGCTTGCTAAATATTGACCCTACTAGTTAGATGTCCCAAACACCATTAGTTTAGTTCTTTAAGTTGGGTAGAATACCTTATGAACTAGCAACCCCTTTGACCTAGTGACCTATATTAGCAAGCTTATTTAGATCCTAGAATCTAGAGGACCTAACCCGTCTAGCCAACCATGGACTTGGACAAGAAGACTATAGGACGACTGTATAAAGACCATCACAGGACATGACTTAGCTCCTTTAGAAGTTCGACTAAAGTCCCTCTCAATTTTAAATTCTCGTGCCTATAATTTCACTCTCTTGACAAATGTTGCTACTATAACCTAGATTTGCAAGTTCATTGATTTATCGAGCTTGTTCACGACATATGTTATTGGAAGAGCTCCCACTAACATATCGTCTAATCAGAACCAGTGCATAATGGTCTGATCAACTAAGTGCACTTTGGTTCGCTTTTATCTATCGTTCTACGTGGATGGGGACATAGCTAAACTTGTCCTTTGGAGTTCCATCCACGACTGCCTTGAAAATTCTTTTTGAAATTATTCGGTCGCCTTTGAATCACCTATTTTAGAAGGACGAAGGCGTTATATTAGAACCTCCTCTAGCCTTCCTATCGATTATGACCATACCGTATTATTTTTCTATGACTTAGATCACGATTCCTTATGACATGATTTTGTCGAAACATTGCCATTGTTTATTCCCATCGATACCCCCTTGTGTCTTCTCACCCCTCTACTAATTCTTAATTTCGAGGACGAAATTCTTTTAAGTTGGGTAGGATGTAAAACCCCTAAATTTCTACTATATTTTTATCGATTTTGGTACTGATTTAAAATTTTTGTATTGTACGTCGCGTAGTCGTATTGTCCGTCGCGCACAAAATTTTATTTTTCGTAATTGCTCGACGAGTGCGAATATATGCGAGCGTACATATTTTTAGAAAAATATTTTTCTATTTTTATAGTTTCGAGATAATATATATAATAATTATTTTTGCTATTATACCAAATTTCTAAGTTGGTTATTTTAAGCCTTTTTTTCTAATATTTATTAATAATAAATTATATTTCATTGTATACTAGAAAAGCATAATTTTGTATAAATAATTATGCATATATATTTCATAATTAATTATTATTTATTTCTAATTAATAATTTGTAACTCCACCTCCCAGTTTTTCTAAAAATAATAAATAATTCAATTTCTATAAATTGTGTTCTTGTTATTATTAGTTCAATATTAAGTTAGTTTCAGTTATATTTTTGGAAATATTTTGGAGGGATTAATTCTGGGCAATTGGAAGTTGTTGTAACAACTTTTATATTATTTTTCCTTATTTGAAAAACTGTTTTTAAATATATTATGAAATTATGAAAAGGAAGAGGGTTTATTTATAAATTTTCTATTAATATATGGTGCGGGTTAAATACTGAAAAGGGGCGGGGTGACTTTGCTTAATGGCCGAGAGCGGGGGGGGGGGGGGGGGGGGGGGGGGGGTTATTTGCAAATGTTCCATAAATTTTGTTTATATCTGACGGTTCGAGAGGAGAGAGAGTGCACCACTCATTCCTCTCTGACTCCTCGTTTCCTCCGCTGTTCTCGAGTGTTCTGATCTCGAGCAGAGCGCCGACCCTTGGGTTCCCAGTCCCGCCGGCGACTTGATGGCGACGACGACTATGATGGCGGTGGCGATGGCGACCTTGGTGGTGGTGTCGACTTGAGTAGAGCGGCGACCCATCCTGACGAGACGACTTTTGACGGCGACTTCGACTCTGATGGTGATAGTGATGGCGATGGAGACGATGGCTGGGTCTAGGCGAGCTTTCCTCGACGTCTAGGCGCTGCTTCGACTGAGCTTCAGATCCGACCCTTCTCTTCTTCTCCGGCGATCTTTTGAGGCTTCGACTTCTTGAGGGTAAACCCTAGCCTTATGTTGTAGATCTATGTCAGATCTCTAGATCTGACCGTTGCCTTTCCTTTTTGCAAAGATCTATGATGAGATCTCAAGGAGATCTCTGAGATCCACGGATCTATGATGAACTTGACTAAAGTTCGAGAATTATTTTTGACTCTGTGTTGATCTTGAGAAGATTTCTGAGATCTTCTTAGATCTGTGATAAAATCTTTGTAGATCGTTGCATGCTATTAGATCTATGATGTTCTTCATAATTTTAAGCTAGATCTTGTAGATCGGTTCTGTTAATGGTGTATGTGTGTGGGGATCTGTGGATCTACTTTGGGTTCTGAAGTTGATCTCTGTTATTTAAGATCTATGCTGATCTAATGATTTTGTCTGGATCTCGAAGTATTGTTCTGCCTCCTAACAGATCTGTGATAGATCAGTAGATCTGAGCATTTTCTTTGAAGATCATTAGAGATCTGTTATTATGTGTGCAGAATCGATTAGATCTTTGAGTTTTAAACTTAGATCTGGAAATCGGGACAAGTTCTTCACAGAACTTGTAGATCTGAGAATTTGGGTTCATTTCTGAAGACTGAGATCTTGTGTCCTGACACTCATGTGTCGGACACTGCATGCATGATTATTTTTCGTTCTTCTGTGATGGAAGTTGTTTACTCTTTTGTAACTCTTATTTTTTTTCTTTCTGTTCGAGCTACTCTGGGTGTTCGTGTCGGTTGGACCGTGTCGTGTCCGGATTGGATGGTTGGAGTATTCTGTGATCATTGCTTGGCGTGAACCTGCTGTTGGACTTGATGTTGTACCTGCTGTTGTACCCTGACCGTGTCGTACCTGTTGTTGTGTCCGATGTTCGTGTCAGATTCGAGGAAGATGACCCTGTGTTGTGTCGAACCTGCTGTTGGACTGTTGGTGGGCTGAACCTTGAGTTTAGGCTTACATTGGCTTAGTCTGGGCTAGCTGAATATTCAAGTTGTTGTTCATAATCTATTGTTTTATTGTAATTAGGGAGTGAGCTGGATGGGCTGTAATATTTTGTATATGTTTTGTGTGTGTGGGCTGGCCATAGGATTTAGTGTTGGGCCAGTTTGAGTTGGTTCTGTGCTGGGCTTATGGTAGTTGGAACTATAGTTTTTCTTTGACCGAGTTGGGTTGGTTGGGCCAGTGAACTGGTTGGACTGTAGCAGTATATTTTCATTTCTAAATAAAATTTCTTTTGTTTTACTTTCAGTTAAATTTTGCAAACAGATTTCAGAAGTTGAGTTCTTATATTTTTAAAAAAGGTCTTACTAAATTCTGGTGACAGTTCATAAACAAAAATTGTCTTTCCAAAGAAAGACGGCCCTTTTGATTAAGCAGTTTAACTTTTGAAAAGCTGGAATTATTTTCTTAAAAAATAGTTAAACTTTGATAGCTAATACTTCCTGTAGTTACAGTTAGAATCATTTAGACATTAGTTCTTGAGTAAAGTAGAAAATAGCAATAGTATAGCAACTGATAGTTTAGAACTTAACCAACTTGTAATCATTATTAACAGGAGATCATCCAGCTCTTTTGACTACTTGTACTTTCCTAGAGCAAGGCAAGTACACTCTACGGTTTTGTGCTTTTCATTATATATCCTGTGCTTCCTTGATTGACACATTGCAACACGTCATGTACTTTCTGGTGCTCATGTTCTCTTGTTCTTATTACTTGTATCTGGGGTGGGGAAATATACTATCTATATGACCAATCCCAAGAAATAACTCAGGTGTGTTTAGCTTAGACCCCGCATCGTGCACGCGGGTCCTAAGCCGCCCATTTATGTACTTTCATGTGCTTACCCTAGCCGGTCACATATTTAGTTTATATTTCAAATATAGTACACACATGTTCAGGAGATATACCTTGTACTTATTTCCTGTGATTCCATGATATCATGTTCTTTCAGGTGCTTACATATCATGTTCTTTCATGTTCTTACATACCATGTTCTTTCATGTACTTTACACTGTTTCTTTCATGTACTTATTCACCTGTTCTTTCCTGTACTTTCCATGTTTCCTCGTACTTTCATATTATGATGTCTTGTTCATTACCTAGAATTGTACTTGCTCCGCTCCTGAATAGGATATGTTGCAGGTGAGATGGAGGCCTTGTGCGATACTTACTATGGTCAGGATATTGCCTTCCCTGTTGAGCCAGCTGGAGCTGCTTGTGACCTAGAGGCTGCAGAAGCCTAGTGCTTCTATTAGTTTTACCTATTATTTCCATGTATTTGAGACTAGCAGACTTCTTTTATTAGTTGGAATGTAATAATTCAGATATTGTACTTTACTCTAGTTGGGACAAATTTATATAGATGCTGTGATTCTTTCATGTTCATATTATCTGGTTAGCTTCCCTAGATTGGTACAGCTTACTTTGTTGTGTCTAACAACAAAGGCTGGGCGTGTCCGACTCGTATCCGGTTATTCGGGAGCGGGTCGTGACATAATGTATTTTCGAAATTATTATTATAGAATTTTTTAGAAAACATATTTTGAAATTATTGTAGCAATTTAAATCTTGATTTGATTTATGGATATGTTTTAAATAGTAAATTAATATCTATATTTGGAATATGATTTATCTTAAGTGATTTTAAAATAAAAGATATAATTTAATTAGATTTAAATTGGATTTGGATTTATTGAATAGATTTAAATTAAGTAGAGAATTATCTATTTTGGGTTTAAACTAATCCTAATCCTTATCTTAATGGGAATTCCCACATCCTATAAGTAGGCAGGTACTCCTCCATTATTTCTCCACAATTATTATTCTACAAAATTTCACAAACCAAGATTGTGCATTGTGTCCGTGTCCCGATCCCCTCCCATCCACTATATTTTTGTTGTACAAATACATGGTTTCTCCGTGTCCGATAGTCCCGGACACCAATCCCTTCAATTCCCCGTGTCTTGCAGGACACATTCCAACCCAAAAGTTCAACCTAACCCTAGCCGTAGTCGAGCCGCATCCCCGGCCTTGGCAGCCTCCAACAAGTCCTCCAACTTTGACCGACTCCCCGACCCCGACTCAATCCGTGTCCACCCCAGCAACACGTCACCGACCCCTTCACAAAACACCAACACAGATCTACCACCACCACCACACACGCCCCCCGCCGAAACCCCGGCGAACGCCACCACCACAGACCAAAAAAATCCCCAAAAATAAATAAATTAACTGATTAACCAGCCACTGCCACACGACCGGCCGCCACCGCGACCGGCCGTCCACGCAAACCCCGCCGACACACCACCGCTTCTACCGTGCCCTACACCATGGCCATCACCTACCTTAACACCGACTCCCCGACCCCGACTTTAAAAATCGCGCCAGTCCAAAACACCACCAAAACCCACTCACCTTGATCCGAGTCCGTCGAGAGTCCTCTTCGTGTCGCACGCCACGCCGGATCTACCGTTCGCCATTGACCCCGACCTGATCCTCACAGCCGATGACCTCCCGACGACCGTTCTCGTCTATTTCTTGAGTTACCACCAGAGCGCCGCCGTCCTCGGATCCGGTGCGCCCCACCATGCCGACCCCAGCGCTGGTCTTCTTCCTCTGCAGCCCCTTGCCGCCGGCGCCTACCCCATCGTGCGCGCACGGCTGCGTCATTGAAACCCATCGCCGCCCTAGTCCTCGTGTCCAGCGCCTCCACCGTCCGCAGCGTCCTCAGCACGACTGCCGAAAACCCCTTTTCTCTCCAGCCACCGTGGCCGAGAACCCCTCCGCCGGCGCTTCCCCTCTCTCAATCCCTCCGACCGCCTTATCTACCGCACCCCCCGTCAGCTCCGGGCGCCGTCCTCCGCCTCGAGAACCCCTTTCTCCGTTCTGCGCCGCTGTCCTCCACCGCATGAGCCGAGCGCGCCTCCGGCCCATATTTCTCCGCCGGAGCTCCGTCTCTCCTTTCCTCTCTCTCTCCTCCTCAAAACCCTCTCCTGACTCCCTTTCTCTTTCAATTACTCCTATACATTGAGTACTGATGTCTCCTCGAAGAGGAGAACATACAAGTACTGTGGAGTTATTAGTATTAAATATTATTATTATTGTTATTATTATTATTACTATTTTATTATTATTTTTATTATTATTATTAATATTATTATTATTGTTTCATTGTTATTCTTATTTCATTATTAGTATTATTATTATTATTAGTACATTATTAGTTGTTTTCATTAACAGAATATTTTGTAAGTACAGTATTAATATTAATATTAATATTAATATTAATATTATTATTCTCATTATTATTATTATTTGTCATCATTATTATTATTTGTTAAAGATAGTTATTATTATTATTATTTTCATTATTTTTATTATGATTATTGTTGTTGTTACTTGCAAAACTATCTATTTGCTAAATATTATTATTTATAAAAGTTTAGAAAAATATTATTTTCTGACTAAAAGGAAACAACTATTTTTATTTTAAGTTTGCATTTATATAAATATTTTGGCAATAAAATATATAATTTTTTTTTATAGAGTCGTATCTTTACAAACTTAGAGTTTTTGCCGAAAATAATTTTTCTTGACTTTAGGTTTTTTAGCATTTTCCTTATAAATATTTTGACTCATGAAAACAAGTTTTAGGAATATTCTCTAAAATTCGTATATATTATATTTATTCATTATTCTTTGATATTTCTCCTGTCCGTAACCAATCCTCTTATCCCTATCCTGTCACCAAATCCGTACTACCTTATGTCCACCCTAACTAATTTGGCCCTTCTGGACCCAGTGGAACTGTCCGTGCCACCACCCGAGGTCACCATGTATAGTTGTTGCACCGAAGTCGCAGTCCGTGCCACATTGATCATTGCAGCACACCAGGCGTACTACCAGGCAAGACACCTTGCCATTTGCTGTTTATTTATTTTAGCTCATATTTCATGCATTATTTATTTTCTTTATGCAAAATAAACTGTGATACATGGCGTAACCTGTTAGAACTTTATATTTTCTGCTATATATTATTTTTCTTACACATTAAACCTAGATTTAAGGGACCACCTTGTGTGTTGCATTCATTGGCCTTGACACGTTATACCACGAAGTTGTGTATCGCATATAGAACACGATGTGCGTGATTGGCTGGCTACTAGTACGAACAAGCCGTGCGATAGGAATAACCGCTAATAGAATTGCATGCTAGTTTGACTTAGCGGTTATAGAGGTTAATGTTGTGGATACAATTTAGTAGGCATTGGGCGGGGAGGACAATTTCTTAGCGTATGGGCTTCGATGCACTTTTCCTTTTGTAACCCGTGAGCTCCGCCGGAGACGCGGGTCAGCTTACCCAAGATTACTGACGGCCACTGGCGATTCTGTGGAACGTCATGCTCTTATTGATTGGGCCTCTAGTGCCCCAAGGGGGGACTATGCCGATCCTATTTAGCCAGGGCCCATGCGTAGGAAGGATTGTTCTTAACAACATTTTACTTAGAATGGTTAGGCACCTTTATCCGTTAGGTACGAGTACTTTTGGTTTGGGTACTTGTATCTGACCGTGGCTTGGAACAATAACTTGTCGTGAATTAGTTCATCACATCTTGTCCTTGTTTGGTTGTAGGTGTAGCTTACTACTTCGACGAGAAGGTATTGAACCTTGTTGGG
This sequence comes from Iris pallida, assembly GCA_029216955.1. NCBI lineage: Eukaryota > Viridiplantae > Streptophyta > Magnoliopsida > Asparagales > Iridaceae > Iris > Iris pallida. The sequence continues at coordinate 44,263,684 of JANAVB010034417.1, read as the reverse complement.
GTCCGGATACCATATTGGATTCATAGCATAGAAAGATACGTCACCGTGAATTAGTTTACCATCTCCTGTCCTTGTTTGGCTGGGGAGATGGTACGCTTGTTCAATATGTGTGTATTGGACTACGTTATAATTCAATTAACTTATTTATTTGAGCAATATTTATTCAATTTATATGGTATGATATTATGTGTCTTGTTACGTCCCTCTGAGGACCTGGTTATCTCTCCAGGTGTGTGCTATTGTCTTTCACAGGTGCTTTAGCTCTAGCCGTGACCATCTCCATTTCTTCAAGGATGATTGCGCTTGGATCGTCTTCGCTTCGCTCGCTAAAAATTATTTCTTTTCTCATGTATTTTTCTTTTACTTGTTGGTAGTGGATTTGTCTCCGTCCAACATATTATATCAAGACAAATTCATTATCATTATATGATATCTTTTATTCATTTAATTTTTGTGGATGAGATTAGTTATGGTTCTACTGCATTCTACAGCTTATGTATTCATACGAGGCTTCCATATATTGGAGTATACTTCGTATGTATACAGCTGGCACGTCTACGTTCCTAGTCCTACGTATTTTGGGACTGGGGCGTTACACAGTCTAGTCTTGTCTAAGCAATGCCAGTCTATGATTATTTCAGCACATACTTGTTTATGCTTTACTCTTGTCGATAATTGGTTGGAGACTAAGCTCTATTCAGATGAAGGGTTACAACCCCGGCCCTTGTTTCGTTTACGGGTTATAACTTGGCTACCGGAATGGTCCCTTAGTCGCCTTATCGTTTATCATCTTGTTTTTCTCTAACTTATGTCTTTTATTATCCTTTATGTCTCATGTGCTAATATTCTGGTTTTTGTTATTAAATGAAGCCTTCCTTGTGGAACTTGTTCTTTCTGGGGTCTGACCCAGCTGGTTTTGTATGGCCAGATTTCGGAGTAGCACCCGAGGATCTTCCAGCCTTCCAGCCAGATGGTGAACACTAGGCACAACCCTGGCAACGAGTGAGTTTTATTTTTCTCTCCCACTCTATTGTAAATTATTCCTTTGAGACATTTAGCCGCCGAGCAAGTGCTAGCTCGTGTTAAATTTACATTCCTGTCTGCCTAAGGACTGTAACATGGTTGACAAATCCTAGGGTTGATCATGTATGACTTAAACTCCTGCTAGTCTTCACATTTTGTATGACTAGCTTCATGATCATCTGAATATATAATGTATGGGATGCCTTACCTTGTATGTCTGATGATCTACCATCTTGATACATTTACTTGCTTGCTTGAGATTGAGACACTAGGCGTGTTGTTGACCATAGGAGACTGTTGGCTTGTAGTAAACCCTCACGTATCTATACAGCCGTGACCGTACATCGAGGTGGGTTATACTTCAATGTACATAGCTGGCTGTGTCTGTCCCCCGCTCTCCAGTATTCTAGTTTCGGGGCGTGACAAACTCTGCCTCCCAGAACTAGTATATATAGGCACCATTTTCTCCTATTTCAAATCATCCAATCTTCTCTTCATTTCTACTGCTATAGCCTATACATCCTAAAGAGCTATACTCTTCTCATCTACTAGCCACAAAACTTCCCAAGCCAACAAGGTGCTTGGTGCGAGTCAGTTAGAAGTTTGTGTGCAAGAGTCTTGAAGAAGTCATTTAGAAAATTCTAAGTTTCGCCTCAGCGATCTTTCAAAAAGTTGGCGTGTTCTTCTGAGTAAAGGCACGTGGTTATAAAGCTATTTCACAAATAGTGGATTTCAATTCTGAGCTAGAGTTCTCAGGCCTGGACTAGTCCTCCACGAGGGAAACAGTTTAAAAATTGCTGCGTCTGCGTATGCTCTCTGACCTTCATATAATTTCTACAATTATACTATGATTAATTATTTGCTAGTTGGGATTGAATAGTGTTAATTTTTAATTGTTCATTATTGTCACACATACTCTATTTACCCCCTCTAGAGTTGCCTACACATACTTCAATTGGTATCAGAACTCTGTTCTCTTGATACATGATTTACATCCTATAGTTGATCCATGGCAACCACACAACTCATCTCTACCAACTATGGTGAGGATCAATCCACAAATAGGCCACCCCTATTTGATAGGACCAACTACACATATTAAAAAGCTAGAATGAGTTTTTATCTTAAGTCTCTAGACTTTGACCTGTGGACTGTAGTCACTGATGGCTACAAGAAACCTCCCAAAATAACTGTTGAGGGGAGTCTCGTCGAGAAACCCCACGACAAGTATACTGATTAGAAGAAGAAACAGGCAAGTCTAGACGCTAGGGCTATTAATGCTTTCTTCTGTGCCATAGACATGACTGAATTCAACAGGGTCTCCACATGCACAACCTTGCCCGAAGTATGAAAGCTTTTGCACGTGACTCATGAAGGAACCACACAAGTCAAAGAATCAAAAGTCAGTCGTCTGACACAAGAGTACGAGGCTTTCAAGATGAAGCCAAATGAGATGATGTAATGACCGTAGTTCGTATTATATATTTTGGAATACGTGTACGTATTTTGACTCGTATTGCATGTCTCCTTGCATGGTTTATTTTGGCATTTCATTGCTTGGTTTATCTTAGTTTGGTTCGGCTTGGCTTGGTTTGCTTTTGGGTTCATCATGAACCAAAGGAAACCACCTACGTACCACCACCATCACCATTTATATCTCACCTAACTTTTCTCTCTCCTCATAACTCCACAATTACTTCTTCTTCTTCTTCTTCCTCCCTGGCGTAGAGCTCCACCTACTCCATTTCTCACCGGCAAGTGCAGCTTGCTTCACGAGAGAACTCCATTTTTATTGCTTTAATGTCTTCCTTTCTCCATTTTTAGCTTCTTTAGTACTTAGCACTTTTAGATTCCATGGCTCATTTTGTGTAGATCTAAGCTTGTTTTATTTTTGGATTTCTTGGGTTTTGATCTAGTAAACCTTGTTATTTTTAAGTTTTGATGGTTCCATGTTGTAGAGAATTTAATTCTGTCCTATTTTGACCTGTGGAAGTTCGAATTCTGACCCTGGATGAAGGATTTATGGAGCTTGGAAGCATGGCCTTCATGGTTTTTCTTCTCGAAAAATTAGAGAAAAAGAACAGTGTTTGACCGCATGGCAATTTCATGCGAAAAGTTTCTCCTGGCCGCATGAGCTTCCTCAGCCGCATGCGCCTTCCGCATGTTTCCAGTCGCATAAACTCCTGATCTCTCAGTCGTATGAACTTTTTTCGAGCCGCATGAGACTCAGATTCTGAGCTTGCATACGCCCTAATTAATCCGGCCGCATGAACTTCCAGCCGTATAAGACCCCCTTCATTCCCAGCCGCATAAGACTCGATCCTTCCAGCCACATAAGACCCCTCCCTTCCCAGCCGCATGAGTTTACTTTCTCTGAACCGCATGAGGCTCGATTCTCTGAGCCGCATATGCTCGATCCCCCAGAGCCGCATGAACCTTTCCAGCCGTATGGACTTCTGATCCCCAGCCGCATATGCTCGATCGCCCCAGCCGCATGAGAACCCTTTTTCCTAGCCGCATATGCCCGTCCTCCCTGAGCCGCATGCGCCCTTAACCCCTGGCCGCATGAGCCCGAGCCGTAAGGCTCTTCCATAGCCCTTGCATTTATGTCTGAATTATTATATTATGCTCTTGTCTCATGGCCCTCTATGTAACTTGGGTCCAATGATAGAATGCTGTACTATGTTATCCAAAACACGATAGTGATCCGTAGTGGTGCACTCTTGACATGTAACATGACATGATTGTGGCCTGCCGTGGCACGCTCTTGACAAGTAAAACCTGACATGATATATCTCGATATGCTGTTACGACGGCCAACATGACATGACAAGTATGAATGGTCTGGACACCGTGGACGATTGTGCTTGTACAAATGAACCAGTATTGTCTTGCATCATGTCTAGGATAGGGACCCCTGAGTACCACGGTCAGGGACACCTACTGAAATCGACTAAGGCTAATAACTAGAATAATCTAGTAGTCATGAAGAGATTTTTTCAGCTACAGGCAATCCCGTTATCTGGACGCCCCACCTAGGATCTGTAGCCTGCCGTCGAGTAGGGCACATTTCCAGCACACAGACATATGGTGCACCCTTCAAGCTACTTAAGGGTACATGCATTTCTTGGACGATGTACCCACCTGAACTCAGCCCCTAATTGCGTCCGGATAGCTTGGATGGTCTGCAGGACTTGTGGCTGTTGGAATAATCTTGCTGCATCTTGCTAGTAACTAGGCCTGTGATAACCCTAGTTAGTTAAAGTATCAAGCCGTACTTATTGCTTGGCCGTGAATATCGGATGGAGTCTAATCAGTCTAGTCTTGTCCTGATCTTGCACAAGATTGTTACATGACCGGATTGCTTGTATTTACCTCATCGATAAATGGTGGGAAACCAAGTTCCGTTCAGATGAAGGGTTACAACTCCGGTCCTTGTTTGGTTTACGGGTTGTAACCTGGTTATCTGAATAATTCCATGGTTATCTCATCGTATATCATCCTGATTTTTCTAAATTTCCAGTTCTTACTATTTATTTATACTCTTGTGCTAACTGCTGGTTTTAGTTCTTAAATGAAACCTCCTTTGTGGCACTTGCTCTTTCTGGGATATGACTCAGCTGGTTTTGTATGGCCAGATTTTGGAGCAGCTCCAGAGGATCCATCGACCTTCCAGCCAGATGGTGACCACTAGACGGAATCCTGGCAATGAGTGGGTTTATTTTGGCTTTCCCCCTCTATTGTAAAAATATGCTTTTGAGGCGTTTAGCCGACGAGCACGTGTTAGCTCGATTGCACTTTACTTATTGTCTGCCTACGGACTGTAACATGATTGGCAAATCCTAGGGTTGCTCATGTATGACTAAACTCTTGCTAGTTTTCACATTTTGTAATAATTAGCTTCATGATAATCCAAGTATGTAATGTATGGGACGCCTTACTATTGTATATTTAATGTTCTAAAATCTTGTAACTGTTATTACTTGCTTGAGATTGAGACGATAGGCTTGTTCATGACCATAAGAGATTGATGGATTGTAGTTAAACCCTCATATATCTAGACAACCGTGACCGTATGGTGAGATGGATTCCATTTCATTATACATAGCTGGCTATGTATGCTTCCGCTCTCCAGTATTCTGGTTCTGGGGCGTTACATGGTTTAAGTGGTGGCCCATACAGGTCTTATAAATCAAGATATGTGACGGTTTACCGAATAGATGTCTCAATCAGCACTCGTCCTTGATATCTGCTCATACCCTCTGAATCCCTGAATTCTTGACTTGATCACATGCTTGTATCTTTGATCTGTCCTGGTCCTTCCTTATTGTTCTCTATGTCGTCTTCTTCAGCGACATTGTCCCTGGTCCTACCGATCAGCAAGGCGGAGCACCTCCCGTGTACCAACAACAACCCGAAGATCGAGCCCAGCATTCCGGAGTAGCCTCCAGAGTCTTGCCTACTGGGGTCAAGAGCCATCCGTCCAGCCAGTCCAGCCTGTAGAGCCTGATGATGACACCTTGGTGGGTCTCATCAGGACATTGTTAGCTTCTTAAGATCGTCGAGGTGACGCATTGCACCATGTAGTACAAGATGCTCTGACCAGAGGCGGTCATCGAGGTAACAGTGCAGCCAACAGTTTCAAGCGTTTGAACCCTCCTTTCTTCGATTGCAGCGAAGATGCTATTGCTGCTGATGCATGGCTTCAGGATACTGAGGTCATTCTAGAAGCAGCCAGGACCCCAGAAGACGAGAAGGTGGCCGTTGTACACCTGTAGTTATTGGATTTGGCCCGCAGCTGGTGGGCGGTGCAGGCCGTTAGATTAGTGGCACCTATTGCCTGGGCAGTATTTCGTAAGAGATTCCAGACCAAGTACTTCGATGCTGTGGCTCGGTACGACCTGCAGACGAGATTCACCAATCTGAAGCAGATGGGCAGGACGGCCGACGGATATGCGGCCGAGTTTTCCAGACTTAGCCGGTTTGCTCCCACCTTGGTGGCGACCGAGTTCGATAGAGCCCAGCGATTCCAGCAAGGGCTCCATCTAGAGATTTTATTGGCAGTGGAGCAGTTTGAGCATCAGACTTTCGATGCAGTATTGAGAGCAGCTAGGAGGCATGAGTATACCTCCCAGAGGATTGTGGACAGGACAGGAGGTCGGAAGCGATCCCACGGCCAGATGAACCAGTCTTCAGCACCAGCCCAAGTAGCTAGGCCTTTGACCATCGGAGCTCCGAGGCGGGCAGCTTCAGTCACGTCGGTTCAATATTCAACCCCGATGTGTCCTCAACAACAGAAGCAGAAGCAGACTTCCGCAATAGGCTGCACTCATTATGGGAAGCCAGGACATGTGGTAGCAGAGTGTCGCAGAGCGTAGGGACTGTGTCTGGCTTGTGGGGCAGCGGATCACAAGATAGGATCCTGTTCGAATAGGGGTAGTTCATCATCGTCCAACTTTACTAGTCCTTCGGTGAGGGGACCAGCACCAGTCCAGCAGCAGCAGCAGTACCCATTGCCGAGGCCCTTGCCGCCTCAGACCCAAGTATTTCAGCAGCAGAACCCCCAGCAGTATGCACAAGTCCAAGTCCAGGTTCAAAACCGCTAGAGAGGTTTTTAGCAAAGGGGACTCGCACCAAGAGGGCATGGTCAGGCGATGGCGATGACCGTAGAAGAAGGATTGGCACCAGGTGAGGTAGTGACAGGTACTATTCTTGTCAACTCCTTCCCAGCATCAGTGTTATTTGATTCTGGTGCATCGTATTCTTTTATGTCTGCACGATTCGCGACACGGATAGGACTGGAGCCGGAGTCATTATCAGTAAGTCTCAATATACTTATTGGTAATGGTCTTGTGGGAGTAGATAGAGTGTTTTTCTCTTGTCGGATCGTAGTTAGCGGTAGAGAGTTTCCCGGTAGGTTGATAGAATTCCCGATGGCCGATTATGATATGGTCTTAGGAATGGATTGGTTAAGGGACCAGTATGCTAGAATAGACTGCCATGTTGGCAGGGTTGTTTTTAGCATTCCAGGCGAGCCAGAGTTTTCCTTTTTTCGAGGCGAAGTTGAACCTTCTCCTCCAGTATTGCGGATGGCAGTAGCAGCAGTACAGTTACCCCGGATAGTCGAGGAGTTTCCAGATGTTTTCCCAGAAGAGCTTCCAGGAATGCCGCCAGAGCGAGAGATCGAGTTTATTATCGACTTGGTCCCAGGGACAGCCCCAGTGTCAGAGAGAGTTTACAGTTTGGTGCTGTCAAAGTTAGAGATATTGTACAAGTTGATTGAAGAACTCAGGACCAAGGGATTTATTCGTGCAAGTAGATCACCTTGTGGAGCCCCGATGCTTCTTGTGAAAAAGAAGGATGGTACTTCCAAATTATGTGTAGATTATCGTACCTTGAACTCAATGACAATCAAGAACAGATATCTTCTCCCGAGGATAGATGACTTGTTTGACCAACTCAAGGGGGCATCAGTATTTTCGAAAATTGATTTGCGATCAGGATATCATCAGATTAGAGTCAGAGAGCAGGACATCCTGAAGACAGCTTTCAGATCTAGATATGGGCATTGGGAGTTTTTTGTTATGCCATTTGGAGCGACCAATATGCCAGCCGTATTCAAGGACCTCATGAATCATATCTTCATGCCTTATTTGGATCAGTTCGTGATTGTGTTCCTAGACGACATCCTGGTCTACAGCAAGAATGAAGCGGAGCATGAGCAGCATCTCAGAATTGTCCTTCAGATGCTCAGAGAGCACCAGTTGTACGCGAAGTTCAGAAAATACGAGTTCTGGCTCGATCGCATTTCATACTTGGGTCATATCATCACCAGAGGAGGAGTGGAAGTGGATGCCCAGAAGATTAGGGCTATTGAGACATGGCCATTACCCAGCACAGTTGCAGAAGTTCGTAGTTGTCTTGGCTTGGCCGGCTACTGCCGGCGATTTGTTTCAGACTTTGCTCGGATATCAGCGCCATTGACCCAGTTGACCCGTAAGGATGTGCAGTTTGCTTGGACCGTAAAATGTCAGGATTCTTTTAAGAAATTGAAGCGAGGTTTGATAACGACACCCATTCTCACGCTTCCATATGGGACCGAGGGATTCTCAGTGTATGGTGATGCTTTAGGCAGAGGTTTAGGATATATTTTGATGCAGCATGGGAAGGTAATAGCTTATACGTCACGCCAACTTCGTGATCATGAGAGGAATTACCCAACCCATGACTTGGAGCTAGCCGCAGTAGTGTTTGCACTTAAGCTTTGGAGGCACTACTTGTATGGAGATATGGTGGAGGTTTTCACCGATCACAAGAGCCTGAAGTATGTATTTACTCAGAAGGATCTTAACATGCATCAGATGAGATGGCTAGAGCTGCTTATGGATTATGACATCAACCTGCAGTATCGTTCTGGAAAGGCCAACATAGTAGCAGATGCATTGAGCAGAAGAGCTAGAGTTTATTTTCTAACATCACAACCAGAGTTATTGGCAGATCTTCAGAAGATGGGTATAGAAGTTGTCCTTCCTACTAATGTGACATTGATGGCCAGCATGCAAGTTCAGTCAAGTATAACTATCAAGTTAGCTCAGTCAGCAGATTCCAAGCTTCAGCGGCTCAGAGCAGAATATGAGGCAGGACGAAGACCAGAGTTATGTATCCATAAAGATGGTACACTTCGACATGGTAAGCGTCTTTGTGTACCCAGTGGAGATATTAGATCGAAGATCATGGCAGAAGCTCACAGCTCTCAGTATTCGATTCATCCGGGTGGTACGAAGATGTACCGTGACATCCGTCAGCATTTTTAGTGGAATGGCATGAAGAGGAAGATAGCCCGATTTGTCTCTTGGTGTCTGGTTTGCCAACAGGTTAAAGCTGAACATCAAAGGCCAGCTGGACTTCTTCAGCCTTTGCCAATTCCAGAATGGAAGTGCGAGCATATAACCATGGATTTTGTGACTGGATTACCTAGGTCCCCGACCGGTAGAGATGCTATTTGGGTTATAGTTGACAGGCTCACGAAGGTGGCTCACTTTCTCCCGTTCAGAGTTGGTCAGTCGACGGCTCAGCTAGCAGAGATGTACCTCAGGCAGATTGTCAGACTTCATGGTGTACCAGTTAGTATCACCTCGGATAGAGATTCAAGATTTACGTCGCACTTTTGGCATAGTCTGCAGGAGAGTTTGGGAACTCACCTCCAGTTCAGCTCACCTTATCATCCGCAAACAGATGGTCAGTCAGAGCGTACCATACGAACCTTGGAAGTTATGTTGAGATCTTGTACACTCGACTTTGGTGGTTCGTGGGAGGATCACCTCCACCTGGTGGAGTTCTCGTACAACAACAGTTTCCAAGCTAGTATCCAGATAGCACCATTCGAGGCACTGTATGGCAGGAAGTGCAGATCCCTGCTAGCATGGGACGATGTTGGAGAGAGGCAGATGCTCGGTCCGAAAATGATTACTCAGACAGTTGAAGTGGTCAGAAGAGTCAGAAACCATCTTCGTATCGCACAAGATCGCCAGCGCCATTGGGCCGATTCTTATCGGTGCCCCCTTGAATTTTCTGTCAGCGATCATATATTCCTCAGGATCTCGCCTAACTATGGCATCATTTATTTCGGCGTACGGGGAAAGCTTAGTCCTAGGTATATAGGGCCGTTCGATATTCTGGAGCGAGTAGGAGATGTGTCCTACCGTCTCGCTCTTCCGCCGTCGTTGCGTGAGGTGCATGATGTCTTCCATGTATCCCAATTGCAACTGTATATCCCGAACCCGAGCCACATCCTGGATCATTCGGAATTGGTTGTTGGTACCAACCTTTCGTATGAGGAGAGGCCTGTATCCATATTGGACCGAAGAAAAAAGATACTCAAGAACAAGACTATCAAGTTAGTCCGTGTTGCTTGGGGTCATTACTCTTTGGGTGAGTCAACATGGGAGCGTGAGGACGATATCCGATCGCGATATCTCGACCTGTATGACTTGTGAGGTATAATGTCTTCCTTATGCCTCATGCCAACGATTCCTTGCTTACATGATTGATTGTTTGATGGATTGCTTAGTATAGCTTGTCTGTGATTAATATAGCTTGTCATTTTTTCTCTAGCCTCTTGATTAAATTCCAAGGACAGAATTCTTTTAAGGTGGGTAGAGCTATAATGATCGTAGTTCGTATTACGTATTTTGGAATACGTGTACGTATTTTGACTCGTATTGTATGTCTCCGTGCATGATTTATTTTGGTATTTCATTGCTTGGTTTATCTTGGTTTGGTTCGGCTTGGCTTGGTTTGCTTTTGGGTTCATCATGAACCAAAGGAAACCACCTACCTACCACCACCATCCCCATTTATATCTCACCTAACTTTTCTCTCTCCTTATAACTCCACAATTACTTCTTCTTCTTCCTCCCTGGCGTGGAGCTCCACCTACCCCATTTCCCATCGGCAAGTGCAGCTTGCTTTACGAGAGAACTCCATTTTTATTGCTTTAATGTCTTCCTTTCTCCATTTTTAGCTTCTTTAGTACTTAGCACTTTTAGATTCCATGGCTCATTTTGTGTAGATCTAAGCTTGTTGTATTTTGGATTTCTTGGGTTTTGATCTAGTAAACCTTGTTATTTTCAAGTTTTGATGGTTCTATGTTGTAGAGAATTTCATTCTGCCCTATTTTGACCTATGGAAGTTCGAATTCTGACCCTGGATGAAGAATTTATGGAGCTTGGAAGCATGGCCTTCATGGTTCTTCTTCTCGAAAAATTAGAGAAGAAGAACAGTGCTTGACCGTATGGCAATTTTATGCGGCAAGTTTCTCCTGGCCGCATGAGCTTCCTCAGCCGCATGCGCCTTCCGCATGTTCCCAGCCGCATGAACTCCTGATCTCTCAGCCGCATGAAGTTTTTTCGAGCCGTATGAGACTCATATTCTGAGCCGCATGCGCCCTGATTAATCCGGCCGCATGAACTTCCAGTCGCATATGACCCCCTTTATTTCCAGCCGCATAAGACTCGATCCTTCCAGCCGCACAAGACCCCTCCCTTCCCAGCCGTATGAGTTTACTTTCTCTGAACCGTATGAGGCTCGATTCTCTGAGCCGCATATGCTCGATCCCCAGAGCCGCATGCAGCCGCATGGACTTCTGATCCCGAGCCGTATATGCTCGATCTCCCCAGCCGTATGAGAACCCTTTTTCCTGGCTGCATATGCCCGTCCTTCCTGAGCCGCATGCGCCCTTAACCCCTGGCCGCATGAGTCCGAGCCGCATAGCTCTTCCATAGCCCTTGCATTTATGTCTGAATTATTATATTTTGCTCTTATCTCATGGCCCTTTATGTAACTTGGGTCCCCTGATAGAATGTTGTACTAGGTTATCCTGAACACGATAGTGACCCGTAGTGGTGCACTCTTGAAAAGTAACATGACTTGATTGTGGCCCGCCGTGGCGCACTCTTGACAAGTAAAACCTGACATGATATATCTCGATATGCTGTTGCGACGGCCAACATGACATGACAAGTATGAATGGCCTGGACACCGTGGATGATTGTGCTTATACAAGTGAACCGGTATTATCTTGCATCATGTCTAGGATAGGGACCCCTGAGTACCACGGTCAGGGGCACCTACTGAAATCGACTAAGGCTAATAACTAGAATAATCCAGTAGTCATGAAGAGATTTTCCTAGCTACAGGCAATCCCGTTATCTGGGCGCCCCACCAGGGATCTGTAGCATGCTGTCGAGTAGGACACATTTCCAGCACACAGTCATATGGTACACCCTTCAAGCTACTTAAGGGTACATACATTTCTTGGACGATGTACCCACCCGAACTCAACCCCTAATTGCGTCCGAATAGCCTGGATGGTCTGTAGGGCTTGTGGCTGTTGGAATAATCTCGCTACGTCTTGCTAGTAACTAGGCCTGTGATAACCCTAGTTAGTTAAAGTATCAAGCCGTACTTATTGCTTGGCCATGAATGTTGGATGGAGTCTAATCAGTCTAGTCTTGTCCTGATCTTGCACAAGACTGCTACATGACCGAATTGCTTATATTTACCTCATCGATAAATGGTGGGAAACCAAGTTTCGTTCAGATGAAGGGACCCCAGTCCTTGTTTGGTTTACGGGTCGTAACCTGGTTATCTGAATAGTTCCATGATTATCTCATCGTATATCATCCTAATTTTCCCATATTTCTAGTTCTTACTATTTATTTATACTCTTGTGCTAATTGCTGGTTTTAGTTCTTAAAGGAAGACTCCTTTGTGGCACTTGCTCTTTCTGGGATCTGACCCAGCTGGTTTTGTATGGCCAAATTTTAGAGCAGCTCCAGAGGATCCATCGACCTTCCAGCTAGATGGTGACCACTAGACGGAATCCTGGCAACGAGTGGGTATATATTGGCTCTCCCCCACTATTGTAAAAATATGCTTTTGAGACGTTTAGCCGACGAGCACGTGTTAGCTCGATTGCACTTTAATTATTGTCTGCCTACGGGCTGTAACATGATTGACAAATCCTAGGGTTGATCATGTATGACTAAACGCTTGCTAGTTTTCATATTTTGTAATGACTAGCTTCATGATCATCCAAATATGTAATGTATGTGATGCCTTACTATTGTATATTTGATGTTCTAAAATCTTGTAACTTTTATTACTTGCTTGAGATTGAGACAATAGACTTGTTCATGACCATAAGTGACTGATGGATTATAGGTAAACCCTCATATATCTAGACAGCCGTAACCGTATGGTGAGATAGATTCCATTTTATTATACGTAGCTGGCTATGTATGTCCCCGCTCTCCAGTATTCTGGTTCTGGGGCGTTACAGACGATCATTCAAATATCCACCAGATTCTTCGACATCGTCAACCTGCTATTTTTCCTTGGAAAAGATTATTCCAACCATGAGAAGATACGCAAAGTGCTATGAGGATTGCCGAAGGTCTGGAACCCCAAAGTCACGGCGATCATCGAAGGCAATGATCTCACGACAATGTCACTAGAAATGTTGATGGGCAAGCTGATGACGTATGAGCTCGATCTAAAAGGTTTTGAAGAAATAGCTCCAAAAGAGAAGGAGATTGCATTGAGAGCTCATCGCCGAAGAATTAGCTCTGAAGACACTGATGACGACGACTCCGAAGGTGATGATCAAGCTCTCTTAGTTCGAAACTTCAAGAAGTTTCTACACTTCAACAAAAAGAAGAGAGAACAAAGAGACGATGAGGAAGAACCCACCTGCTTCGAATGCAAGAAGATGGGACATGTCAAGAAAGATTGACCCTTAGCAAAGAAAGGAAGCATATATGAGAAGACTTACAAGAAGCCAACTACAAGAAATTATGCCAACACTAGCATTTGGCACGAAAGAGAGGCTAGTGATTCAGACGAGGAAGAGGACTCTCCGCAAAATACGGCTAACGTCTGTTTAATGGCAACTTCAGAAAAGGTAAAAGTTTCTTTTGATGATTTCTTATTTGATGAACTTGGTGATGCTTTTAGTGATCTACTTGAAGATCACAAAAAGGTAATCAATAAATATAAACATACAAATAATAAGATCAAGGACTGCGAAATCGAGATCCATAGACTTTCATGTTTACTAGAAGATGTTAGAAATACTACACCCACGGAAAACACTGAAGAGGTATCCAAGCTTAAATTAAGCTTACACGATGCTGAATCAATCATTAAGAAACAAACACTTGATATCACGACTTTAAACAAAGAACTTGTTGAAGACAAAAACAAGTTCAAAGTTGCTATATGTAGAATATACGATCTTACTGCTAAATGTGATGAGTTAAATGCTGTCTCTAAGAAGTTAGAGATTAAACTTGGCAAGTAGGTTATTCAAGGGCAAGTTCAGTCTCATAGTCACAACACTTACAAACACGTGCCAACTCAACACAAAAAGGCACGTTACCACAAGAACACTCATCCACATACTACATAAAATCATGCTTTTATGTACACCTATTCACATGCAGCACATAAAACACGTACACGTAAACATCATCATCATCCTGCTGCACTCAATCGTTATCATCATCATGCTGCTGCACACAGTCACTATAATCACTACTAGCTATCATCACCCTACTTATAGACATCACTATCAACATGCTCCTAGCATAAATATGCATGCTAGATGTACATATTGTAACCTATATGGACACATTTCTCCACAGTGTAGGATTAGAAGATTAGTTGATAAAAATATATATGCATGGGTACCAAAGTCTGACCTCTCAGGACCCACAAAAATCTGGGTACCAAAGGTCACATCTACTCGTGGTGTAGGTGGACCTTCCCTCTTCAACTAGAAGCAAGTGGACTCTCGATAGTGGGTGCTCGCGACATATGACTGAAAATACGAATCTATTCGCAACACTATCGATAAAAAAAGAATGATAAGTTTCCTTCGACAATAACCTTAAAGGCTACATCATAGGTAACGGTACAATTGGTTATCCTCTTGTCATTAACGATGTCTGTTTAGTGACTGAGTTAAAGCATAACTTGCTCAGCATTAGTCATCTTGCTGATCATGGTTATGATATTAACTTCGGAAAAGCTAAATGCTTTATCTATGATAGATCAACTGGAGACATCACCTTTGAAGGAATAAGGGAAGATAACATTTAAATTTTCTATCTATTTAGCGATACTAACAGTGCAGGAAGATGCCTTTACGCTCACAAAGGCAAAAAGCTCCTATGGCATCAGCGTCTTGGTCATACCAACATGGATACTATATCCAGACTATCCACCAAGAAGCTAGTCAGAGGAGTGCCGGATAACACATTCAAGAAAGACATGGTATGTGCCGAATATGAAAAGAATAAGGCGACCAAATATTTCTTTAAATCCATAAACACTGTAAGTAATATCTGACCATTGCAATTACTTCATATGGACTTATTTGGTCCTAGTAGAGTAGTCAGTCTTGGCGAAAAACTCTACGCTTTTGTCATTGTCGATAATTTTTCAAGATTTACTTGGGTTTTCTTTCTTATAAAAAAGTGATACAATTTTTGTTTTCAAAGTATTTGCTAAAAAGGTCCAAAAGTAAAAAGGTTACATTATTACTCGTATCCGAAGTGATCATGGTGGCGAATCTGAAAATTTTGATTTTAAAAAGTTTTGTGATTCAAATGGTTTTAGTCATGAATTTTCGTGTCCAAGAACTCCTCAACAAAATGGTGTTGTGGAGCAAAAGAATAGAACTCTTGGCGATATGGCTAGAGTTATGCTAAATCAATTCTCTCTTCCGAAGTACTTTTGGGTAGAAGCTGTCAGCACAGCGTGCCATGTTTTGAATAGGGTGTTGATTCGACCTATTTCAAAGAAGACACCCTATGAGCTTTGGTTTGGTAGGACTCCTAATGTTTCTTACTTTAGAGTGTTCGGTTGTCGCTGCTTTATCCTGAATACCAAAGACAACTTTGGCAAATTTGATGCGAAAGCTGACGAAGGTATTCTTCTTGGCTATGCGGCCATGAGTAAGGTATATAGAGTGTTCAACAAACGTTCCATGATTGTTGAAAAGTCTACTAATGTAACTTTTGATGAGGATAATAGTACAGCTGTCATTTCCGATGACGATGATGAACCATCGACTTCTACACCTATAAATGCAACGTCTGAAACCAGCTCTCCGAAGGAATTACCAAAGAAGTTCCAATTCACTCCCTCTTATCCAAAGGACTTAGTAATAGGTGAAATATCAAAAGGGGTAACTACTCGATCTTCTGTAAGAGATACTATTGCTAGCACTGCATTCATTTCTCAAATAGAACCAAAAAATATTTTAGAAGCTTTTAATGATGAATTTTGGATTTCTGCGATGCAAGAAGAACTCAACCAATTTGAAAGAAGCCAAGTTTGGAAACTTGTTCCTAAACCGACTGGCCACTCAATAACTGGCACTAAATAGGTTTTTCGTAACAAAGTAAACGAGGACGGTTCAGTCACTCGCAACAAAGCTTGTCTCGTAGCCCAAGGATACAACCAAGAGGAGGGCATCGACTATGATGAGACGTATGCCCCTTGCCCGACTTGAATCCATTTGGATGCTTTGTGCATTTGCAAATTTTTAAAACTTTAAACTTTTCCAAATGGATGTGAAAGGTGCTTTTCTAAACGGTTTTATCAAAGAAGAGATTTTTGTCAAACAACCACCTGGTTTCGAAAATCACAAATTTCTCGACCACGTTTTTAAACTTAGGAAAGCTCTCTATGGCCTCAAACAAGCTCCTCGAGCTTGGTATGATCATTTTAGTACTTTCTTACTTGATAAAGGTTTTTCAAAAGGGAAAGTCGACAACTGTTTATAAAATCTCTTGATGACACAATTCTTTTAGTACAAATATATGTTAATGATATTATTTTTGGGTCTACTAATGAGGGTCTATGTAAAGAATTTGCCAAGTGTATGCAGAATGAGTTTGAGATGAGCATGATGGGGGAGCTCAACTACTTCTTTGGATTTCAAATCAAACAACTCTCGCAAGGCGTCTTCATCAGTCAGTCAAAATATGTAAAGGACATGCTAAAAAAGTTTGAGCTTGACAGCATCAAACCAATCAGCACCCCTATGGCTACTACCACAAAGCTGGAACCTGATGAAAGCGGCAAACCGGTCGATCAACGTAAGTATCGAGGTATGATTGATAGTTTATTATATTTAACTGCTAGTCGTCCCGACATTATGTTTAGTGTTTGCTTATGTGCGAGATACCAAGCCAATCCTAAGGAATCACACATGACCGCAGTTAAGCGTATCTTTAGATACCATAAAGGAACTATTACGGTAGGCTTGTGGTATCCCAAAACCACTTCTTTGACTTAATCGGATATTCCGATGCTAATTTTGTGGGATGTAAAGTCGACCGTAAGAGTACCAGCGGCACGTGTCATTTGCTAGAAAAGGCATTAGTCTCATGGTTTAGCAAGAAGCAGAACTCTGTTGCACTATCCACAACAGAAGCTGAATACATCGCAAATGGTCGTTGTTGTGCACAGATTCTGTGGATGAAGCAAACCCTTGAAGACTACAACTTATGTTTCAAGCACATACCTATTTTTTGCGATAACACTAGTGCCATTAATCTGACCAAGAACCCAGTTTGTCACTCACGCACTAAACACATAGAGATTAGACATCACTTTTTGCGTGATCATCAACAACAAGGCACTATTAATTTAGAATTCATAGACACTGAACATCAGCTAGCAGACTTCTTTACCAAACTACTGGCCGAAGAGCGCTTCAACTTTCTTTGTCATGAGTTAGGAATTTTGGATGAGACGGTCATAAAATAAATTGGCCTGCGTAAATAACGATTATGACATATATCTTTATGATGACTTTGCTATGGGTACAAGCCAAAAGGGTCCTTCTGACAACAAGGCGTAAAAGCCTAAGCGACATGGTGCACTAGTCTTCAGACTACCGCTAGCTAGGATCTGGCCCCTACAGCTATCCCATGGCATTTTCATCGTAATGGTCGCTGTCTTAAATCATTATTTATTATATGGTTTAATTACGTTTATGACTTATTTAATTCAAATTCTATTCATTTTCCATCAAAACTTAGCCATTTTCAAACTTTCCAGTATTTTGTGCATATGAAGGCAGAGTTCGGGCCGAACTCTGCCCCACACAGAGTTCGGGCCGAACTTTGTGTCCTTGGTTACAGAACCTTCTCTGCTTCTTAGCCACCCATTGTTTTGGTCCGACGGTCCAGATTTAACTCGACTTGCTGCTACCAAACTTCTTAAACCCGAGAGCAAACCCTCTCTCCTCACTTTGTTCTTTTTCTACCTTCCTCCAAACAAAATTTTCTCAAACCCTAACCCTAGAAACTCCACTTTTAGGGCTCTTTTTCTTCCCAAACTCAAGATCTAAAGCTTTTGGGGGGGATCTCTTCCATCTTTTCTCCTTTGGGTGAGGTATAATTTCATATTCTTTTCTATTTCCTTTTCAAACTTTCAAATTCTCTATGGCTCCAAGACTCTTTGGTAGAGGCAAGAGGATAAGGAGTGATGGTGCATTATCTTCCAATCCTCCTCCTCCTCTTGCTCCTCCAATCCATCCTCTTTTTAGTCCACCACCACCACCACCACAAGGCCCCAACACATTCAATGAATAAATTTTTGTATCATTGGAGGCTTCCAATGAATGGTTTGCTGATTTTCGTTCAAGGAGTGTGTATGCGGGTCATCCGATTAATTTTACTATTTTTTGGCTTATTGTTCATTGCTCCATGATCTGTGTTTAGATGAGTTATTTACTACCTCATCTATAGTCTATTTGAATGCTATCCAAATGTTTTATTGTAACCTAACCTTTGACGACACACATATCTACTCTCGTGTCCCCGGTATCGACATTACTTTTAGTGATTTTGAGCTTGCGAAATATCTTGAGATCCCGAAACCAAATTCTTGGGAGAAACTTGTCGATGCCCGACAGTTTCAATTTTTTGATGGATCATCACTTGAAAGCTTCAAGGATGACTTGTGTGCTCCCAACACTCGTCCCCGCAAGCTACGGGCTAAATATCTTAATCCGTATTTTTATGAACTTTATCGCATTATTTTCTCCACAATCTTGCCCAAAGTGGGATCGACCGATGAAGTCTCTTATCTGGAGATCTCTGCTCTTTACCATCTCCACTTCCATGTCCCTTTTAACTTTTTGCGCACGATAATGGACTGGATGATTCGTGCACGAACGAGACCCCGATCATTGGTCTACGCCCTGTATCTGTCGATTATCTTTCGTGCATTCCATATTCCACTTGATGAGTGTCAGTTACTTTCTGCCCCTGCCTATCTGTCTAAGGCACGGAGGCTTCTAGCAGCTGTTGGGTCCCCTGCTGAGTTGAGCACTCCAAGTCTGATGCTCATGCTGATCCTCCTGCTCTTGGCCAACCTGCGCTCGAGCCTCCTGCTTCCCTTGAGTCCATTCAGACTATGCTGAGGATCATTTTTGCTTGGAGCACGATCACTGGACTCAAATGGATTATCGTACTAGCTTACAGATGACGGCCATCAGCAACACCCTGCATGACATCCAGTACTCCCTGGCTACTCATCCTACAGTGTCTTACCCCATGGTACGGGACACTTCTCACGAAGGTTATCGTATCAACAACACTTGGGTCTGGAGGTATTTGGATCAGGATGTCGCGTTTGTTGATCCTCGTCGATCTGCCAGCAGCCCCTATGACTCTGCTGGACCTTTCCGTGCTCTGTGATGGTCGTGGTCCCTTTTATGAGGCTGCTGTTGATGCTTAGGATTTCTTTTGTTGATGTACTTTGTCATTTTCATTTGTGGTTATGTAGTTGAACTCTTTAATTTCTACTACTTTATGCTTATATTTGGTTTATTTACTAGTTATCTCTTACTTCGGATTTGAGCCTTAGTTGTGTGATTGCATATCTTCTCCATGGTTATTTTTTATGGGGGAGCTTCCATTTCAGTTTTTTAAATGCCAAAGTGAAAGATTATGTGATATTTGCTTAACCATTTAGGATAGATACTTGCGCTATGTGTTATATTGTTTGGACTAGTACTTGTATTAGGACTTCTCTATTTACGGGAGAGCCGAAATGTCCATCTACGGGGGAGCTATATATGTGTCCAGGTATGAATGTTGCGACATACAAATATCGTAATTTTGTCAATTATCAAAATGGGGGAGATTGTTGACCCAAACTGGATAGCAGTCAACCTAATCTTGATAATTACTAAATCGATATTTCGCATGATCCAACTTGACACATAAATCGTCATCAAGCTACAAATCATACGACTATCACATATCAAGTCAGACAATCAACATCAATGACTGCTCGACGAATACTACTGGAACTTGTCATCAAAAGTTTGTATTTTTTATACTTTTATTGAGTCTAGGCTATTGTACGTTGAGTCGCACTGAGTACCTCAACCATAGACTAGATAACCAAAAAGCTCCACAAATAAAAAGCCAAACTACCAAAGCCCTACAAGCCCATGAGCATTCTGTCTTCAAGGAGGCAGACTTCGGGCCTAACTCTGCCCCACACAGAGTTCGGGCTGAACTTTGTCTCCTAATTTCCTGGAGCTAATTTTTAGGGATTGCTCATTGCAAGTTGTCCAATGGCCAAAATTTTAAATTTTTGGATAGAGTTCTGGCCAAATTCCGCCTCCCAGAACTAGTATATGTCACGACCCGAACCCAGTGTAGGGGCACGAGAAGTGGGTACGTCCAGCCTACGCCGTAGTGTCGGCGGTAGAACGCTGTCCTAGGTTACTACCTAATCAACAACTCATGCAATTATATAATGTACTTGTCAAATCTCAACTCCGAACGGAGGACAAGTATAGATATAATAAAATCTCAATCACAGTCTAAGCACGATATGATAACACAGAAGTTTATAACTAAGACTAAATAACAACAACAAACCAACTGCTAAATAATAATAATCTCAAAACAACAAGATCTCAACTTATTATAATTCAAGTTCTAAAACATGAAACTAAACCAAGTCAACTAGCTAGTCTCTCGATCACTCCTGAGTGTCGGGGCCAAAGGTAGCTAAGCCATCTCCTGCTCCATAGTAAGTAGGGGAAATGTCTCGGGGTAAGCATCTGTAATATTTTTAACAGGTCCAGTCAGGACAAGAACGAGTACAACTCATCAATAAATCCCAAATAAATGACAGAGAACTACAAAAAGTTATAGACAGTTATATTGATGAACTTGGCAGTTTATATGAGTAATGATGTAGAGAAATAGTTAAAGTACAAGAAAAGTAAGGTAACTAAACAAGAGGAGAAACATGGCAATGAAGACTGTAAAATATAATCTAACTGAACTTGAGTAACAAGATATAAGTCCAGATAGTATAATATGAGTCAAGTGTAATCCCAATGTGAGTCTAGACAATGTAAATCTAATACCAAGTGATTCCAGTTCAAGATGAGTCCATTATAAGTTGAGTCCAGTCAGTGATCAAAGGTTCCAGGGTGAGTCCAGACTATACTCTAACAGTGTGTTTAAAATATCGAGATCGACATGTGAACGACTGTAGGTAATACGGCACATCGCACACTCGGCCAAGTGTGGGATGGCTATCATTCCAGTATAATTCCAAGGGAGTGGTTCCAGTATTTAGGAATGTTCACATGTCTACTCCAATATTTCCCCTTCCAACAAGTACGAATGAATCCATAACCAGACATGAAAATAAGTACAAGTCCAGCCAGAACATGAATGATAACAGTAAGTGATTCCAGGGTAATTCCAGTAGGTGATGCCAGTAGTGGTTCCAGAAATAGAGGCCAGACATGAATAAATGAGTGTCGCATGAAATGGATCCAGCAATATCAAATCGTATTTGTAATAGAGAATCAAATAGAACTAACTACAACTGAAGTACAGTAATCGGCAAATAATGAGAGAACTATCATAGAATGTACTCGCCTGATACTCTAAAAAGAGTAGTATAATATCGGATGTCTGCACCGGAGTCACAATGTTCTAAATAGAGCAGTACAGGTTATAATGTGTTTAAAACAAGGTAAATGAAGTTACGACGCAATCTATATAATTTCTAGGCCAATCTAGGTCAAAGTCAAACTTTGGTCAACCTTGGTCAATTACACTAGTCAACTAGGTCAATTTGTCCATTCTGGGTCAACATTGGTCTCATTAGTCTAATTTTAGGGTTTTCTAAATTAGGCTATAATAATGCTAGGCAAATTGTGATGTCAAAACCATATTCAATCCTATATTGGACTTATCTATAACCCAATCTCATTTTTATACTATAGGATATTACTCCAAAGTCCCTTATCAAAAACTAACTTACACCCATGAATATAACCTATATATACTTATAAATATAATTACTACTATATGCTTCTATAGCTATATTATACAAGGACTCTTATCTCCTACTTGGACTGGACACTAATGTAATGAAACTGATACCAAGAGCCCAAGACCAAACTACTATAGGATTGATCACCAAATGAACATGGGACTGAATGAATAGGTAGACTAAACCATATGATATAGGACACCCAACAAGACTGAACATGACATGGGTCAAGATAGGACTCAATCATATAGTTGTTCAAAGATAGAACATCAGTTGTTCAAGTTCAGAACATTATAAATGTTCATAGATCAGAACAAAATGAATATGATGATGAGCAATGTAGGGCAACTTTTAAGAACTGAACCTGGAAGACTAAACTGGAGAAGGAAGACTGAATATTAAATTGATATGGACTGGGATTTAGTTGGATGTGTATAAGGACTGACACTCTAAGTGTCTCAGTCACATGAACAATCTGGACATGGGTATCAAAGGAGCAAATGTTCACCTGAGTATGAATGGACTGCAATAACTAAATAGAGGCTTGAACAACTATAGGAGCCTAAACATAAGGATATATGGCAGAACAAATATGAAGAGTTCAAGGTCTGAGCCTTAAACAAAATGGAGTGCACATATCCTATCTGCAGGACAGTTCAGTCAAGATATGGAAACTGGACATTAAGATGATTAAGCACTGATAGTAACTAACCAAGGTCTGCATCCTCAATTGATGCAAGGAATACTCAAGGACATATATCAAGTCTAAATAAGGACTAATACAAAAGAAATTAGACTGCTCATTAGATATTAGAATGAATAAAAGAGATGACCACTTGTCCATATAAAGACTGAACAAGTAGTTTAGGATTGATACTAACCTAAGGGTGTGCATGACATAAGATAGGAAAAATGGATTGAATAGTAGAGGAAATTGTGGATTGACACAAGTTAGCATGGACTGATACTCCTCAAGTATCAGTCGACTGATACATCCATGTTCAAGGGACTGAACATAGCACTCTAATGGACTGCTCTGCATAATTCAAAACAGACTGAGTTGTTCATTGTAGGGGACTAATGGGATTCGAGTTACACCTAGCTGAACCAAAACCAAGGTTAATGTATTAACTCATTTTGAAATCGAATTGAATCATTGAAAACAGTAAACAATATATCAGTGTGTATAAGAAAGCATGAAATTGAACCCAAAAATCCTTTTTAAAAACCAAACAAAATTGAAATAAAAATAGTAAAACACATGTACAGTCATAGGGACATGTCCCACGTGTCCAATGGGATACCAACGAGTCCAAGAATTAGGACACAAGGTGTCCAAACCTAAATTGAAACAGTGTCAGCAAACAGCAATCCCCAGTCCTCGTGCACGCGTGTCGAGTCATCATGGACTCGACACAGAGCTCGAAGTGTGTCGAGCTCATGCACGCGTGTTTGCCACATATAGGGCTACACGCCTATGCCTCTGCACCGTGTCCCAGTGTTGCCGTGTCCAAGTGATACGTGCGTATCGGGACGTGTCTGTGCGCGTGTGTGCAAAATCAGTGCGAGTCGGATTTCTTCCAATCCGCTCGATGAAATCCGCCCAAATTTTGTGTGTGTCGTGTCAGTGATTGCCCGCATGTCTTTATAAATTTTTGTGGTGTCTTATGCCATGTCGTGTCCTGTGTCAACCCCGAGCAGCAGGACAGCACATAGTGGCCTCCTGCTGCATGTTCGTGTCCATTTTGGACATGAAAATCCCCCAAAATCATGCTCAGTCACATATATAATTAATCCCCATATATAGGGCTACCCAAATCTGAAATTTGTTTTGAAAAACAAGAACAAACAGTCCACAGTGGCATTTCAACAAACACTTGCACATACACATCGACACGTATCCTGTACGGACACCAAACGGATACGGTTACCTATCAAATTTGAGGGACAACTAGGGGACACTTAGATCTAGGCTACCATGCAAAGAAAATAAAATTAAAATACAATTTGAAGGATTTTACCTATAGGTGCAAATGACCAAGAAATTCTCCAAATCGATTGATTCCCGTTGCTAGCCAAATCCTCCAAATTGCTCATAAACTGAAATCACTCTCCATGAATATCAAATAGAGGATGATTAGAATCTATTGCAAAAGATTTGGATTAAAAAGGAATTAAAATGGATTTGATATGAATTAGGGAAGATGGGAATTTAACTTTTCTTTCTAAAAGTTAGAATGACACAAAAGAGGCAAGAACAAAGGAACGAGAGTTTAAATAGGGTGGGGATCCCTATGTGGCTGGTCATAAAGGAAAGAATTAGGGTTAGGGTTTCACTAATGGGCTATGGGCCAAGTTTTATTTGTCATGGAATTAAAATCATAAGTCATAAGTCATGAACCTATTCATTATTCCTCCTATTCAAACTAGATTCTAAATGACTAAAATTGAGTTGACTTAAGTTAGACTGTGGTCACACCATGCTAACCAAGTCACCATAGCTAGAGTCAACATTTAGGTTAGCCTACAAAGTCTCAACTAGTCAAAGTTAAAAATGACAATCAACACTCCAATAATTAATCAAATAATTCTAATAAGTCAAAATGACCAAAGTACCCCTAGGCTAAAAATGATAAATAATTATTCCAATCACATGGTTAGGCTCTAGGTCAGACAGTCTCCAGGGTTTTACTAGAAGCACATCAAAATCACAAGTCATGAGTTAAAACAATTTTAAATTGATAAAAAAATCACCAAAATTCATATCATGATTTAAATAAAAATAATAAATGATTAAAATGCAAAATTTTAAAAATACCCTTATTTGGAAAATTGGGTGTTACAAGTATACCCCCCTTAGAAAAATTTTGTCCTTGAAATTAAGATGATCGTACCCCTAATAGGTCAAACCCCCAATCAAATCAAGGTCGATAGATAACATCCTACACAATCCTACTGGTCGTGATTCCATAGTCTCGATCAGGGTAACTACGCTATCTAACATATCACAAGCATATCCTGGCAGGCACTACTGGAATCACACATGAAGGTGGGGCGGAAGAATGAGAAGGACAAACCTGCTAACCCATCACCTGCAGCATCGGTCTCCTCGACCGCCATCGCAAAAGCTCCACCCCTCTGGTGCTGAGCTACAGGTAGCCTAGCTCCCTCAAAAGGAGGTGCAGCGGGACAATCTATCATCTTGTGAGCATCAGACCCACAAAATAGACAAATCTTCATCCTCCTCCTACAAGAATCCCAAACATGCCATGCCTTCCTGCAGTAGGCACAAGTCTGCACCCTGCGGTCCTGTCCTCTAGGCTGATGCTGTGCATGATATACTCTTACTGGTGCCTGTGTCTGCTAAACCAGTACGTGAGGCCTCTTGGCCTGGCCTTCGCTGCTACTGGCTCCCTGAAAGTCTCGACCTCGCTTCAGTTTTAGCCCCAGGTCGTCCTCTGCCGCCATAGCTCCTGCTAAGATCTCTGCGAAGGTAGCATTCCGATCACTCTTAGTCAGTGACCGAACCTCCCTGATCAACCCTCGACGGAACTTCCTAGTCTTCGTCTTCTCCGTAAGATCATCTATAAACCTGGCCAACCGGTAGAACTCTCCGGCGTACTCTGCAACTGTCTAGTTCCCCTGAACCAGACTCCCGAACTGTGCCTCGATGCCTCCTAGTGCCACATTCGAGAAGAACTGTTCCTTGAACAACTCCTTGAACTGCTCCCATGTCAGACCCTCTGTTCCCACTCAGGAATCTGTCTGGTACCAGGTACACGCTAGGTCCTGTATCTGACTGCCCGCTGCCTCAATATGAAGTCTGGCTGGTATCTCCGCCAACCGAAAAATCTTCTCGATATGCTCAATCCAGTCATCTGCGTAGTGGATGCCCTCTGTACCAAGAAAATCCCTCGAACGCATCTTCTGAAACTCCTGGATGCCCGACGTCCTCTGATGGCACTGATGTGTCTGTGCTGGCCCCTGATTGGTCACCATCTCCACTGTTGTCCGGATCAGCTGGTGGGCCTCGTCGATCCCCTAACGGAAGTCGGCAGTCTGACGTAAAATATAATCAAATAAGAGGAAAAACATGGCAATGAAGACTGTAAAATATAATCTAACTAAACTAGAGTAACATGATATAAGTCCAGACAGTATAATATGAGTCAAGTGTAATCCCAATGTGAGTCTAGACAATATAAATCTAATACCAGGTGATTCTAGCACAAGATGAGTCCAGTATAAGTTGAGTTCAGTCAGTGATCAAAGGTTCCAGGGTGAGTCCAGACTATACTCTAACAGTGTGTTTTAAAATATCGCGATCGACATGTGAATGGCTATAGGTAATACGGCACATCGCACACTCGGCCAAGTGTGGGATGGCTATCATTCTAGTATAATTCCAAGGGAGTGGTTCCAGTATTTGGGAATGTTCACATGTCTACACCAATATTTTCCCGCCCAACAAGTACGAGTGAATCCATAACCCGACACAAAAAAAGTACAAGTCCAGGCAGAACATGAATGATACCAGTAAGTGATTCCAGGGTGATTCCAGTAGGTGATGCTAATAGTGGTTCCAGAAATAGAGGCCATACATGAATAAATGAGTGTCATATGAAATGGATCCGGCAATATCAAATCGTGTTTGTAATAGAGAATTAAATAGAACTAACTACAACTGAAGTACAGTAATCGATAAGTAAATGAAAGAACTATCAGAGAATGTACTCGCCTGATACTCTGAAAAGAGTAGTATAATATCAGATGTCTGCACCGGAGTCACAATGTCCTAAATAGAGCAGTACAGGTTATAATGTGTTTAAAACAAGGTAAATGAAGTTACGATGCAATCTACATGATTTCTAGGCCAATCTAGGTCAAAGTCAAACTTTGGTCAACCTTGGTCAATTACACTAGTCAACTAGGTCAATTTGTCCATTCTGGGTCAACATTGGTTTCATTAGTCTAATTTTAGGGTTTTGCTAAATTAGGCTATAATAATGCTAGGCAAATTGTGATATCAAAACCATATTCAATCCTATATTGGACTTGTCTATAACCCAATCTCATTTTTATACTATAGGATATTACTCCAAAGTCCCTAATCAAAAACTAATATTACACCCATGAATATAACCTATATATACTTATAAATATAATTACTACTATATGCTTCTATAGCTATATTATTCAAGGACTCTTAACTCCTACATGGACTGGACTCTAATGTAATGAAACTGATACCAAGAGCCCAAGACCAAACTACTATAGGATTGATCACCAAATGAACAGGGGACTAAATGAACGGATGGACTAAACCATATGATGTAGGACACCCAACAAGACTGAACATGACATGGGTCAAGATAGGACTCAATCATATAGTTGTTCAAAGACAGAACATCAGTTGTTCAAGTTCAGAACATTATAAATGTTCATAGATCAGAACAAAATGAATATGAAGATGAGCAATGCAGGGCAACCTATAAGTACTGAACCTGGAAGACTAAATTGGAGAAGGAAGAACTGAATATTAAATTGATATGGACTGAGATTTAGTTGGATGTGTATAAGGACTGACACTCTAAGTGTCTCTGTCACATGAACAACCTGGACATGGGTATCAAAGGAGCAAATGTTCACCTGAGTTTGAATGGACTGCAATAACTAAATGGAGGCTTGAACAACTATAGGAGCCTAAATATAAGGATATATGGCAGAACAAATATGAAGAGTTCAAGGTCTGAACCTTAAACAAAATGGAGTGCACATATCCTATCCGCAGGACAGTTCAGTCAAGATATGGAAACTAGACATTAGGATTATTAAGCACTGATAGTAACTAACCAAGGTCTGCATCCTCAATTGATACAAGGAATACTCAAGGACAGATATCAAGTCTAAATAAGAAATAATACAAAAAAAATTAGACTGCTCATTAGATGTTAGAATGAACAAAAGAGATGACCACTTGTCCATATAAAGACTGAACAAGTAGTTTAGGATTGATACTAACCTAAGGGTGTGCATGACATAAGATAGAAAAAATGGACTGAACAGTAGAGAAAATTATGGATTGACACAAGTTAGCAAGGACTGATACTCCTCAAGTATCAGTCGACTGATACATCCATGTTCAAGGGACGGAACATAGCACTCTAATGGACTGCTCTACATAATTCAAAACGAACTGAGTTGTTCATTGCAGGGGACTAATGGGATTCGAGTTATACCTAGCTGAACCAAAACCCAGCTTAATGTATTAACTCATTTTGAAATCGAATTGAATCATTGAAAACAGTAAACAATATATCAGTGTGTATCAGAAAGCATAAAATCGAACCCAAAAATATCCTTTGAAAACCAAACAAAATTGAAATAAAAATAGTAAAACACGTGTACAGTCATAGGGACATGTCTCACGTGTCCAATGGGACACCAACGAGTCCAAGAATCAGGACACGAGGTGTCCAAACCCAAATCGAAACAGTGTCAGCAAACAGCAATCCCCAGTCCTCGTGTACGCGTATCGAGTCATCGTGGACTCGACACAGAGCTCGAAGTGTATCGAGCTCGTGCACACGTGTTCGCCACACATAGGACTACACACCTATGCCCCTGTACTGTTACTACCACATTTCTAGTTTGAGGGTATTATTGTCATTTTGGGGTTATTTGAATTTATTAGAATTTATTTGAATTTTATATATTTTATTTAGGAATTTTTAGTGATTATTTAAATGGTGTGATTAAATCCTACTTAATTGTTTGCCATGTGGTTTTGGTTAGCCTAACCTAGATTGGACCTAACCTAGATTAGTCATAACTAATTTTAGTTAGCCACTTTGAGAATTAGATGGTTTGGTTAATGGTTTAAGTCAAGTTTAGTTAAGTGAGTTGCTTAAGACTAGGAAATAGCCCTTTGTTCTAGACCACACAATACCCTTGATTCATTTCTAGCCCTAGGATGCAACCTAGAAACCCTAACCTAACCTAGTGGCCGGCCAAGGCTTGTCCCCCTTCCCTATATAATATCATTTTGTGGATTTGAGCCTCCTTCCAATAGTTTATCATTCTTTTCTCAAGACAAGGTGAGCCTACACTTCTTTTCTCCATAGATCATTCAATATAGGTCTATTTTCATTAGGATTTCCTCTATAGCACTCTAAATACTATTTCTCTACTATTTGTGGAGTCACATCACAGGTTTGGGATAATTTGAGGGAGTTTTGAAGATTGGAGAACCATTCTCTATTGAGGTTTTTTGAGGATTTTGCAACCATAGATAACTTCCATAATACTCCATGAAATTCTATTTTTATTCCATATCTAGGGAGCCCTAGGCCTAACCTAGCTGTAGGAATAGGTAACCCAAGGTTTTGAGCACTGTACGTGTCCGTATCGGACACGTATCAGTCACTGTTCATAAGTGTTTGTCGAGATGCCTCAAAGGGCATTTCGATTCTTTTGTGCAAACTATTTGAATAGGATTTAGGGTTTTGATCTTGTTTATGGGTTTTCAATGTCTGTGTGGGTTTTCGTGTCATGTCAGGTTTCGGAGGACACGCGGTGCCCACACGCGCACGCGCACATGATTGATCCCCTGCTGTTCGGGGGCCACAACTCACAGGACATGTCACTTCAACATGCGACACTTAACATATAGGTCGTACACATGACTAACACAATATGTGTCGAGTCTCAGACCCTCACATGTCGTGTCAGACACGCACGAATGCGTGCATCAAATTTACACTGAACTGGGTTCAGTCATTTTCGAGCACTGATACGCGTATCGTATCGCACGCACGCGTATCGTGGATACGTGTCAGGATGTCCTAGCCCTAGACCTAGACCTAGTCGATACTGGGACACGACCACGAGGTCTGTGTCGTGTCGTGTCGTGTGCACGAACCCTGTGAACACGTGCACGAGGAATTTCATAGCTTTTGCACTATTTTTATTTTAATTTGTTTTAAGACGTTTGTGTCCTCGTGCTTGGACACAAACATATTGAGGGACACGTGCACTATATATACTTGTATTATCAACCTCTGAATTTGTGTTTTAGTTTAAATTAAATGCTGATTTCTCAGTTTGCCCAATTTTCTGATACATTTAAATATCAGTCTCCTTATTCCAGTGTTTCTAGGTTTTTAAATATGAACTTGACATCATTTTTTAACCCAATTATACTGTTAATTAGTTTGGTTTTAGACCTTAATGATGTGCACCTATATGTGTTCTATGTGTGTGTCGAAATTGGGGTTGTTTTGGAGTTTGTTAGATTCAAAATCTGGAAATTGGTATTATGGCTGAAAACTGAGATTTCAATAAAGTGTATTGATGTTTTCCAATGTGTATAACTGTGTTTTGTGTTCCCTTCAAAATTGGAATTAGACTGAAAACTGGGTTTTAATGAACTGTATTGAGTGATTCAATGTGTAACTGAGAGTTGGGTGGCTGTTTGAAAAACTGGGAATAGGTTAGATTGTAATGTGTTGTTCTAATTCATGGTTAACTTTCACTGATTTCCCTATAACTAAATTCTTTTCACTGATTCCCTACACTATTCAGGATCACACTGTTTTCCATAAATAAATTCCTTTATTTATTGTGTATCTTGGAAAATTACAACTGTAGGAATCTGATCTAGAAGACGATCACTTTATCCCTTGGACTATGCGAAGAAGAAAAGCTCTCAAAATTTTGACAGTAGATAACTATGTATCTGTCCAATGAATGAGAAAAAGAACTCTATTTATAGAGTCAAAAATAATAACTGAAAAGATAACTGTCTTCACAGCCTGTGCTTAGTTGAAAATCACGCAGGATTTAACATATGCAAGGTTGTGAGCAGTTACTGGACGTGGCCTGTAACTGTTGGACACATAGCAATCATGCATGAGTCGTGTGCAAGTTACAGGACACGCAAGCGAGAGATCAGTGGCATGGCTGCCACGTACTCTAATTTGATGAAATCCACGCAGACTTGTTGAAGACGAAATCTATGCAGACTCGGGGTAGAAAGCTTCAAAATCCACGCAAACTTGGGGCAAGAAGCTTCAGCATCCACGCAGACTTGGTGAAGATGAAATCCACGCAGACTCGGGGTAGAAAGCTTCAAAATCCACGCAAACTTGGGGCAAGAAGCTTCAGAATCCACGCAGACTTTGATGAAGAAAATTTCAGAATCCACGCAGACTTGAGAAAGAAAACTTCAGAATCCACGCAGATTTGAGTGAAAACTTAAAATACACGCAGACTTGGGATAGAACTGCCAACTGTCTTGATTCAGCGTGCCTCGACTGACACAAAATCTCTGGCAGTGATTGCTTTTGTCAGTCACATTAAATGACAAGAAGCTCTTTTGGTATGCCAACTTGACGAAGGTTGAGTCTTGCTGAAGAAGATTTCGAAAATCACGCAATAGACGGCCGTGATCTCTCGAATTCTATGCATACGTGGCATACGAAGAGACATTCTTCGACTGTTGTGCTGTCAGTCATAATTACTCTCTGACAAATGATGAGCTGTCTCCCCAGCGTGATTTGTAAATATTGTCCTGATCAACTGAGCGTGACTTTTGACTCTGTCCTGATCAACTCAACGTGACTATCATTTTTAAAGGCCTACAAGACCCCCTTCAAAATTTTCGAAAAATTGAAAAGACTTCAAAATTTTCGAAATACTTTGAAAAATAAGATGATAAAATGAAATCAGTCACGCTGTGATGACTTTAAAGAGATATTTATTCCTGAATGATTGGACTATTGGGATTCTGTGCAGTTAAGATCCCGTATCAATCTTCTAAATCGAGGCAAATCATGATGGGCTGTTTGGAATTCTTCATAAGCCTATAAATAAGCCATAGATTACTTCTTTCTTTCTTTACTTGCATTTGAAAGAGAGAACCCACAGAAGAGAACTTCATCTTCTCCGACGAACTCCTTCCTCTCCGACTTCTTCTTCTACTTTTTCAGCAGCAATGGCTCCCAAAAAAGCTGATGCTCAGGCCAAGGGGAAAGCCCTTGCGACTTCGTCGCGTGCCACAACTGACAGACTTCCTCGACAAGAAGTCCCGCAATCTCCTATGCATCGTAAGTGATGGGAGAACACAAACTGTCGAAGACGATGAAGATGAACTCCACATTAGGATCTTAAGATATTAAACTTCAGAAATATATCCCCCCTCCTTAGGGCAAAGGATATTTAATAAAGTATGCCCCCTCTTTAGGGTCGGCCATACTTCACATCTTCGTGTTTACGAAGCTCTGTATTTCACGCAAAGGAGCATGGTTCTCATGATTCTGCGTAACTTTTCACGTTGGCAGAAATGTCCATGTTGAAATAGTCACGCAGCTTTCAGGATGACGCTGCGTGATTTTTCACATGTTAACAGAGATGTCAATGTTGAATTATTCACGCAGACTTCTGAGAGTCATCTTCTGGATAGATTAGTCTTGATCTGTCAGCGTGTTTTTGTCATTTTCACTTCAATGTGATTCTGGCAATGATGCGTGACTTTTATCTTAATCTGTCTGGACTTTGCGTGAATTAATCATCCGTATGACTAAATCGCTCAGCATGTTACAGTAGTATATCCATATGGAGTCTGCGTGACTTTTGAAATTTCTTTCAAATACTGTAATACACGCATAGACATAGATATATCTGACTTTGTCTTCTGTCATTTCCTGTAGTGAACATCCGGAGCGAAGAAGCAAATTTTGAAGGGTGCTTGAGTATCTCGTTTAAGCATGATCTATCTCATATAACATTCCCTCAATTTGATCTTCCTGAAGCAAGATTATCACTGTTGGCCAATCAAGACCACACAACCTTACTCTGCTTGATGAATGGACAACCTTTCCAGAGTCTGGATCTGGTATCCCACAAGAAACCAGCATTCTTGTTCGGAGATGCTATAGCACAAAAATCTCAGCCGAAGGGCATCAGGGAGAAAGTGTGTTTCTGCTTTGAGGGGGATGTGAAACAACCCATATACTGGCCAAAGGTTTCTCGGGGCTTATCAATCATGAGACTTATGCATGCCAGCTACTCGAGAAAGATGTCCTGGTATTTGACAGAATATCAGCAGGCGAAGGCAAGCCATATTATTTACAGGAAGGAGGGATTTTTTAGTGCCCCGGAGGATCATGTATCAGTGTTTCGGGGTTTGAAGCCTGGATACATACCACCTGAAGATTCAGCCATATTGATGCCGTTCAGGATGCCCATTTTCATAAATGAATTCATGTCTAACAAGAATGCATTCTATCCTACCGATTCGACGTCGAGAATGAACGGCCTAATGAATCAGGAGAATGTGAGATGGAAGACTTTAGTCCACTGGGCTTTGGAAAATTTTAAAACTGAGCTGAAGAAGATAAATCTCTATGATGCCGTCGTCAATTCATCCTACGGCTTCATGCCTAACCCTTTTCTGTTCCTGGCTTTGGTTGAGAGGTACAACCATAGGACGGGAACCTTTATGACTCCGAAAGGAGAGATGGGCTTCGCCCTTCATGAGATGGAATACATCTCACACCTGCCTTCAGGCTCGCTGCCGTATGAGGAATATGTTCCTACGACAGAAGAGCTGAACTTTCTGTCAGAGAAGAACCCAGAGATGGTCCATCTATTTGAAGAGATGATGTGCCATTTTGGCACATGTACTCTCTATTACAAGGGTTCCAAAGATGAAGCTGGCAACCACATACAGAAGTGGATGTCGTACCTTTTCATGAACCGTGAAAAGGATGAGAAGAAAATAAACGAGAAGAGGTGGTATCAGATTAGCAACTTCAAACCTCTTTCTGAAAGTGAAATCACTTATCTTCTGGAGAAATATGACTGCAAAGATTTTACCATCACTGAAGACTGGTACGAGTTCAAAGCTGGAACTACTTTCAGTTCTTATGTACGACAGAGTGGCAAAAGTCTGTCAAGGAACGGTCATCTGGCCGGATTTCTATCCCTGTGGTTGAGAAGATTCATCGTTCCTGGTTCCAGCTCCTTGGACAGGATACACAGAGGTGTTATCTTTGCAGCGGTGCGCCTCGTGTATGGCTACAAGTTGGACTTATTATCAGCGATGACCTGTAGACTGAATGCAGGTCTTCGGAATTTTGTAACTACCATGCTGTCTACTCAGAGGCTGATGACTGAAAAATTCCCAAGGATAGAGATGCCTTTCACATTTTTATATGGTTGGCTTCTCCTTCATCATGATGGTTTGATACCTCCAGGAGCAGGAGGGAGTAGCAGTCTTTTTCTGGAGAGGTACTCTGGAGAGACGTTCTGGAAGGTTCACACCCTCCCAGAATACAGAAATGTATTAAATAGGGCGTCACATTGGTCAATCCAATGTGTCCCTCCACCATCGGGCTATGAGAGTATGACCTTAAATATGATGGACGGAGATATGGGAAATCGACTAGATGATGTAGCCTTCCAATGGTTACAGAGGATCCGGCCTTCTCATCTAGTATATCGTCACGAAGAAATGGCATATCTGGAACCATATTTACCATGATGATTTGCCAGACAGTTCGGGTATGACCAACTCCACGTTGGGAATGCCACTACTTGCCTATATGCTCGTGGAGGACTCATCGACGGAGCTCGAGCTTGGAGATATTTTGAGGCTAGAGATACAAAGGTTGTATTCTCTATGCCTAATCCTTTGTCTAGCTCGGGGCCAAAGATGCTTTATACGTATGCTCGTTTTTACGTGTCGTCGAGCACCTTCAGACCGAATTTCAATCTGAAGACCTTTGTTGCAGAGGATGATCCAGCTCCATCGAAGAGTCAAAGAAGAAAATTGTTATTCAACACTTTCCTTCAGAACCGGAAGATGAGACAACAGAAGTTGAGCCTCCCTATGAATTATTCCAGGAAGGAAATTTCCCTGATGAGGTCCTTCCTCCTATATTTATATCTCTTTCTAAGAGGAAGAGAAGTAACGAATTCGAGATCGTCTCCAAGAGGAGTACTAGGTCTCAAACATCCAAGAACAAGAAAGGGGTCTCGGTGACTGCTACTTCATCTTTGGGCGGTATCTCAGTTGATGAAGACGATGCCGCTGATAAGGACGAAGAGACCGATGAAGACGACGCTCCTTTGATAAGGAGGTCGAGAGGCAAATATGTTAAGAAGTCTGTCAGCAAAATTAAGGGTAATAAACTCCTAGAGACAATCATGAGTGGAGGAGTTTTGCCAGAAATCAATGAAGCAGCTTCTACTGAGAAGACCGAGTCTGATAATATTCACCTTGTAACAGCTTCAACCGAACAGACTGAAGTAGAGTCTGTTCAAGCTCAGAAAACAACTGCTCCGACCACAAGTGGAGTAGCTATTGAACCCTCGGAGACGAGGATAATCCCATTTGAGCATGGGACAGAAGGCGTCATTCAAGCACTGGATGACCAGATTGATTACTCTGAAGAAGCAACAGTTCCGGAAGAAGCTACCAAACAGTCAGAAGTTCCTGAAATTCAAGCTGAAGAAAACATTTCTTTGGCCAGAGGCGATGAAGACGTGCCGGCGTCTGAGCTATCAGCTACTGATAATCTGTTAAAGAATGTTTGTCAAGATATCATTCTTCGAACCGATATTCCAGAGACAACTGAACCGACAGCCAATACCGAGCTTGCTATCGTCATTGTTCCAGAGATTCATGAAGATGTAAATATCATTGATTCTGAATCAGAAGCTCATCCTGAAGACGAAGAAGAAGAAGAAGAAGCTGAAGGAGGAGAAGACTGGCATGCTGGCATTTCGACTCCTTATGATGCGGATAAAGTGAAGGGGAACAGAATGGAGCTTAGCCCTGAACCTGTTCAATCACCTAACAACGCTGTAGCACCCAGTAATTCTGGAGCTGGAAGCAGCCATATAAAGCAGGTATCGGATACAATCATGGACCGGCTGCATGAAGAAGCAAAACTCCCTCCACATACTGAATATGAACCTCAGCCTGGTAGAACTTTATTTCAGATTCTATTTCCGCTTTTTTTTTTTGTAAATACTGATTATATTTTTCTTTAACTGTAGGAACTGCTGCAGCAATGAGTTCGACTCATGCTCCGCTTATCCAGGCTGATGCTGATGAAGGGAGTTCACACTTGCCAACTTCTCCGGTCGTACATACTTCTGTTCCAAGGATTCAAGCTTCTTCTTCCATGATGACAGCGACTCCTGGATTCGAAACTGGGTTAGCAAGAACCTTGGGAATGTATCCGGAGATCATTTATTCATATCTAGATACATATTCCAGACGCTTCTTGAAGGATAAAGCCATGCCTTTTTCTGATCTTCGAACTATGGTCAAGTTTCCACTGATGGCGCTGCGACATGCTGGTTGCGAATCTCAGTACATTTTTTTCGAACATCTCCTAGAAGAGTTAGAAGTAACAATCCGAAAATATTGGAAGACCAAGAAGGAGGACATTCACTCTTTAACTGTAGCTGAGATTGATCAACTAGAGCATGAAGCACAATCCCAACAGGCAGCTCTCGAAGCATTTCTTGCCTCTTCTACTGAAAAATTAGTAGAAAAGGGTGAAGAAATATTAGCTGCTCGTCGAAGAGTAGAGTTTTTAGAGAAAGATAAAGCGTCCAAGACTGAAGAACTGAAGAAATTGAAAGAGGAATTAGCTCATCTTCAAGAGCGTATTGCTGTCATGGAAACAGAGCAAGCTAATGTTGCTACTGTTTATATCTCTGAAGCCGAACGTTGTGAGACTCTTCAGAAGGAACGAGAACAGATGCAGGCGGAACAGATTGAAGAAGTCAATCGTCGCCAGTCTGCCATCATTATTTTTGATGAACAGAATGTTAGAATTGTGGCAGCAGAAAGAGTTAGAAAGACTCATGAAGAGAAATTGAATACTGTTCTAGATCGTATTAGAGAGCTGATAACTCCAAATAAGTGAATCTCTTTTATTTTCACTTTCACTTGTATTTCATGTTTTGATTCTGGAATGAATGAAAAATCCTTGATCTGATTTTTGGTTTTGCTGTTTTGATGATGATAGATTCATAGAAAATATGTTCAGAGGTAAATAATACATGACATATTTCAGTAGAATAGAATATACAAACAAACTTTGTAATTCTATCAAAGGATATTAAACCAGAAATGATCTTAGTTTAATACTGATTGGAAAAAATAGAATTAAGACATAAAAATATCCTTGAACTCAATTTTTCATGATCTTTAGACTCGGAAATCAAAAGACTAGATGAATGAACGGGTTAACCGTCAGATTATAATGAACGGACGAACCGTCGGATAAATGAACGGACGAACCGTCAGGTATTAATGAACGGACGAACCGTCAGATGAACGGATGAACCGTCAAGTATGAATCACTTTTCAAAACAGTCAATAGAAACCATATTGGAAGACAGAAGGTTGCAGTAGAAGTCACCGATACTTGTATCGGAATCCCAAGAAGTAGTACTGGAAGAATCAGATCTCTTATCTTCGTCAGACTCGGGATCTTCATGAACAATATTGATAAAAGGAGTAGGAGTAATATAGCCTAATCCGCATTTCGTCCTCCCATACTTCAGAGGAGGAATACGAACAGGCATTTTTCTTCCTTTTCTATTATTGAGGCCAGTCCTGAAGTCATAGCCCATATTTTTGATGATGTCTTTAGATTGCTGACTATAACGACGTAGTTGTAATCTTCCAGTATCATCATTTTTGTCTTCATCTTCTAAATCAGAAGGACTTTGGGGCCCTTTATAGAAGAATATTGGAATGTCTCCTGGCTTTCTGCTGGGAACTAGAAAGTATGAAGATTGTACAGGTTCTAGGGATACATCTGTATGAACAGTCTGTACAACCCCTATGGTTATTATGTTCAAGTCATCTAACAAATGTAAATAACTATGAACATAATTACACACATCAGCATACTGCAAAGATGGAGACTTTTCATTAAATGTAAAAGCAGCAGTATTTACATTGGGAGAAGGCTGAGCCTTAGAGATTTTAGCCAAGTAAATGACTAAAGGGGGAGAAGAAGAACGAGAAGAAGCGTTGTTTCGATTAAGATCGATAACAAATGGCTCAGAAGAGGTGAGCTCCCTTGAAGTTTGAGATGAAAGAATAATCTGCCCTCCAACTGGAATTAGCAGAGTATCCTGTTTCATATGTGGAGATGCAGGAATTACAGTACGCCCACTGACATGAATAATCATTGTGTCTTGAGCAAACGACTGAGGTAACGGAGAAATCCGTCCACTCACCGGAATGATGAAAGAACCTTCTTCAGAGAGTTTGGGAGATTGTTGCTGAATAGTTCGACCCTTAACAGGAATTATTAAGGTCTCACTTTGTGAATCCTCTTTCTCCATAGCTTGTATAACCCTTGTATACTCTTCTTTGTACATTCGGGAATCATTGAAATAAGCTTCAACCCCATGGAAGGGATTTATATCAACAACTTCTTTTTGTACTCTTCCATTGCTATCAATGTATTTAAAACACTGATGAAGAGTAGAAGGCACCACATTATTTTCATGATGAAAGGGCCTCCCCAGAAGAAGATTATAGGATCCCACGATCTCGATCACATAGAAAGGGACTTCGGATCTAAAATCGCCTATCTGAAGCTTCAGATGAATCTTTCCCAAAGGCTCGCTTCGGCTTTGATTGAATCCCAGGATAGTAGTAACCGTCTTAGAGAGCTTGTGAATAGGGATTTTTAGTTCATCCAACAGACTCTTTGGCATTATGCTTATAGCAGACCCTGGATCAATGAGGATACGATCTATCTTCATTGTATCGATATAATCGGTGTAGTAGAGAGGCCGATCATGTCGATTATCCTCCAATAGCATGTCATCTTGTGTAAAGGTGATATTTGGGATAATCTCCAATACACTGTTGTAATGTAAGCAAGTGGCAGGTTCTGCATCTGGCTTCTTCAATTGTGCAAGACAAGAGTCAGCTTGTAGAAGTGCTTCACTTAATGTCTCCCGAGTCTCTTTGGAAAGACGTAGAAGTTCAAAGAGGGATATTCTAGCTGGAGTATTAGCAAGCTGAGCTAAAATGTCAAAATTATAAGGCTTCTGAAGTCCAAAAGGAGAGGACTTCTTGATTGGCTTATCAAACCGAGCCTGTTGTTTGCTTTTCTCCAGAGCTGTAGGCTTGGGAGGAACAGGTTCAGTGGATGATTCTTCTTCAGGAGGAACATTAGAAGCATCTTTATCAGCTGGAGGGATATCAAGAGGATCCTCAGGATTCTTGGAATAATCCTTTAGATAAGGTTTCCCCGTTCGAATAGCACTAACAAGTGCTTCTTCTTTCTCATTTGGCTCTGTGTCAGGAATAGATCCAAGAGAAGTCATATGACATGACTTAATCTTTCCAGCCTTCTTGGACTTTCGAGAAGTAGTCTTTTGAGGAGAAGGCGATTCAAAATCTGCCACTAGATCAGGATGGATCCACATGATTTCTCCAGTTTCCAAAGTGATTGGCACTAATCCTTCAGACTGTGGAGGAGGAAGATTTACTATGTCAAGAGTTGCCTTGGGAATAGGAACGATCCTACTTTGAAGGAGTTGAGGAGGGAAATCTCCGAATTGTATAGAGACGACGTTGGAGGTGACGGTCTTCCCTTTTGGAGTAAGAGAGATAGCTCCAGATTTAATCATTTCTTGGATCTTTCCTTTCAGTACATAACATGTACGAATTGTATGACCCAGCATTCTGTGATATGGGCAGTATTTGGGATGATCTATTTTACCAGCTTCATCAGGTTTCTTGATCTCAGGTAATTGTATCTTATTACCTTTCAGCAGACATTCAAAGATACCAAGGACATCGTCGTCATCGAAAGAGTATTCTTCTTTGGGGCGAGGTGTTCTTGGTTGTTGAGTTGTAGGAGAAGTTTGAACAGTTGATGCATCTTTGCTCTGAAGATTAACTTCAAGAGTTTCTTTTCCCTTGTGAGCTTTGTTTTTATTGTTAGTACCTTGACCTGTTTCTTTAGGAGTCATCTGCACTCCTAAACCTTTGAAGGTTTCAGCACTAATTTCTGCGGCCTTGGCACTAACTATGAAAGAAGGCCAGTCTTGGAATTGAGTGGATCCTGTCCACATGCTGATGATTGGCAACAAGTTTGATTTGCATGTGTCGATGGTGACAGCATCAGGAGTTCCAAGAGGCATCTTCAGAGCTTCTCTTCGAAACCGTTCAATGTACTCTTCTGTAGTTTCATTATTTTTCTGCTTGATTCTAATAAGAGCAGACATAGTCATGTCATTGAGCCCTTCATAGAACATTTCAAGAAACATCTGTTTGAAACCAGAAAATGAGGTAATGCTCCCATCTGGGAGACTTCTATACCATTCATAAGCCGTTCCCTTGAGACATCCAACAAACACCCGAGTAAGGAGGGCGTCGCTTGGTTGCAGCTGATCATCCATCACCTCAAAGTGATTAATGAACTGACTTGGAGAAGTGGTTCCATCATAGAATGAGATAGTGGGAGGCTTGTATTTAGGAGGATACGATACTTGCTTCCATTCTATCGGATAAGGTTGTTTGATGCCTAACCTTTATAAACCATCTTTCTGTTTGAATGCCTCGAATTGAGTTTTGAGATTCCTCAATTCTTCATTAACAACTCCAGAAGATTGTGGAGTTGTAACTTGTAGAGAATAGTTGGGAGGAGGAACAACATTGTAAGCACTACCCCCAGCTCCAGAGAGACTAGGGTTTGGTTGAGCTGGTCCAGGAGTATTGGATTGTACTGCTGGAGGAACTTGTACTGGACTCATATCAGTGTCAGTTGGTATGGCATCTGGTACAGTCTGTCGATTTTGCATCTGTGTTGCCATGAGTTCATACATCGACTTCATAGTATCAGCCATAGACTTCATTTGTTGTTCCAAAGAAGCAATTCTTTGATTTTGAGGAGTCAAGGAAGAAGAAGGTTCATCAGTATTCCCATCAACCATATAAGTCGTGACTGTACGAGGAATTATTGATGAACTGGTAGATGTTGTTTGTTCTGGATCATTGCTTTGTGCATCAAAGTCAATTATAGGAGAACTACCCCCAGTAGGAAGAGGTGGGAAGTTAGATTCTCCAAGGAATTCAGAATCATCTTCAGAGATCAAATTTCTTTGACTAGAGGCCAGGACTCTTGCTCTGGTATTTCTATATACTCCATCTGGACTATCAACTCTACCTCCAGCATCCCGAGAGGTCATATTGACAGAAGCAAACAAAGGCTCATCTTCATCAGGCATAGGTTCACACTGAATCCAATTGAAGACAGATTGTCGTTTTGTTTGACATCTGTATTGCGTTGTGACTCTTGGCTGGAAATCACATTCATGATCAACATGATCATGAGCCATTGATTGACATCTGCATTGAATTATGACTCTTGGATAGAAGTCACATTCAGCATGGTCCTTTGACACAGAATCACTTCTTCTCTTCTGTTGAAGATATTCTCGTAAATCTGTTTGTGAAGATTGAGGAGTATATTTCCTGTTCTTGGGTCTTGATGGCTCTTGATTATATAGAGAATGATTAATATGAGCCACATAGTTTCTTGCATACTCTGCATCTGGATCTCTTATCCTTGTTTCCAACTGGTATGGTTTCTTAACACCAGAAGTGTTAATTTTTGTTCTTAGATCAGTTGGAGGTAACACATTGGTTTTAGAAACATGGAGTTTTTCTTCCATTGATCTGGATATTTGCAGAGAAGGAAGAGTTGAACCACCCCCTTGATTAGGAGTTGGTAACAGACCTTTTCTAGACAAATTCTGTGCCCAATTCGAAGAAGTCATAGAAGAAAACATTAAGGAATGTTTCTTCTTAGACTCATTCAAGTTTTGTGACATAGAATATCCAGAAGGAAGAGTAGTCAAAAGACCATCTCCTTTTCTTTGACTAACAAAATTGTCAGTCAAAGCTGTTCCTGAAGTAAAAACTACAGGAGCAGAAGAAACAACTAAAGAGTTATTTCTTTTCGAAGGGACTTTGTATGGAAGACCACCCCCAGTTCTGGTAGAACTTGGCAAAGAAGAAGAGATAGCTAAAGAGCAATTCTTCTTAGATGAAATACACGCTGAAACAGGCTTGGTTAAAGAACCAGTGCTGTTGGCGTGACTTTTGACTTTGGAAATACACGCTGGAACAGGTTTGGCTAAGGAGCCAGTATTGTTAGCGTGATTGTTGATTTTAGAATTACACACTGGAACAGACTTGGCTAAGGAACCAGTGCTGTCAGCATGACTTTTGAGGTTGAAATTGTACGCTGGAACAGATTTGGCTAAGGTGCCAGTACTGTCAGCGTGACTTTCAACTTTGGAGACACACACTGGAACAGATTTGGCTAAGGAGCCAGTACTGTTAGCGTGATCTTTGATTGCTGTCATCTTCGAGCGCACAAGAGTGTGCGTGCTTGCAGTAGAGTTCTTGCCAGTGTTAGGAGCAGGCACTGTGGCAGAGACTTCACCATTGGCTGCCAACTGATTCTTAGGGACATAGACAGAGTGTCCCTTCGACTTGGTAGTGATGATGGAGGCTGTAGTGGGCTTACCACTCTTAGCCCGCTGTATTTCTTCATAGGCGAGTTGATCGAATTGGATCGTCATCACCTTTTTCGTCGAGCCGATTGACGAAGTATCGCATTGAGTTGTTGCCATCTCAGAAGAGGAGATGGTTTTCCCCAGCAAAGTCGCCAATTTGTTTTCCATAAATAAATTCCTTTATTTATTGTGTATCTGGGAAAATTACAACTGTGGGAATCTGATCTAGAAGACGATCACTTTATCCCTTGGACTATGCGAAGAAGAAAAGCTCTCAAAATTTTGACAGTAGATAACTATGTATCTGTCCAATGAATGAGAAAAAGAACTCTATTTATAGAGTCAAAAATAATAACTGAAAAGATAACTGTCTTCACAGCCTGTGCTTAGTTGAAAATCACGCAGGATTTAACATACGCAAGGTTGTGAGCAGTTACTGGACGTGGCCTGTAACTGTTGGACACATGGCAATCATGCATGAGTCGTGTGCAAGTTACAGGACACGCAGGCGAGAGATCAGTGGCATGGCTGCCACGTACTCCAATTTGATGAAATCCACGCAGACTTGTTGAAGACGAAATCCACGCAGACTCGGGGTAGAAAGCTTCAAAATCTACGCAAACTTAGGGCAAGAAGCTTCAGAATCCACGCAGACTTGGTGAAGACGAAATCCACGCAGACTCGGGGTAGAAAGCTTCAAAATCCACGCAAACTTGGGGCAAGAAGCTTCAGAATCCACGCAGACTTTGATGAAGAAAATTTCAGAATCCACGCAGACTTGAGGAAGGTTGAGTCTTGCTGAAGAAGCTCTTTTGGTACGCCAACTTGAC
Source organism: Iris pallida (assembly GCA_029216955.1). Classification (NCBI taxonomy): domain Eukaryota; kingdom Viridiplantae; phylum Streptophyta; class Magnoliopsida; order Asparagales; family Iridaceae; genus Iris; species Iris pallida. The sequence goes on along the minus strand of JANAVB010034417.1, from coordinate 44,220,353 downwards.
GAAGGTTGAGTCTTGCTGAAGAAGATTTCGAAAATCACGCAATAGACGGCCGTGATCTCTCGAATTCTGTGCATACGTGGCATACGAAGAGACATTCTTCGACTGTTGTGCTGTCAGTCATAATTACTCTCTGACAAATAATGAGCTGTCTCCCCAGCGTGATTTGTAAATATTGTCCTGATCAACTGAGCGTGACTATTGACTCTGTCCTGATCAACTCAGCGTGACTGTCATTTTTAAAGGCCTACACACACACTTGTCTCTCATCAAACACACACACACATCACTTTCCTGTTTCCAGGTTTTGTACACACCCTCACATGACACTATTTAATCTCTCTTACACATACACTCTTGCACTGTCATACTGTTTCAGGATTGCACACACCCTCATGTATGTCTCATGCACACACACACACATTTGTATTCATGTGACACACACACACTTGAGTGCATGAGTGCCCCCTCTCTTCATACATGTACATGTATCCTATATGTATGTGGGATATCTCATAGATAGCCTATATGTATATTCCTATATTAGATTATATAGTTATATCTATGTGTGTATTAAATATAGGTATATTGTTATGTGTGAGATAGCTTGGTCTAGGCTTGTATAGCTTGGTGAGCCTAGATTGGGCTTGTACAGCTTTATTAGACCTAGAATAGACTTGCTGGACAAGTGTAGACTAGTTGACCTAGTTTAGACTTGTTAGACCTAGTTTGACCATAGTTGACCTAGTTTGACTTCTAGGGTTGACCAGAGTTGACCAAGAGTTGACTTTAGCCTAGTTTGACCTAGATTCATGTAGAATGTATTGTAGTATTTCATTTTACCATTCTGGACTTGTTGTGACTTGTGCTGTTCTGATTAGGAGCCAGACACCACTCCTCGGATAGTACTTTCATATTGGATACTCAGATACCAGGCGAGTACATTCTCTGATCATTTCATATGCTGCTTATAATTATTTTCTGCATTAAATTACTTTACTTGTTACTGTCACGTTGGTCACACGGATTGGTACTATTTGGATCCCTTCTTGAGATGTTATCCTTAGGGAGCATCGGGTACTACATGTTCTGTGCGTTTCACTTACATGGCGTATCACTATGCTTCATTGGTTCTTTGATCACTTGTGACATATACTCTTATGATCAAAGAGTCTCCTAGAATCTCTTACCCCATTTACTGGGTATCCTAGAATCTCCTAGAATCCCCATTTATGGGACATCCATGTATCACCCTTTGGGGGCCTTTGCATGGAATCATAACATAACCTGGTTGGATTCTTGTGTATTGATTGGGGGTACGGGAGAGTAGAAGTAGACATGTGAATAATACCTAAGTAGTATCTCATAAGAATCTTTCTATATTGTCTTATCAGAATCTCCTATGCCATTTACATGTCTATATTGTACTCTGACTCACTAGCCACTGTTAGTCTCTATTTATAGTAGATATTTTTATTACAGCTCTCTCTCTGTTTACATACTGCACTTCTTTCAGTACCTGTATCTTACTTTACTGCATGATTATATTTTCTAACCTGTTATGAACTGTTGAGATGTACTGTGCTCGCTCCTATCCTGACTGGACCTATTGAAAATATTACAGAGGACGAGGAGGAGGCCTGTGTGGATACCTTCTACGGGGCAGCCCTACACGACACTTGCGAGCTGGACTCTCAAGAGGACCCAGCTCTAGCTGAGGACATCACCCCCATTGCCTAGACTAGTTTAGTTAGGCTTATCTTATTTTATGTTGTCATGAGACTGTTTAGCTAGACTTTACTTCTGTTCAGAGATTTTGAGTTGTATATATTCTTTTATATACTGTAGCTGAGTTTGTACTCTGGATATTGCTGGAATGTTATCTTAGACTACTTTATCATCTGTTTTCCATGAGTACCATATCATATCGTACTTTCTTCTTCCTTAGTTGTGATTGAGTTTATTTACTACTATGTCACCCCCATTCGGGGAGTATAAACTGTTTAGAGTTATATTGTTAGATGTATGTTGACCTAGGACAACGTTCTACCGCCGACACTGTGGCGTAGGCTGGACGTACCCACGTTTCGTGCCCTTACTCGAGGGTGCGGGTCGTGACACGTTTTTAGTGGTGGCCCATGCAGGTCTAGACTATAAGTGTAGTGGTATTCGAATTAGAGTATCACTACAGCCTGCGGTAGGATATAGGACATTAATTTTTAAGGTACTCAATCACTTTAGGAAAAAAAATTCTTTTATTGCCATCTAAATCCTTATTGTCAGCTGATCCTTTGAATTTTAATTGTCCGCCTTTGTTATTTCGCTTCTTTCTCAGAAATTGATACTCTTGTTTGTCTATCTTCAGGATGGTAGAGACTCGATCGCAGCGTACCATTCATGGGGATGCTATAGAGGGGACTGCTACCTCTCAGCCAGTACAGCAGGGCAGGGGACTGCAGCTCCTACCACCTTTGCTCGTATTGAGACCTCGGCAGCAGCAGTAGGGGGTATGCTTCCACCGGCTCGGGGGCAGGACCCAGTTATCGGAGAGGAGCCCTTCCAGCAGCCGCCGCCTACAGGATACGTGGATGCAGCGCAGATGTTCGCATACTTCTAGCAGTTCATGGACCAGCAGCAGGCTCGACAGGACAGGGGCATGGAGTTGGCCCTCACGACAGTCGCAGTTCGACCAGTGGTTCAGCAGCCAAGGACACCGGGGTTAGAACAGTTCCAAAAGATGAGCCCCGGAGACTTTATGGGGACAGAGGGGATACTATATGCTGATGAGTGGATCGAGCATATAGAGGAGATCTTCCGCCTGGCCCGGATACCAGCAGATCTCCAGATTGAGGCCGCAGCTAGCCGGATGCGAGATCTTGCTCGCACCTGGTATCAGTCAGACCCCAGGGTGGGGGTACCTGGGCAGACTTGGGAGGAGTTCAAGGGCTTCTTCAAGAAGAAGTTCTTTCCAAATTCAGCGCTCAGCGCCTTGGAGTCTCAGTTTGAGAGGCTAGTCCAGGGGAGCCTTTCAGTGGAGGAGTACGCCGGGGAGTTCGGCCGCCTCGATAGGTTTGTAGAGGGCTTGAGCGAGACGGCGAAGGCCCAGAAGTTCCGGAAAGGTCTAGTCAAGGAGGTCAAGTCCTTGACCAAGGGCAACCGGGATGCCACATTCGAAGAGATCTTGACGGGAGCCTTGTTGGCAGAGGATAATCTTGAGCTTAGGCTCAAGAGAGGGCAAGACCCAGTTGGGGGCAGCAGCAGCGGAGGCCAGGCCAAGAGGCCCCACTTTCAGCACTAGCAGCCGAGGCAGTTTCAGCCGCAGCCGATCCAGCAGAGGCCAGTTCACCAGCAGCAGCAGCCGAGATAGCACCAGTAGGGTCAGAGACAGGGTGTTACTTGTGCCTACTGCAAGAAGCCTGGGCACGTCCTCAATGAGTGCCGGAAGAGGCTGGGCCAGTGCCTGGTGTGTGGTTCAGCAGACCACCAGATGAGGGAGTGCCGCATAGCACGAGCAGGCCAGGGAGGTGGAGCCAGGGCTCCAGCAGGCCAGCAGAGGGGACCAGTCCTGCAGACGTAGCAGCAAAGGTTCGTCCAGCACCAGCAGCAGGCCAGGGGAGGCCAGCAGGGGCGAAGATTTGCCATGGCAGTAGAGGATGCGGAGGCCATCGGAGAGCTGATTGCAGGTTCGATTCTTCTCGACTCCAGTCCAACTTTTGTATTATTCGATTTCGGTCCTTTGCATAGCTTCATATCAGTATCTTTTGTGATTAGACACGGTATCGTAGCTGAATCATTGCCTAGGACCTACAAGATCACGACCGAGGGTGGCATTATCCTCATGAATGATGTTTGTAAGGGTCGAAGAGTAGTTTTGGAAGGCCATGAGTTGGAGGTGAGCCTGCTCGTAATGCCATTGCCGAACTACGATATAGTACTAGGCATAGATTGGTTGAGCAGGCACCATGCCAGCATTGATTGCAGAGGGGGTAGAGTTATCTTCAGAGTGTCGGGGGAGCCAGAGTTCGAGTACTCCAGATGTCAGACAGAGCAGAGCAGCAGAGTCTTCTGTGGAGTCTCGGTCGAGGAGCAGGCAATTCCATACCCCTTGATAGCAGAGTATATGGATGTTTTCCCAGAGGAGTTGCCGGGATTGCCACCAGATAGAGACATAGAGTTCTCGATAGACTTGGTTCCAGGAGCAGAGCCCATCTCTTAGCATGTCTATCGGGTGAACAATAGTGAGCTGGTGGAGCTGAAGAAGCAGGTGGATGAGCTACAGGACAAGGGCTTTATCCGCTCGAGTTCATCGCCATGGGGTGTACTAGTGTTGTTTGTGCCGAAGAAGGATGGGTCAGTACGGATGTGTATTGACTATAGGGCACTCAACAACCTCACGATCAAGAACAAATACCCACTGCCGCGGATCGACGATCTTTTTGACCAGTTGAGCGGAGCTCGGGTATTTTCCAAGATTGATCTGAGGTCGAGATATCACCAGGTGAAGGTAAAGGGGGAGGATATTCCCAAGACCGCTTTCAGGACGCGGTACGGGCAGTTTGAGTTTTTGGTTATGCCGTTTGGGCTAACCAATGCACCAGCAGTGTTTATGAACCTTATGAACAAGGTGTTCCGCCAGTATCTGGATCAGTTTATGGTGGTGTTTATTGACGACATCTTGATATATTCCAAGACTGAGGAGGAGCACGAGGAGCATTTGAGGATAGTGCTGGAGATTCTCAGGAAGGAGCAGCTTTACGGGAAGCTCTCCAAGTGTGAGTTCTTCTTAGACCGGGTAGATTTTTTGGGGCATGTGGTGACTGGAGATGGTATCTCAGTTGACCCCAAGAAGATTATAGCAGTTGAGGCATGGGCAGCGCCGACTTCAGTTGCAGAGATCAGGAGTTTCCTGGGGCTGGCAGGATATTATCCGAGATTTGTGCAGGATTTCTTCCGGGTTGCAGAGCCGTTGACTCGGTTGACCCGGAAGGATGCTGAGTATGTTTGGTCAGAGGAGTGTCAGGCAACTTTTGATGAGTTGAAGAAGCGGCTTACGACAGCTCCGATTCTGACATTGCCTTCAGGATCAGGTGGTTTCACTATTTATAGTAACGCTTCAGGGAAGGGGCTGGGTTGCGTCTTACAGCAGCATGGAAAGGTGATTGCCTATGCTTCTAGGCAATTACGTCCCCATAAGAAGAACTACGCTACCCACGACCTGGAGCTAGCAGCAGTGATATTTGCTCTGAAGTTGTGGAAGCATTATCTGTATGGTGAGAGGGTGGAGATGTTCACAGATCACAAGAGTTTAAAGTATGTGTTCACTCAGAAGGAGTTGAACATGAGACAGCGCAGATGGCTAGAGTTGATGAAGGATTTTGACATCCTACTTCAGTATCACCCAGGGAAGGCCAACGTGGTTGTCGATGCCTTGAGTAGGTATCCGATATCCATGTGTTTGACCATGGATCGGTATATACTTGCAGACTTGGAGAGCCTTGGGATTGAGGTGATCGTGCCCGGAGTGCAGATGCAGATGTGGGGCATGGAGATTCAGTCAGACTTGGTGGAGAGGATCAAGTCAGCACATTTTGAGGACGTTGCTCTGTGGTGTCTCCGAGAGCAGGTTCGAGCAGGATTGCTGGAGGGCGAGTTTTCACTTGCAGAGGATGGTGCCTTGAGGCACGGTTCCAGATTATGTGTGTCCAGCGGAGATCTTAGAGAGCATGTTATGCAGTAGGCCCACAGATCTCAGTACTCCATACACCCGGGTGCCAACAAGATGTACCGAGATCTGAGGGAGCATGTTTGGTGGTCAGGGATGAAGCGGGAGGTGGCTCGCTTCGTGGCTAGGTGCTTGGTCTGTCAGTAGGTCAAGACAGAGAGACAGAGGCCCGGTGGATTGTTGCAGCCGCTGCCCATTTCCGAGTGGAAATGAGAGCATATCACTATGGACTTCGTATCAGGATTACCGCGTACACTAGGAGAAAAAGATGCGATTGGGGTCATCGTTGACAGGTTGACCAAATCGGCCCACTTCTTGCCATTCAAGGTGGGTACGTCTACAGAGAGGCTGGCGGAGATGTATATACGGTAGATAGTCAGGATTCATGGGGTTCCGGTCAGCATCGTCTTAGATCGGGATAGTCGCTTTACTTCCCATTTCTGGAGGAGTCTGCAGACCAGCTTGGGCACTCAGCTCAAGTTTAGTACTGCATACCACCCCCAGACGGACGGACAGTCGGAACGGACTATTCAGACACTTGAGGATATGCTACGGATGTGCGTCCTTAACTTTGGAGGTTCCTGGGAGGACCATCTTCATTTGGTGGAGTTTACTTATAATAACAGTTTCCAGTCCAGCATTGAGATGTCACCTTTCGAGGCTCTGTACGGGCGTACATGTCGTACACCCTTATCTTGGGATGATGTTGGAGAGCGAGCTTTACTGGGGCCAGAGATGGTTGTTGACGCAGCCGAGAAGGTGAATCTCATCAGGGACAGACTCCGCGTGGCGCAGGACAGACATCGGCACTGGGCCGATAGCCACCGGAGGTCGTTAGAGTTTGAGGTACAGATTAGAGTAGGATTAGATTTAGTTTTGTCTGTTTGTGATTTTTGATCATGTTTGTTTATTATAATTAATTGAGACCTTGCTTGTGATTAGGTCGAAGACCAGGTTTTCTTGAGGACATCTCCGACTCGTAGTACGATACGTTTTGGTGGAGGCAGGAAGCTTAGCCCGCGCTTCATCGGCCCTTTCATTATAAGCGGGAGAGTCGGTGACGTTGCATACAGGCTAGACTTGCTGCCTGTGCTAGTGGGGGTCCACAACGTATTCCATGTATCACAGTTGAGACGGTACGTGGCTGACCCTAGCCATGTGCTCGATCATTCAGAGATTGAGGTTGGTCCTTCTCTCATCTATCCAGAGCAGCCAGTGGAGATTCTGGATCGACGGGAGAAGGTTCTGAGGAACCAGGTGATACCCTTGGTACGCATCGCATGGAGGCATCATTCTCCAGGAGAGTCTACCTGGGAGCGGGAGGATGAGATGCACGAGCGTTACCCTTATCTTTTTGGACCGTGAGGTATACTTTCTATTCTTCTCATCAGTTGTATTTTGCCATTCAATTTTGAGGACGAAATTCTTTTAAGGAGGGTAGATTTGTCACTACCACATTTCTAGTTTGAGGGTATTATTGTCATTTTTGGGGTTATTTGAATTTATTTGAATTTTATTTAGGAATTTTTAATGATTATTTAAATGGTGTGATTAAATCCTAGTTAATTATTTGCCATGTAGTTTTGGTTAGCCTAACCTAGATTGGACCTAACCTAGATTAGTTATAACTAATTTTAGTTAGCCACTTTGAGAATTAGATGGTTTGGTTAATGGTTTAAGTCAAGTTTAGTTAAGTTAGTTGCTTAAGACTAGGAAATAGCCCTTTGTTCTAGACCACACAATACCCTTGATTCATTCCTAGCCCTAGGATGCCACGTAGAAACCCTAACCTAACCTAGTGGACGGCCAAGGCTTGTCCCCCTTCCCTATATAATATCATTTTGGGGATTTGAGCCTCCTTCCAATAGTTTATCATTCTTTTCTCAAGACAAGGTGAGCCTACACTTCTTTTCTCCATAGATCATTCAATATAGGTTTATTTTCATTGGGATTTCCTCCATAGCACTCTAAATACTGTTCCTCTATTGTTTATGGAGTCACATCACAGGTTTGGGACAATTTAAGGGAGTTTTGAAGCTTGGAGAACCATTCTCTATTGGGGTTTTTTGAGGATTTTGCAACCATAGGTAACTTCCATAATACTCTATAAAATTCTATTTTTATTCCATATCTAGGGAGACCTTGGCCTAACCTAGCTGTAGGAATAGGTAACCCTAGGTTTTGAACACTGTACGTGTCCGTATCGGACACGTATCAGTCACTGTTCATAAGTGTTTGTCGAAATACCTCAAAGGGCATTTCGATTCTTTTGTGCAAACTATTTGAATAGGATTTAGGGTTTTGATCTTGTTTATGGGTTTTTAGTGTCTGTGTGGGTTTTCGTGTCGTGTCGGGTCTCGGAGGACACGCAGAAACGCGGTGCCCACACGCGCGTGCGCACAGGATTGATCCCCTGCTGTTCGGGGGCCACAACTCACAGGACACGTCACGTCAACACGCGACACTTGACACATAGGTCATACTCATGACTGACACAACATCTGTCGAGTCTCAGACCCTCACGTGTCGTGTCGGACACGCACAAACGCGTACATCGAATTTATACTGAACTGGGTTCAGTCATTTTCGAGCACTGATACGCGTGTCGTATCGTATGCATGCATATCGTGGACACGTGTCATGGTGTCCTAGCCCTAGACCTAGACCTAGTCGATACTGGGACATGACCACGAGGTCTGTGTCGTGTCGTGTCGTGTGCACGAACCCTGTGAACAAGTGCACGAGGAATTTCACAGCTTTTGTGCTGTTTGTGTTTTAATTTGTTTTGACACGTTTGTGTCCTCGTGCTTGGACACAAACATATTGAGGGACACGTGCACTATATATACTTGTATTACCAACCTCTGAATTTGTGTTTTAGTTTAAATTAAATGCTCATTTCTCAGTTTGTCCAATTTTCTGATACATTTAAATATCAGTCTCCTTATTCCAGTGTTTCCAGGTTTTTAAATATAAATTTGACATTATTTTTTAACCCAATTACACTATTAATTATTTTGGTTTTCGACCTTAATGATGTGCACCTATATGTGTTCTATATGTGTGTCAAAATTGGGGCTGTTTTGGAGTTTGTTAGATTCAAAATCTGGGAATTGGTATTATGGCTGAAAACTAAGATTTCAATGAAGTGTATTGATGTTTTCCAATGTGTATAACTGTGTTTTGTGTTCCCTTCAAAACCTGAGATTGGAATTAGACTGAAAATTGGGTTTTAATGAACTGTATTTAGTGATTCAATGTGTAACTGAGAGTTGGGTGGCTGTTTGAAAAACTGGGAATAGGTTAGAATGTAATGTGCTGTTCTAATTCATGGTTAACATTCACAGATTTCCCTATAACTAAATTCTTTTCATTGATTTCCTACACTGTTCAGGATCACACACTTGTCTCTCATCAAACACACACACATCACTTTTCTGTTTCCAGGTTTTGCACACACCCTCACATGACACTATTTACTCTCTCTTACACATACACTCTTGCACTGTCACTCTATTTCAGGATTGCACACACCCTCATGTGTGTCTCATGCACACACACATATATTTGCATTCATGTGACACACACACACTTGAGTGCATGAGTGCCCCCTCTCTTTATATATATATATATATATATATATTTTTTTTTTTTTTTTTTTTTTTTTTTTTTTTTTTTTTTTTTTTATATATATATATATATATATAATATATATATATATATATATATATATATATATATATATATATATATATATATATATATATAAAATATATATATATATATATATATCCTATATGTATGTGGAATATCTCATAGATTGCCTATATGTATATTCCTATATTAGATTATATAGTTATATCTATGTGTGTATTAAATATAGGTATATTGTTATGTGTAAGATAGCTTGGTCTAGGCGTGTATAGCTTGGTGGGCCTAGATTGGGCTTGTACAGCTTTATTAGACCTAGAATAGACTTGCTAGACTAGTGTAGACTAGTTGACCTAGTTTAGACTTGTTAGACCTAGTTTGACCATAGTTGACCTAGTTTGACTTCTAGGGTTGACCAGAGTTGACCAAGAGTTGACTTTGGCCTAGTTTGACCTAGATTCATGTAAATGCATTATAGTGTTTCATTTTACCATTCTGGACTTGTTGTGACTTGTGCTGTTCTGATTAGGAGCCAGACACCACTCCTCGGACAGTACTTTTATATTAGACACTCAGATACCAGGCGATTCTCTGATCATTTCATATCCTGCTTAGAATTATTTCCTGCATTAAATTACTTTACTTGTTACTGTCACGTTAGTCACACGGATTGGTACTATATGGATCCCTTCTTGAGATGTTATCCTTAGGGAGCATTGGGTACTACATGTTCTGTGCATTTCACTTACATGGCGTATCACTATGCTTCATTGGTTCTTTGATTACTTGTGACATATACTCTTATGATCACAGAGTCTCCTAGAATCTCTTATCCCATTTACTGGTATCCTAGAATCTCCTAGAATCCCCATTTATGGGACATCCATGTATCACCCTTCGGGGTCCTTTGCATGGAATCATAACATAACCTGGTTGGATCCTTGTGTATTGATTTGGGGTACGGGGGAGTAGAAGTAGACATGTGAATAATACCCAAGTAGTATCTCATCAGAATCTTTCCATAGTGTCTTATCAGAATCTCCTATGCCATTTACATGTCTATATTGTACTCTGACTCACTAGCCACTGTTAGTCTCTATTTATAGTAGATATTTCTATTACAGCTCTCTCTCTGTTTACATACTGCACTTCTTTCAGTACCTGTATCTTACTTTACTACATGATTATATTTTCTAACCTGCTATGAACTGTTGAGATGTACTGTGCTCGCTCCTGTCCTGACTGAACCTGTTGAAAATATTATAGAAGACGAGGAGGAGGCCTGTGTGGATACCTTCTACGGGACAGCCCTAGACGACACTTGTGAGCTGGACTCTCAGGAGGACCCAGCTCTTGCTGAGGACATCACCCCCATTGCCTAGACTAGTTTAGTTAGGCTTATCTTATTTTATGTTGTCATGAGACTGTTTAGCTAGACTTTACTTCTGTTCAGAGATTTTGAGTTGTATATATTCTTTCGTATACTGTAGCTGAGTTTGTACTCTGGATATTGCTGGGATGTTATCTTAGACTACTTTATCATCTGTTTTCCTTGAGTACCATATCATATCGTGCTTTCTTCTTCCTTAGTTGTGATTGAGTTTATTTACTGCTATTTCATCCCCATTCGGGGAGTATAAACTGTTTAGAGTTATATTGTTAGATGTATGTTGACCTAGGACAGCGTTCTACCGTCGATACTGCGACGTAGGCTGGTTGTACCCATGTCTCGTGCCCTTACTCTAGGGTGCGGGTCGTGACACGTACCATGTCCCAGTGCCGCCGTTTCCAAGTTATACGTTCGTATCAGGACGTGTCTGTGCGCGTGTGTGCGTGTGTAAAATCAGTACGAGTCAGATTTCTCCCAATCCGCTCGATGAAATCCCCCCAAATTTTGTGTGTGTCATGTCAGTGATTGCCCGTACGTCTCCATAAATTTTCGTGGTGTCTTGTGCCGTGTCGTGTCCTGTGTCGACCCCGAGCAGCAGAACAGCGCACGGTGGCCTCGTGCTGCGTGTCCGTGTCCATTTTGGACACGAAAATCCCCCAAAATTGTGCTCAGTCACATATATAATTAATCCCCATTTGTAGGGCTACCCAAATCTGAAATTTGTTTTGAAAAACAAGAACTAACAGTCCACAGTGGCATTTCAACAAACACTTGCACATACACATACACATAGACACGTGTCCGATAGGGACACCAAATGGACACAGTTTCCTACCCAACTTGAGGGACAGCTAGGAGACACCTAGATCTAGGCTACCATGCAAAGAAAATAGAATTAAAATATAATTTGAAGGGTTTTACCTATTGGTACAAATGACCAAGAAAAGCCCCAAATCGATTGATTTTCGTTACTAGCCAAATCCTCCAAATTGCTCACAAACTGAAATCACTCTCCATGAATATCAAATAGAGGATGATTAGAATCTATTGCAAAAGATTTGGATCAAAAAGGAATTAAAATGAATTTGATATGAATTAGGGAAGATGAGAATTTACCTTTTCTTTCTAAAAGTTGGAATGACACAAAAGAGGCAAGAACCATGGCAAGAGAATTTAAATATGGGGGGATCCCTATGTGGCTGGTCATAAAGGAAAGAATTAGGGTTAGTGTTTCACTAATGGGCTATGGGCCAAGTTGCATTAGTCATGGAATTAAAATCATAAGTCATAAGTCATGAACCTATTCATTATTCCTCCTATTCAAACTAGATTCTAAATGACTAAAATTGGGTTGACTTAAGTTAGACTGGGGTCACACCATGCTAACCAAGTCACCATAGCTAGAGTCAACATTTAGGTTAGCCTACAAAGTCTCAACTAGTCAAAGTCAAAAATAACAATCACCACTCCAATAATTAATCAAATAATTCCAATAAGTCAAAATGACCAAAGTACCCCTAGGCTAAAATTGATAAATAATTATCCCAATCACATAGTTAGGCTCTAGGTCAGACAGTCTCTAGGGTTTCACTAGCAGCACAACAAAATTACAAGTCATGACTTATAATAATTTTAAATTGATAAAAAAATTACCAAAATTCATATCATGATTTAAATAACAATAAAAAATGATTAAAATGCAAAATTTTAAAAATACCCTTATTTGGAAAACTGGGTGTTACAGTATATATAGGCACCCTTTTCTTCCATTTCAAATCATCCAATCTTCTCTTCTCTTCTACTTCTATAGCCTATACATCCTAAAGAACTATACTCTTCATTACTAAAATACCCCACTTTACCGACGAAAGTTTAGCGACGGACGGATTCCGTCGCTAATAGCGACCAGTTTCCGACATCTTAGCGACGGATTAGCGACAGACAACATAACATAATTTTTTCCAATTTTAAATGTAAAAATTTGTCGGGTTTCCGTCGCTAAGTCGACGAACGTTAGCGACGGATTCTTTTTCGTCGCTTATTCGTCGCAAATGTTGGCGGCAAAATCTTTAAAACATTGGCGGGAAATTTAGCGACTAACTGGCGACGGATATATCCGTCGGAAAACACCTTTTAATTGGCGACGATTTAGCGACTAATTTATTTCGTCGCTATTCCGTCGCTAGGTTCTGTGCCCTAACTTAAATTGAACCGACGGGGGGGAATTTTTTATTCCCCCCAAAACTCTCTCTCTCTCGCGGCTCTCTCTCTCTCGCGGCTCTCTCTCTCTCTCTCTCTCTCTCTCTCTCTCTCTCTTTCTCTAATTTTGGGTTTTGGGGCCGGGGGGGGGGAGTGGGGGGGGGGGTCAGCTTCGTGGGGGGTGGAGAGGGCGGGGGGGGTCGGCTTCGCGGGGGGTGGAGAGGGCGGGGGGGGTGGTGAATGGGGTCAGGGGGTCGGGGGGGTGTGGAGAATGGGGACAGGGGGTGGGGGGGGTGGGAAATGAGGGTCGGGGGGTCGGGGGGGTGGGGAATGGGGGCAGGGGGGTCGGGGGGTGGGGGGTGGAGAGGGCAGGGGGGTCGGGGGGGGTGTTGAATGGGGGCAGGGGGGTCGGAGGGCGGGGGGTGGGGGGTGGAGAGGGCAGGGGGGTGGGGAATGGGGGCAGGAGGGTCGGGGGGGGGAGGGGTGGGTAATGGAGAGGGCAGGGGGGTCGGGGGGGGTGTTGAATGGGGGCAGGGGGGTCCGGGGGGGGGGGGTGGAGAATGGGTTGCATTCCCCGATACGGATACGGTTTGGCATGTCCCGATCCTAAGAAATAATACTATTTTATTTAATTTAATTTCATTTAATTTCAAAACTACTAAGAAATAATACTTAAAACACTTAAAATTATGCCTAAATGTATAAATTATATGTTTTTAAATGTAAATAATTTATTAATAATTATTTGTTTTCCAATACCAAAAAAATCCGATACTTCGATCCGATACCGCCGATACTACCGATATCGCCGATACCAATACTAGATTGCTTAGACTTATATTGCAAGGTAACTAGATACAAGTTATGATACAATGTAAATGCAAGTATACATGTTAGCTAGATAGCTTAGACTTATATTGCAATCTCCTATTCACACGAGTATTGATATCGTCGATGCCAATACTCGTAGGAATATATAGTCCGATACCGATTCCGATACCGATACTTTGAACCTTGATTTAAATACATGTTAGTATAGTATCTTCACATATATGTTAAGAGTATATACATGATTAGCAAGGTAACTAGATACAAGTTATGATACAATGTAAATGCAAGTATACATGTTAGCTAGATAGCTTAGACTTATATTGCAATCTCCTATTCACACGAGTATTGATATCGCCGATGCCAATACTCGTAGGAATATATAGTCCGATACCGATTCCGATACCGATACTTTGAACCTTGATTTAAATACATGTTAGTATAGTGTCTTCACATATATGTTAAGAGTATATACATGATTAGCAAGGTAACTAGATACAAGTTATGATACAATGTAAATGCAAGTATACATGTTAGCTAGATAGCTTAGACTTATATTGCAATCTCCTATTCACACGAGTATTGATATCGCCGATGCCAATACTCGTAGGAATATATAGTCCGATACCGATTCCGATACCGATACTTTGAACCTTGATTTAAATACATGTTAGTATAGTGTCTTCACATATATGTTAAGAGTATATACATGATTAGCAAGGTAACTAGATACAAGTTATGATACAATGTAAATGCAAGTATACATGTTAGCTAGATAGCTTAGACTTATATTGCAATCTCCTATTCACACGAGTATTGATATCGCCGATACCAATACTCGTAGGAATAGTCCGATACCGATATACATTGTAGAGCTCTGTTTTGCTATTCTGGACATGTTGTGACCTGTGCTGTTCTAAATAGGAGCCAGACACACTCCTGAGACGGGGGAGTATGTATAGTGATGTGGATTCTTACTAACTTATCATGTGAACCCATTTATGGGCCCTTCATTGAACCTTCTCATGTGCAACTTTCAGTCCATTCACAGTTCCCTATATTGTACTCTACATCACCTAGTTCACTTATATCTAACATCCTAACCCTAATCCAAATTTATGAGTATCGGTATCGGGCTATTCTTATGTTTAGTTTGTCTTACGATACAGATTTTCACATCCAAATTGAGGATGAGTCGTTATTTTGTTGATCGTACATGGATGTACAAACGGCAACACGAGAGTAGAATTGGTGTGAGTGACGATTTTCAGGCAGGCGTGGAAGTATTTCTTAATTATGCAATGAGCAAAGCTCAGTACATGGACGGTAACAAAATTAAGTGTCCATGTGTTAAATGTTACAATAGACGTTACGAAGAAGTGGTGACTGTGAGAGATCATTTGACCCGTAAGGGTTTCGTACGTAATTACGGCCTGTGGTCATCGCAAGGTGAACTATATTCGGAAAGACAGGCTGCGGAAGCTGCTACTTATGCTTTTGATGATAATGCTGCAACGGATGTCATCGAAGACCACGGATGCTCTGTTGATTATGGAGATCTGCAGAACCTTGCACGAGATATGGTGTATGATGCGGCAGGGCCTAATTTTGATCCGGAGGATCCTAATCCCGAGGCAAAGGAGTTCTATGACATGTTTCAGGACGCAGATACTTCTCTATATCCTGGTTGTGAGACTCATTCCGCACTGTCAGTGACGATGCGGTTGTTGAACATAAAGTCTGATTTTAACTTGCCACAAGCTTGTTATAATCGGATCACAGAAGTAATCAAGGAGGTGTTACCGAAGGAATCAAAAGAGCTACCAAAAATCTTCTACAAGTCAAAGATGATGGTCCGACAACTGGGACTGGGGTACGAGAAGATAGATTGTTGTCGCAACGGATGCATGTTGTACTACAAAGAGAATTGCGTATCAGAAAGTTGCAGCTTCTGTAATGCGGATCGTTACAAGCCAGTACAGGGAAAAGGAAAGTCGACTAGAAAACGACGTCCTTACAAGTATATGCATTACTTGTCGATCACGAAGCGCTTGCAGAGGATGTATATGTCTCTAAATACAGCAGAACACATGACGTGGCACAGCGAAGAACGCATAAAGGACAAAGGAGAATTGTCACATCCTTCGGATGGAGAGGCGTGGAAACATTTTGATTTGTGTCATCCAGATTTTGCTGCAGAGCCTAGAAATGTACGCCTGGCGCTATGTGCTGATGGCTTCGCCCCTTTCGGACAGTCGGGATCTCAGTACTCATGCTGGCCGGTCATTCTTACCCCTTACAATCTGCCACCATGGATGTGTATGAAGACTCCTTATATGTTTCTGACAGCTATCATACCCGGTCCTAAAAATCCGACGAAGAACATCGATATATATTTACAGCCGTTGGTGGATGAGCTGAAACAGCTGTGGGAGATCGGCGTCACGACCTATAATATTTCCAGGAAACAGAACTTTCAGATGAGAGCTTCACTCATGTGGACAATCAATGATTTTCCAGTATACGGTATGCTGTCGGGATGGAGTACGCACGGCAACATGTCTTGTCCGATATGCATGGAAAATAGTAAGGCGTTCCGCCTTAGGCATGGAGGAAAAACTTCTTTCTTTGACTGTCACCGTCAATTTCTGCCCGCGACCCATCCTTGGAGAAAGAATAAGGACGCGTTCAGATATGGAAAACAAGAATTTTCTCAACCTCCTGCCAGATTTTCGGGATACGATATTTGGGAAGCTGTAAAGGAATTGCCCACCGCAATGGAAGATCCATCGAACCATCGTGTCGAGGGGTTCGGACAAAGCCATAACTGGACCAAACGGAGTATCTTCTGGGACTTGCCTTATTAGAAAGATAATCTTATAAAGCATAATCTTGATGTCATGAATATCAAAAAGAACGTGTTCGATAATGTCTTCAATACCGTCATGGATATTAAAGGAAAGACGAAGGACAATCCAAAAGCAAGACAAGACATAGCCGAGATATGCAAGCGTCCTCATCTGAACTTGATATAAAGGGGTGCTGGTGGACAATTAAGTAAGCCTATAGCGCCATACACATTGAGCAAGGAAGATAGATTAATAATCTGCAAGTGGATATCTAATTTAAGATTTCCCGACGGCTATGTTTCGAATTTGTCTAGATGCGTTGATCTCAATGAACGCAAGCTAACGGGAATGAAGAGTCACGACTGCCACGTGTTTATGGAAAGATTACTGCCCATTGCTTTGAGAGAGTTGTTGCCTTCTGCTGTATGGGTTCCGTTGGCCGAGCTATCTACATTCTTCAGGGATATCTGTTCAACTAAGCTGACGGTGCAACATATGGTACAACTTGAGGAGAAGATTGTCTTAACAATCTGCAAGTTAGAGAAAATATTTCCACCGGGCTTTTTCGACAGCATGGAGCATCTACCGATTCATCTAGCATACGAAGCCCGTGTCGGTGCATCTGTTCATTATCGATGGATGTACCCCTTTGAAAGGTAAATAAAAATCGATATAATTTAAGTGAAATTTAAGTGGATTTTACAATTTATTGTTAATTCTCAAGATAATTTGTCTCTTTAGGTACCTACACCATCTAAAGAAGAAAGTTGGCAACAAGGCTCATATAGAGGCTTCGATATGCGAATCATATCTTATCGAGGAGGTGTCAAATTTCTGTTCCATTTATTTCGATACTCATGTCGAGACAAATCGAAATAGACCTCAAAGGAATGAAGAAGACGTTGAGGATGGAGGTATATTCAATTTAAGGGGCAAGCCTATTGGGGCTAGTAAGAAACGGTGGTTGACCGACGATGAGTATGATACCGCTCACCGATATGTCTTGTTAAATTATGACATACAAGAAGTGAGAGATTTGGAGAAGTAAGTGACTACGCCTCGTTATAATCTCTAATTTGGTGAATTAAGTGACTACACTTATTTTTATTCTCTCTAACAGTGTATTTAGAGGTGAAGTCAAAATGAGGACACCATATATTACAGATGAGGGACTTCAAAGAGAGGTTGATTGTACCTTTCCGTCCTGGTTTCGTAAATACGTAAGTAACTGAGATAATATGTTATGCGGCTACCCTTAAAATGTATACAGCTAAAATATTTAAATTATCAATACATGTTTACAGGTTTTATTGCCTGAAACAACACTCATAAATGAGAGCATTCGTTATTTGGCATTGGGACCGAAGAAGCATGCAAAGACTTTGTCAGGCTATGTCGTTAATGGCTTCAAGTTTAAGTCAACTCAGCATGCTATAAATGTCGAATTTCTCAATGACGGCTTCGATACCAAGAATTCTGGTGTTTGCATAAGAGGCACCATCTATGACGACGAGCCGGACTTTGACTATTATGGAGTGCTTCGGGAGATTATAGATTTACAATATAGTGCCCCATATGATATGCATATTGTGATGTTCAAATGTGAGTGGTTCGATACGAGACCAAATATCGGTTGGAGAATCGATAAACAATTTGGATTCGTCGATATAAATCATCGCAGGAGGTATAGAGGGTCCGACACGTTTGCGATAGCAAGTCAGGCTGTTCAAGTCTACTATACAAGCTACCCAAGGCGTCGTAGAGATCGATTTGACTGGTGGGCAGTATGCAAGATTAAATCTAGAAATACATTCAACGTTGGAGACCCAGCATACCAAGAGGACCAGATCGAGAAGCCCCAATACATGGGACAACAGTCGGATACCATGGACGTGGAAGATGTCGATATACCTCATGCTGAGGAAAATAGAGGGGAGGAAGAGGTTGATATACAAGACTTAGCTGTCAACCAGGGGAGAAAGAGGCGTCTTGTCCCAAGTATTGAGCCTGAAGAAGAAGAAGAAGAAGAAGAAGAAGAAGAAGAAGAAGAAGAAGAAGAAGAAGAAGAAGAAGAAGAAGAAGAGGATGAGGATGAGGATGATGATACAGATGAAGTCGACGATGAGGATGATGATATAGATGAAGTCGACGATGAGAATAAGGATGAGAACGATGACGATGACGATGAGGACGAGGACGATAACGATGATTAGATTAAATATCGGTATATATTAGAAGCACTTACAACTAACTTAGTGAATTCAGTTTAGACGGACACATTCTTATTTCAGTTTATGTTTTTGTCGTTCGATCATCTACTTATTGTATGATTTTCTTTTTACAGATGGCACTCTTAGTTCTCATTGTCTTGACGGCACTCGCCGCCCTGCTGCTGGTATATATATTTTAGTTCAGTTTTATATTCATTTATACTTCTATATTGTTAATTATATTTATGTGTTCTATTTACAGGTCATGGTCACTACCACTCGTGCTGCTGGTAGCGGCAGTGGCCGTGGCCGTGGTGGTGCTGGTGGTGGCGGTACTGGCCGTAGTGGGCGTGGTGGTAGCGATACTGGCCGTGGACGTGGTGGTAGCGGTCGTGGTGGTAGCGGTCGTGGTCGCCTTCCACATTCCTCGGATATAGAGTCCTCTGATCCCGACCTGGAGAGCCCGGCCACAGACTCTTCCCGCCGTCGATCTATCTCTGCGCTACCTTCATCTTCATCGAGGCCTGAGACTCCATCCGCTAGCGGATCCGTTCCGTCCCCGCATGCACCAGCGGGTACACCATCAGTTACTGCAGGGTGGGCTCCGGAGTACCCCCGGATTCAGCTTCATCCTGCTACCGGTAAGTACATCCGCGGACCCGCGGATCCTCCGACGCCTCCAGAGAGGCCGATAGGCGAGAACCGACGAGAGCTATGGCCCGCGGGTGATACGTAAGTAAATTTAAGTTAATTTATTAAATTTGTTTCATTTATTCAAGTTAATAATCCAGTCTTTGCTTCTTTGTAGGTTTTTCCCGTATGATGCTGCCCGGATACTCGGGCAAATTATCCGGAAAAACTACCATGGCCCCTACCTCAATTTTTCTGAGGTGCCTCAGAACATGCAGTACGTCTGGCTCGAGGAGATGAAGGTATATATATATCTTTTGGTTAATTATTAATTATTCTTTAATCCACTAATTTTTTAATTACGTGATAATTTAATTTGTATGTCAGACGACGTTCTGGTGGCCCCCCCATCGCGAGGAGTTGATTCGCAAGGCCTACAAAGCCGCCGCCGGGAAGAAGATACGGGATGCGGTGTACGACGTTCGTACGGCGCATTCGAGGAAGAAGTGGCTCCGGGAGGAGTACTACGAGCAGATGTTGGATAAGATGAATACTGCTCAGTACAGGGAGAAATCAGAGAAAGCGAAGGCGAGCAGACAGGCCGCTGGTCTGCATACGGGAGGTTCAAAGCCCCACGCAGCGACGCGTGCAGATTTGGTGAGATACCGCAAATTCATTTCACTATTAAATTCGGTACTGTTAATATACGTAGTTAATTAAATTCGACGTATATTTCGTATGCAGGCACAACGGGCGGTAAAGGAGGGGAGAGAGCCGGAGTCGGTCACCGCCTACGATGTATTCCTGCATACACACAAGAGGCGGGCAGATGGGAGCTTCGTCGACGCGAGGGCCCAGGCGACTGATGTAAGTAATTACGTTTATGAGATTTATATTAGAAATATAATTATTGTTAACTTAATTAGGTGAACGTAGGATTCAAATTATAACTTAGGGAAACATAGGATTTAGATTATAACTTAGGAAAACTTATAGTATAAACACATTCATTGGATAGGCTGCATATCGTGAGGCCCTTAGTCAGATTGAGCCCCCTGCCGAGGTTGTCGGTGAAACGACGCCCACCCAGACGCCCTCTTCTATGGCCGCTCGCTACGACGACGTGTTCGTAGAGTCTGTCGGCGGCTTTAATAAAGGGCGCGTCTACGGTGTAGGTTCCATGGCGGTGTCGTTGCAGGGCACGACTCCGAGATATCCACCGCCCCCGCCTCCTCCCGCGCCCCCGTCGGACGATATGAGGGCGCAGCTTGCGACTCTCACCTCCGATATGTCGGAAATACGGAGTCTAATGTCGTATGTGCTGGAGCGCCTTCCGCGTCCTTCTTCTGCTCCCGGTCCAGATCCGTCTGCTTCCGGTACGTCTAGTGCGGTTGCCGGTCCTTCCGACCCTGGACGTTATTCATTTGACCGTTCTGCCGAGGTCCGCCTGGTACCGGATACTGCGCTCATTGGGCTCATGGACTTGATGTCGCCAGAGCAGCTCCGCACGCTTCCAGAGCATGTGTTGTCCCAGGTGCCGGCGTACATGGTGGAAGAGTACATCCGCAGAGCCGAGGCGGCGCCGAGACGACGACGCGATCCATCTCAATGATATTTGTACTGTTTTTGGATATTTGTACTGTTTTTGGATTTTGAATTCTGGATATTTTGGAAGCGTACATGAATGTTTGGATATTATGAATTTGTGTATTTGTGTTTGGATATTTGTACATAGATGTTTGGATATTTCTGTTTGATATTGGATATTATGAATTTGGATATTTGGATATTTGTTGATCGTACATGGATGTTTGGATATTGGATATTATGAATATGTGTAATATTTACGAAAAGGAAATAGAATGTTTCTGTAATTTTTTTTAATTAATGTTGCATTTAGCGACGGACTAGCGACTAACTAGCGACGGATATATCTTTTAGCGACCGATGAGCGACTAACTAGCGACGGTAAATCCGTCGCTAACTGGGTTATATAAATATTTACAGTTACCGACGGACGAGCGACGGAATATCCGTCGCTAACTGGGTGATATAAATATTTTACAGTTAGCGACCACCTAGCGACTACCTAGCGACGGCGAATCCGTCGCTAACTGGTTGAAATAAATTTGCAGGTAGCGACGAGCTAGCGACGAACTAGGGACGGAACTTCCGTCGCTAACTGGAATATTAGCGACGGAATATCGACTACCTAGCGACGGCAAATCCGTCGACATGGTTCTGGAAATATGGTAGGTTTCCAGAGACTTAGCGACGGATAGTGGGTCGCTAATCCGTCGCTACTCTGTCGAGGATGACGACGGACTAGCGACGGCTTAGCGACCTATTATCCGTCGACATGGTTCTGGAAATATGGAAGCTTTCCAGAACCAGGCCGACGCCCAACCCGTCGCTAAGCCGTCGCTATAACGTCGAGGTTAACGACGGAATGGCGACGGAATAGCGACTGATTTTGCGTATCAGGAACCTCTCTGATATGCTTTTACCGACCTATTTACGACGGCTTAGCGACGGATATTTTAATATTATATGGCATGTAAACCGACGGGAACAAGTCGCTAATCCGTCGCTAAACCATTGAAAGGCAACCGTCGGTAATCCGTCGCTAGTCCGTCGGTTAATCATTTGTCCGACGGCTTAGCGACGGACAAATTTTAGCGACGACGTATTTCCCGACGGCCATTTTCATCAAATATCCGTCGCTATTCCGTCGGTAATTTATGTTACCGACGGATGAGCGACGGATGTGGCCGTCGCTAAAGTTGGTTATTTTGGTAGTGCTTCTCATCTACTAGCCACAAAACTTCCCAAGCCTATAAGGTGCTCGGTGCGAGTCAATTAGAAGTTTGTATGCAAGAGTCTTGAAGAAGTCACTTGAGAAATTCCAAGTTTTCCCTAAACGATCTTTCAAGAAGTTGGCGTGATCTTCTGAGTAAAGGCACGTGGTTGTAAAGCTATTTCACAAATAGTAGATTTTAATCCTGAGCTAGAATTCTCAGGCCTAAACTAGTCCTCCACGAGGGAAACCAGGTTAAAAATTGTTGTGTCTGCGTATGCTCTTTGATCTTCATTTAATTTCCGTAATTATACTCTGATTAATTATTTGCTAGTTGGGATTGAATAGTTAATTTTTTATTGTTCATTATTGTCACACATACTCTATTCACCCTCTCTAGAGTTGCCTACACATACTTTAATTGGTATCAGACCTCTGTTCTCTTGATACAGGATTTATATCCTAGAGTTATTCCATGACAACCACACAACCCATCTCTACCAACTATGTTGAGGGTCAATCCACAAATACCTAAACTGGATCGTAGTCAGCCTAATCCTGATAATTAACAAATCGATATTTGGCGTGATCCAACTTGACACATAAATCGTCATCAAGCTACAAATTAGACGACTATCACATATCAAGTCAGACAATCATCATCAACGACTGCTCGACGAATATTGCTGGAACTTGTCATCGGAAGTCTGTATTTTTACACTTTTATTGAGTCTAGGCTGTTATACGTTGAATCGCACTGAGTACCTAACCATAGACTAGATAACCAAAAATCTCCACAAACAAAAAGCCAAACTGCCAAAGCCCTACAAGCCCATGAGCATTCTGTCTTCAAGGAGGCAGAGTTTGGGCCGAACTCTGCCCCCACACAGAGTTCGGGCCGAACTCTATCTCCTAATTTCCAGGAGCTAATTTTCAGGGATTGCTCATTGCAAATTGTCCAACGACTAAAATTTTGAATTTTTGGATAGAGTTCTGGCCGAACTCTGCATCCCAGAACTAGTATATATAGGCAACCTTTTCTTCCATTTCAAATCATCCAATCTTCTCTTCTCTTCTACTCCTATATCCTATACATCCTAAAGAGCTATACTCTTCTCATCTCCTATCCACAAAACTTCCCAAGCCTACAAGGTGCTCGGTGCGAGTTAATTAGAAGTTTGTGTGCAAGAGTTTTGAAGAAGTCACTTGGAAAATTTTAAGTTTTGCCTCAGCGATCTTTCAAGAAGTTGGCATGCTCTTTTGAGTAAAGGCACGTGGTTGTAAAGCTATTTCACAAATAGTGGATTTCAATCCTGAGCTAGAGTTCTCAAGCCTGTACTAGTCCTCCACGTGGGAAACCAGGTAAAAAATTGTTGCGTCTGCGAATGCTCTCTGATATTCATTTAATTTTCGTAATTATACTCTGATTAATTATTTGCTAGTTGGGATTGAATATACTTAATTTTTAATTGTTCATTATTGTCACACCTACTTTATTTACCCCCTTTAGAGTTGTCTACACATACTTCATCCACAACAAGGGTCAACACATTGTCGTGTACTAACGAACAGAACCAGCCCACTCGGCTAAACCAAATCTAAGAAGTCACGTGAGCAAACATTTATTAAGAATGATATTTCTATTTGGGGCCTATCATCAGTTATAGTTGATGTGTAGTATCATAGTAAAGCATGTAAGCATGTTATAACATTGTTCATGTAAAGGCACATTGTAGCATACTGGTGTTAACATGTTAAGCAGGTTATAGCAACACTCTGGAAAGGCAACATTTTAGCATACTGTGTTTAACATGTTAAGCAGTAAAGTTGAATTCAACATGCAGGATAAACATATCATATTTATGTGATTTTTTTCGATAGTCGACTCCCTTATACCTGTATAAAATACAGGTTATATGATTCACTTACTCTGCATGCACAAAACATTCATTAGCTTGCATTCGACTAGTGGTCGTTAGTGAAACTATAATATAAAGGACTTTCCAACCGGTATTACAATGTACCATTCTAGAGTAGGTTGCTAGCCTAGTCGAATGTTCCGCTATACCTCATGCCACCATAGCACGACCAATGTTTCCTCCTGGGTCGAATTGGTCCCAGTGCCCCAGGTACTGTTCGAGGAAGATTACTTAGACTTGTGCACAAGTACGTCCATTACCATGCGAATGCGTGTCCGACTCGATAAACACAAAGTCTATGGTAAAATAACTAAAAGTAAGCAAAGCCAACAATTCAACATAGCATCTCAAATCTAAGTTGTGTTCAAGGACTAATCATTTCCATCGTTCACATTATTTCCACACTTGGTGATCTCCATGACCCTAAGCCTCGCTATTTCATATTCTCATTTCATCGCATCATAACATTACTCACATCATCCCTTTCACATAGGATTAAACAATATCTCATTTCTCATAGGGGGATTTCTTATTCATTTATTGTGTCAATAGCATTGCCAGTTCATTTATCATATATCATTCATCTAAGCATTTCATTATTCAAGTGTTTCATTCATTTCAGTAGCATTAAACATGAGCAACATTATCAACTCATTCTCAAGCGTCAATTCACATTAGCAGTTCAATGTTCAAGTATTATCATTTAGCAGTATTTAATATGAGCATCTCAACTATTTAGCAACTAAATCATGGGACATTTAGGGACATAATATAGCAACATAATACTCTATTTTATTAAGCGTGAAGGAGTAGGGAAGAAGGGACAATTCCACTCACTTGTACAAATGGTTTTTTTTGTTCCGATCACATATATGCTCAATGGGTCCTCCGGAGATTGATTTGATACTAAGCACGATATTCACCTCTTGACATAGTCACACCATCGTGCCATGTTTTATACTCATCCCAATCCGGCCAACATAGAGAGATTGCATCATTCTCAATTCTTATGATTTTTAACACAAGTCACGGTCCAACATTCTGATCGCATCCAACTAGTCTCACGCCCCAGAACCAGAATACTGGAGAGCAGGGGCAGACATAGCCAGCTACGTATATGAAATGGAATCCATCTCGCTATACGGTCACGGCTGTCTAGATACATGAGGGTTTATCTAAAAGCCAACAGTATCTTAAGGTCATGAACAAGCCTAGTGTCTCAATCACAAGCAAGTAAGTAAAAGGTTACAAGAAGTATGATCATTAAATATACAATAGTAAGGCATCCCAAACATTACATATTCAGCTGATCATGAAGCTAGTCGTTACAACATGTTAGGACTAGCAAGAGTTTAGTCATACATGATCAACCCTAGGATCTGTCAATCATGTTACAGCCCGTAGGCAGACAGTAAGTAAAGTGCAATCGAGCTAAACAGGTGCTCGTCGGCTAAACGCCTCAAAAGAATATTTTTACAATAAAGTGGGAGATCAAAAATAAACCCACTCGTTGCCAGGGTTCCGTCTAGTGGCCACCATCTGGCTGGAAGGTCGGTAGATCCTCCGGAGCTGCTCCGAAATCTGGCCACACAAAATGAGCTGGGTCAGACCCCAGAAAGAGCAAGTGCCACAAAGGAAGCTTCACTTAGGAACTAAAACCAGCAATCAACACAAGATATAAATAAAAGTAAGAACTCGAAATAAAGAAAATACATCAGGATGATATACGACGAGATAACCATGGAACTATTCAGATAACCAGGTTACAACCCGTAAACCAAACAAGGACCGGGGTTGTAACCCTTCGTCTGAACAGAACTTGGAATTCTCACCATTTATCGGTAAAATAAATACAAGCATTCTGGTCATTCAACAATCTGGAACAGGATCAGGGCAAGACTAGCCTGGTTAGACTCCATCCAATCATTCACGGCCAAGCAAGAATTACGGCTTGATACTTTAACTAACTAGGGTTATCACAAGCCTAGTTACTAGCAAGATGCAGTGAGATTACTCCACAGCCACAAGCCCTGCAGACCATCCAGGTTACCCGGGTTAAAAGAATTAGAGTTGAATTCAGGTGGGTACATCGTCCAGGAAACGAATGTACCCTTAGGTAGCTTGAAAGGTGCAACACATGACAGTGTGCTGGAAATGTGCCCTACTCGACGGCAGGCTACAGATCCCAAGGCGTGCCCAGGTAACGGGATTGCCTGTAGCTGGGAGATCTCTTCATGACTAATGTATTAGTCTAGTTATTAGCTTTAGTCCATTTCAGTAGGTACTCCTGACCGTGGTACTCAGGAGTTCCCTCCTAGACATGATGCAAGACAGGACTGGATTATTTGTACAAGCACAATCGCCCACGGTGTCCAGGTTATTTATACAAGTCATGTCATGTCAGGTAGCCGTCGCAACAGCTTATCAAGAAAATTATGCCAGGTTATCATGTCAAGTGTACTTGTCAAGAGTGCACCACTACGGGTCACTGTCAGGTCAGGCTCAATTATCATGCCTAAATATATCAATATACAGGGCTATACAAGAGCCATGCGGCTAAGGCATATACGGCCAGGAATGATCTCATGCTGCTGGAAGAGAGCGATCCATGCGGCTGAATTGATATGGGTTCATGCGGCTCAAAACCCGAGTTCATGCGGCTCGGATAGATCGGCCTCAAGGCAATGCGGGCGTGCGGTGCATGCGGCTGCAGGAGCTTATGCGGTCAGGAAGGGAGGGGTCTCATACGGCTGAAGGGAATCAGGGTCTATGCGGCTGAGAGGAAGCAAGGGTTGCATATGCGGCCAGAAAAGGGTAAGACACATGCGGCCCAATTAGGAGAGCGATTGCGGCCAGGGTCACTGGATCCCATGCGGCTAAGACAAGGGGGCGTATGCGGCTGGAAGTGCAGGGGCGCATGCAGTCAGGGGGACGAGGGCGCATGCGGCTCCAAGATGTTGGGCCTCATGCGGCCAGCGGAAGAGTGGGCTTCATGCGGCTGGGAGGAAGCAAGTTCATGCGGCGAAGGAATGATGGGCACATATGCGGCTCAATTAGGAGCGAAGTCCACGCGGCCAGGAATGGGATCCAGCCTATGCGGCTGAGAGTCCCATGCGGCAAAGTCACTCGCCGTATGAATTGTCATGCGGCCAAGTCAAGCCCATGCGGCCAGAACTGTCGTATGAAGGCTCATGCGGCTCGGAATCACTTGCCGCATGAAGTATTCATGCGGTCAAGTCTAGCACTGTTCTTCTTCTCCAAGCTTCCGAGAAGAAGAACGCCAAGAATCCATGCTTCCAAGCTCCATGAAACCTTCATCCGGAGTCCAAATCCGAACTTCCATAGGTCAAAATGGAGTAGAACGAGATTCTCTACAACATGGAACCATTAAAACTCGAAAATAACAAGATTAAGTAGATCAAAACTCAAGAAATTCGAAAATAAAGTAAACTTAGATCTACAAGAATCTAGCCATGGAAAGTAAAAATGCCAAGTTCTAAAGTAAGTTAAAATATTGTAAGGAAGAGAATGAAGCAATAAAATTAGAGTTCCTCCATGAAGCAAGTTGCACTTGCCTAGACCTCTCTCTCCCTCTCTCTAGTAGGTAAGGAAGTAATGATGGAGAAGATGATAAATGAAGAGAGAGAAAGGAGAAGGGTTAATAAATGGTAGTGGTGGTGGTAGGTAGGGGGTTCACCCCTTGGTTCATGATGAACCTAGAGTAATCCCAAACCGAACCATGCCAACCCAAACAAAGAATAAACCAAGCCCAGGGAGGAAATTAAGCAAGGAAATCATACAATACAAGAATAAATACGTACACGTATTCCAGAAATACGTAATACGAACCACAGGCATTACAACTCTACCCACCTTAAAAGAATTTCGTCCTCGAAATTTAATCAAGAGGCTAGAGGAGCAATGACAAGCTACACTAATCACATGCAAGCTATAACTAGGCAGACAATCACTCATTCAAGCAAGGAATCGAAGGCATGAGGCATAAGAAAGACATTATACCTCACGAGTCAAACAAGTCGGGATATCGCGATCGGATATCATCCTCACGCTCCCACGTTGACTCCCCCAAAGAGTGATGACCCCAAGCAACTCGGACTAACTTGATAGTCTTGTTCTTGAGGATCTTCTCCCTCCGGTCCAATATAGACACGGGCCTCTCCTCATACGAAAGGTTGGTACCAACAACCAATTTCGAATGATCCAGGATGTGGCTCGGGTCCGGGATATACCGTCATAATTGGGATACATGGAACACGTCACGCACCTCGTTTAGCGATGGCGGAAGAGCAAGACTATATGATACATCTCCTACTCGCTCCAGAATGTCAAACGGTCCTATATACCTAGGACTAAGCTTGCCCCGTATGCCAAAACGAATGACGCCACGGTTAGGCAAAATCCTCAGGAAAACATGATCGCCGACCGAAAACTCGAGAGGGCGCCGATGAGAATCGGCCCAATGGCGCTGGCGATCTTGGGCAACTCGAAGATGATCTCTGACTCTCCTGATTACTTCAACTGTCTGGGATATTATTTCTGGACCGAGCATCTGCCTCTCCAACATAATCCCAGGCTAGCGGGGATCTGCACTTCCTGCCATACAGTGCCTCGAACGGTGCCATCTGGATACTGGCCTGAAAACTGTTGTTGTACGAGAACTCCACAAGGTGCAGGTGATCTTCCCACGAACCACCGAAGTCGAGTGTGCAAGACCGCAACATGTCTTCAAGAGTCTGGATCGTGTGCTCCAACTGGCCATCTGTCTGCGGATGATATGCTGAACTGAACTGGAGATGAGTCCCCAGACTCTCTTGCAAGCTACGCCAAAAGTGTGACGTAAATCTTGAATCTCGGTCCAAGGTGATACTGACTGGCACATTGTGCAATCTGACAATCTGCCTGAGGTACATTTCTGCTAGCTGAGCCGTCGACTGACCAACTCTGAATGGAAGAAAGTGAGCCACTTTCGTGAGCCGATCAACTATAACCCAGATAGCATCTCTACCAGCTGGGGATCTAGGCAATCCGGTCACAAAATCCATGGTCACATGCTCCCATTTCCACTCTGGAATGGGCAAGGGCTGAAGAAGTCCAGCCGGTCTCTGATGTTCAGCCTTAACTTATTGGCAAACCAAACATCGAAAGACAAACCGAGCTATCTTCCGCTTCATGACATTCCACCAAAAATGCTGACAGATATCACGGTACATCTTCGTACCACCAGAATGAATGGAATACTAAAAATTGTGAGCCTCTGACATGATCTCCTGTCTGATATCTCCACTGGGTACACAAAGACGCTTACCATGTCGAAGTGTACCATCCTCATGAATGCACAATTCTGGTCTTCGTCCTGCCTCACACTCTGCTCTGAGTCGCTGAAGCTTGGAATCTATTGACTGCGCCATCCGGATCCTCTCGACTATAGTGGACTGAACTTGCATACTGGCCATCAAGGCCACACTAGAAGGGAGAACAACTTCAATACCCATCTTCTGAAGATCTGCTAACAGCTCCGGTTGTGCTGTTAGAAAATAAGCTCCGGCTCTTCTGCTCAATGCATCTGCTACAACGTTGGCCTTCCCAGGGTGATAATGCAAGTTGACATCATAATCCACAAGAAGTTCCAGCCACCTCCTCTGACGCATGTTAAGATCCTTCTGGGTGAAAACATACTTCAGGCTCTTGTGGTCGATGAAAATCTCTACCCTATCCCCGTACAAGTAGTGCCTCCACAACTTAAGTGCAAACACCACTGCTGCCAGCTCCAAGTCATGGGTTGGGTAATTCCTCTCATGATCACGAAGTTGTCGTGACGCATAAGCTATTACCTTCCCATGCTGCATCAGAACACATCCTAAACCTCTGCCTGAAGCATCACAGTACACTGAGAATCCTCCAGTCCCATCTGGAAGCGTGAGAATAGGAGCTGTTATCAGGCCTCACTTCAACTGCTCAAAAGAACTCTGACACTCTGCTGTCCAAGCAAACTGCGCATCCTTGCGGGTCAACTGCGTCAATGGCGCTGAAATTCGAGTAAAATCCGAAACAAACTGCCGGTAGTAGCCGGCCAATCCAAGAAAACTACGAACCTCTGCAACTGTGCTGGGCACTGGCCATGACTCAATAGCCACAATCTTCTGGGATCCACTTCTACTCCTCCTCTAGTGATGATGTGACCCAAGTACGAAATACGATCGAGCCAGAACTCGCATTTACTGAACTTGGCATATAACTGGTGCTCTCTGAGGATCTGAAGAACTATACGGAGATGCTGCTCATGTTCTGCCTCACTCTTGCTGTAGACCAGGATGTCATCCAAGAACACAATCACAAACTGATCTAAGTAAGGCATGAAGATGCGATTCATGAGGTCCATGAATACTGCCGGCGCATTGGTTGCTCCAAAAGGCATAACAAGGAACTCCTAATGCCCATATCTCGATCTAAAAGCTGTCTTCGGGATGTCCTGCTCTCTGACTCTGATCTGATGATAACCTGAGCGCAAATCAATCTTCGAGAATACTGAAGCCCCCTTGAGTTGACCAAACAAGTCATCTATCCTCGGAAGAGGGTATCTGTTCTTGATTGTCTCTGAGTTCAAGGTACGATAATCAACATATAACCTGGACGTACCATCCTTCTTTTTCACAAGAAGCATCGGGGCTCCCCAAGGCGATCCACTAGCACGAATGAATCCCTTGGTTCTGAGTTCTTCAATCATCTTGTACAAGATCTCCAATTCTGACGGCGCCATCCTGTAGACTCTCTCTGACACTGGAGTTGTCCCGGGAATCAAGTCTATGGTGAACTCGATCTCCCGCTCTGGCGGCATACCTGGAAGCTCTTCGGGGAAAACATCTCGGAACTCATCGACTATCCGGGGTAACTGCACGGCTGCTACTGCCATCCGCAACACTGGGGGAGAAGGCTCAACTGCGCTTCGAGAAAAAGAAAACTCTGGCTCGCCTGGAATGCTAAAAACAACCCTACCAACATGGCAGTCTATTCTAGCATACTGGTTCCTCAACCAATCCATCCCTAAGACCACATCATAATCGGCCATCGGGAACTCTATCAATCTAGCGGGAAATTCTCTACCGCTAACTACTATCCGACACGAGAAAAACACTCTATCTACTCCCACAAGTTCGTTACCAGTAAGTATATTGAGCCTTACTGATAATGACTCGGGCTCCAATCCTACCCGTGTCGCGAATCGTGCAGACATAAATGAATACGATGCAACATAATCAAATAAAGCTGAAGCTGGAAAGGAGTTGACGAGAATAGTACCTGCCACTACCTCTCCTGGTGCTAATCCTTCCTCTACGGTCATCGCCATAGCCTGACCATGCCCTCGGGGTGCTGGTCCCCTCTGCTGAAATCCTCGCTGCCTATTCTGACTCTGGGCCTGGGCTTGAACATGCTGCTGGGGATTCTGCTGTTGGAACATCTGGGTCTGAGGCGGCAAGGGCCTCGGCAAGGGATACTGCTGCTGCTGCTGGACTGGAACTAGTCATCTCACCGAAGAGCTAGAAAGATTGGACGATGATGAACCACCCCTATTCGAGCAGGATCCAACCCTATGGTCTGGTGCTCCACAAGCCAGACACAATCCCTGTGCCCTGCGATACTCTGCCACTACATGGCCTGGATTTCCACAATGAGAACATCCTACTACGGAAGACTACTTCTGCTTCTGCTGCTGAGGGTACGTCGGGATGGAAAGCTGAACCGACGTTACTGAGGCCGCCCGCCTCGGAGCTCCAATAGTCAAAGCCCTGGCTGCCGGGGCGGGTGCCGAAGACTGATTCATCTGGCCGTAGGATCTCTTCCGACCTCCGGCCCTATCCACAATCATCTGGAAGGTATACTCATGCCTCCTAGCTGCTCTCAAGACTGCATCAAAAGTCTGATGCTCAAACTGCTCGACCGCCAATAGAATCTCAAGGTGAAGCCCTTGCTGGAATCGCTGGGCTCTATCATACTCGGTTGCCACCAAGGTGGGAGTAAACCGACTGAGTCTCGAATACTCGGCCGCTCCGTCGACCGTCCTGCCCATCTGCTTCAAATTGGTGAACCTCGTCTGTAGATCATACCGAGCTACAGCATCAAAATACTTGGTCTGGAATCTCTCTCTGAATACTGCCCAAGCAATGGGTGCTGCTAATCCAACGGCCTGAGTCGTCCACTAGCTACGAGCAAGATCTAGCAACTGCAGGCGCACCACGGCTACCTTCTCGTTCTCTGGGGTCCTGGCTGCTTCGAGAATCACCTCAGTATCCTGAAGCCAAGCATCTGCAGCGATTGCATCTTCACTGCCATCGAAGAAGGGAGGGTTCAAGCGCTTGAAGCTGTTGGCCGCGCTATTACCCTGATGACCTCCTCTGGTCAAAGCATCCGTTACTGCCTGGTGCAAGGCATCTCCACGACGATCTTGAGAAGCTATCAAGGTCATGACGAGAGGTACCAAAGTGCCATCATCAGGCTCGACAGGCTGAACTGGCTGAACTGGTGGCTCTCCACCAGAAGGCACGACTCTGGAGGCCACTCCCGAATGCTGGGCTTGATCTTCGGGCTGCTGCTGGTCCACGGGAGGTGCCCCGCCATGCTGATCGGTAGGACCACGAACAATACCGCTGAAGAAGACGACATAGGAAACAATAAGGAAGGACCAGGACAGATCAACGATACAAGCATATGATCAGGACAAGAATCCAGGGATTCAGAAGATACGAGCAGAGATCAAGGACGAATACTGATTGAGACATCTATTCGATAAATCCTCACATATCTTGATTTACAAGACCTGCATGGGCCACCACTTAAACCATGTCACGCCCCAGAACCAGAATACTGGAGAGCGGGGGTAGACATAGCCAGCTACGTATATGAAATGGAATCCATCTCGCTATACGGTCATAGCGGTCTAGATACATGAGGGTTTATCTACAAGCCAACAGTATCTTAAGGTCATGAACAAGCCTAGTGTCTCAATCACAAGCAAGTAAGTAAAAGGTTACAAGAAGTATGATCATTAAATATACAATAGTAAGGCGTCCCAAACATTACATATTCAGCTGATCATGAAGCTAGTCGTTACAAAATGTTAGGACTAGCAAGAGTTTAGTCATACATGATCAACCCTAGGATCTGTCAATCATGTTACAGCCCATAGGCAGACAGTAAGTAAAGTACAATCGAGCTAAACAGGTGCTCGTCGGCTAAATGCCTCAAAAGAATATTTTTACAATAAAGTGGGAGATCAAAAATAAACCCACTCGTTGCCAGGGTTCCGTCTAGTAGCCACCATCTGGCTGGAAGGTCGGTAGATCCTCCGGAGCTGCTTCGAAATCTGGCCACACAAAACCAGCTGGGTCAGACCCCAGAAAGGGCAAGTGCCACAAAGGAAGCTTCACTTAGAAACTAAAATCAGCAATCAGCACAAGATATAAATAAAAGTAAGAACTGGAAATAAAAAATACATCAGGATGATATACGACGAGATAACCATGGAACTATTCAGATAACCAGGTTACAACCCGTAAACCAAACAAAGACCGGGGTTGTAACCCTTCGTCTGAACAGAACTTGGAATTCTCACCATTTATCGGTAAAATAAATACAAGCATTCTGATCATTCAATAATCTGGAACAGGATCAGGGCAAGACTAGCCTGGTTAGACTCCATCCAATCATTCACGGCCAAGCAAGAATTACGGCTTGATACTTTAACTAACTAGGGTTATCACAAGCCTAGTTACTAGCAAGATGCAGTGAGATTACTCCACAGCCACAAGCCCTGCAGACCATCCGGGTTACCCGGGTTAAAAAAATTAGAGTTGAATTCAGGTGGGTACATCGTCCAGGAAACGAATGTATCCTTAGGTAGATTGAAGGGTGCAACACATGACAGTGTGCTGGAAATGTGCCCTACTCGACGGCAGGCTACAGATCCTAAGGTGTGCCCAGGTAACGGGATTGCCTGTAGCTGGGAGATCTCTTCATGACTAATGTATTAATCTAGTTATTAGCCTTAGTCCATTTCAGTAGGTACTCCTGACCGTGGTACTCAGGAGTTCCCTCCTAGACATGATACAAGACAGGACTGGATTATTTGTACAAGCACAATCGCCTACGGTGTCCAGGTTATTTATACAGGTCTTGTCATGTCAGGTAGCCGTCGCAACAGCTTATCAAAAAAATCATGCCAGGTTATCATGTCAAGTGTACTTGTCAAGAGTGCACCACTACGGGTCACTGTCAGGCCAGGCTCAATTATCTTGCCCAAACATATCTAATAAAATATCAATATACAAGGCTATAGAAGAGCCATACAGCTAAGGCATATGCGGCCAGGAATGATCTCATGCGGCTGGAAGAGAGCGGTCAATACGGCTGAATTGATATAGGTTCATGCGGCTCAAAACCCGAGTTCATGCGGCTCGGATAGATCGGCCTCAAGGCAGTATGGGCGCGCGGCGCATGCGGCTGCAGGAGGTTATGCGGTCAGGAAGGGAGTGGTCTCATACGGCTGAAGGGAATCAGGGTCTATGCGGCTGAGAGGAAGCAAGGGGTGCATATGCGGCCAGAAAAGGGTAAGACACATGCGGCCCAATTAGGAGAGCGAATACGGCCAGGGTCACTGGATCCCATGCGACTAAGACAAGGGGGTACATGCAGCTGGAAGTGCAGGGGCGCATGCGGTCAGGGGGACGAGGGCGCATGCGGCTCCAAGATGTTGGGCCTCATGCGGCCAGCGGAAGAGTGGGCTTCATGCGGCTGGGAGGAAGCAAGTTCATGCGGCTAGTGAATGATGGGCGCATATGCGGCTCAATTAGGAGCGAAGTCCACACGGCCAGGAATGGGATCCAGCCTATGCGGCTGAGAGTCCCATGCGGCAAAGTCACTCGCCGCATGAATTGTCATGCGGCCAAGTCAAGCCCATGCGGCCAGAACTGTCGTATGAAGGCTCATGCGGCTCAGAATCACTTGCCGCATGAAGTATTCATGCGATCAAGTCTAGCACTGTTCTTCTTCTCCAAGCTTCCGAGAAGAAGAACGCCAAGAATCCATTCTTCCAAGCTCCATGAAACCTTCATCCGGAGTCCAAATCCGAACTTCCATAGGTCAAAATGGGGTAGAACGAGATTCTCTACAACATAGAACCATCAAAACTCGAAAATAACAAGATTAAGTAGATCAAAACCCAAGAAATCTGAAAATAAATTAAACTTAGATCTACAAGAATCTAGCCATGGAAAGTAAAAATGCCAAGTTCTAAAGTAAGTTAAAATGTTGTAAGGAAGAGAATGAAGCAATAAAATTAGAGTTCCTCCATGAAGCAAGCTGCACTTGCCTAGACCTCTCTCTCCCTCTCTCTGGTAGGTAAGGAAGTAATGGTGGAGAAGATGATAAATGAAGAGAGAGAAAGGAGAAGGGTTAATAAATGGTAGTGGTGGTGGTAGGTAGGAGGTTCACCCCTTGGTTCATGATGAACCAAGAGTAATCCCAAACCGAACCAAGCCAACCCAAACCAAGAATAAACCAAGCCCAGGGAGGAAATTAAGCAAGGAAAGCATGCAATACAAGAATAAATACGTACACGTATTCCAGAAATACGTAATACGAACCACAGGCATTACAACTAGCCAACCAAATGCCTCGTACGGAGCAGGGCATTACATGTTTGAATGGGACATGTTATGCCTAAATAAAGGTGGACTCGTCTATGTCTTGAATATGAAATTGGTTTCGAGAGAATGGCATTTGTTGTGCTCCTAAAATCAAAGCTATGAAAAAGGGTATTTAGTGATCAAAATAATACTCGAAAAATATATATCAATAAATAATTTAAATAAAATTCAAAATAAATCCTAGAAATTTTTGGGGGGGGCTTACCCACCTAAGAGAATTTTGTCCAAAAAAATTAAACATACTATAATATAACAACACCTAATAATAATAGATAATCGATGGCAACCAGTCCAGGCAGAGCTGGCCTCGGAACTTTTGCTTAGCTTTGCCTTGACTCTTGGATACCTCGTAACCTGATGCTGATTTGATCTTCATTTCACGCACAGTCCTAACTTCTTCCTTCAATCCTTCTGAACATGTCCCTTCTTTGCTGTAAAAGTGATAAGTATGGAACTCCTTTGTCTGGTATGAGCGACCCTCTGCTGAAGATGTACTCCTGCATGTCTGATTGGTCCTCCCTACTGCCCTTAAAATTGTTAGCCCATTGGTCGTGGTCGAACCTGATTTTAATAATTGATCTAACCCTGTCTCAATATCATGGCTACTTGGACATTTGCTGAGAACTTCTACCATAATGTTCAAGACTGAAGCTGTTTTTCCACATGAGTCTGTATTTTAATATTTAGTACAATTTTTATATTTATTGAATCTAGGAATACTTTGTACACCAAGTCGTACTGACAAATAGGCTACCCAAAAATATTTTTAAAATATCCTATAATTTTGAAAATAGCCTATTTTACAAAAAGCTCCTAACTGCTAAATCTTTTCAAAAGCCCAAAACTCAAAAGCCGATTTATAAAATTCCCCAAAAACTATACTCTTGATATTAACAGAGTTCGATACGAGTTCGGTCCAAACTCGCCCCGAGTTCGTTTGGTGCTGTTGGATTTTGAAGTTGGTCACCCTGCTGTTGCGGATGCAACGACTATTTGTCGAGATTCTCTCAAAGAAATCTGTCCGAATTTTCCTCGAGTTCTGACTTTGGAAAACCAATAAATAGAGAAAAATTTCACACATTTCAACACAACTCTCTTCTATCTTCTCTCGAAGCTTAATACGTCTTCCAAAGTGTTCTATGCTCTTTAATTTTCAAATTCTAAGCCAGTTACAATCCTCTAGTCGATTTGCCAGTACGGTACGGTCTAGAAGTTTTAGTGAGATTGTAATAAGATGCTTGATAGAAGAAAGACACTTCATAATTGAAATTGGTCGAGTATTTCGGATCAAAGCTCGTATTGTAGATGTTGTAAGGACTTCAGATGAAAACTTACGGTAATTTTCCATAGTGGATTCGACTGGAAGCTAGAGTTATTCCGACTGGAATAGTCCTCACAAGACGGAAACCAGTATACATTGCCGTATTTACGTTTGCTTTCTGATATTTGCTTTTTATTTACTTACTTGTGATATATTATCTGTGATCTGATTGCTAACATTTTTAATTAGCTAATTTTCGCTACCTACTCTATTCACCCCCTCTAGAGTATTGCCCTTTATAATTCGTTCCTACAATTGGTATCAGAGCGAGTTATACAGGTAAAACAAAATAACACTGCAATTTTATTCTTTATTATTATAGATGTTACATGGATCACAGTATCACACATGGCAACTATGAAATTCACAAGTGAAGGCCAAGCCACAAACAGACCTCTACTGTTTGATGGTATAAATTACACATACTAAAAAACACGGATGAGTTTCTTCTTGAAATCTCTAGATTTTGACTTATGGTCTATTGTTATTGATGGCTATAAGAAGCATGTACATATTCTTATTGAAGGGGAGTTGGTTGAGAAATCCCATGACAAGTATACTGAAGCTGAAAAAAAAGGCCAGTCTTGACGCACGTGCTATTAACGCTTTGTTTTGTGCTTTAGACATGACTGAATTTAATAGGGTGTCTACGTGCACAATATCAAGTTAAGTATGGAAACTTCTTGAAGTGACTCACGAAGGCACGACGTAAGTCAATTAGGAGTCAAAAATTAGCAGACTTACTCAGGAGTATTAGGCGTTCAAGATGAAGCCAAACGAATCCGTCACTCAGATGTTTACAAGATTTCTGGATATTGTAAACCCTCTATCTTCATTAGGCAAGGAATATAATAACCATGAGAAGATTCACAAACTTCTACGAGCTCTCACAAAGAAATGGATTTCGAAGGCTACGACAATCAATGAGGGAACGACCTCATCACTATGTCTCATGAAACACTCATAGGTAAGCTACTCACTCACGAGCTGGAACTTCAAGACTTTGAAGATGTTGCACCAAAGGAGAAGTCGATCGCTTTCAAAGCTTAACACAGAAGAACTATCAAAGATAATTCTGACGACAGTGACTATGACTTTGAAGATTAAGCTCTCATAGTAAGAAAGTTCAAAAAGTTCATGAGATTCAATAGAAGAACAAAGGAACACATCAACAACAACAACAAAGAAGATCCTATCTGCTACGGTTGCAAGAAGAAAGGACATATGAAGAAGGACTGTCCAACAACATCATCATCAACCAAAAAAAGCAACAAGTATGACAAATGTTACCTGAAGAAATCAACATCCAGAAGGTACGCCAACACAATCATAAGCATAAAAGTGAAGCCAGGGACTCAGAAGATGAACAATTAGATGACGCTGCAAATGTATGCTTAATGGCATTTGATCAGGTCGAACATCCTTCACATGCTAGAAGAAAATGGATTCTCGACAGCGTTTGCTCACGACACATGACCGGTGATGTTTCATTATTCGCAATACTATCGAAAGAGAAAGAATGATACGTTTCCTTCGGTAATAATCTTAAAGGGTATATAGTAGGTATCGACAATATTGGTAAGGCTTCCTATTCTGTAATTAAAGATGTTTGTCTAGTTACCGAGTTAAAACATAACCTACTCAGCATAAGCCATTTAGCTGACCATGGTTATGGTATTAACTTTGTCAAAGACAAATGTACTATAGTTGATAACTCAATTAGTAGTACTATCTTTGAAGGTATTAGGAAAGATAATATATATATTTTTCTATTTGTTAGAAGATGCTAACAAAGCAGGTAGATGTTTAATGGCCAAAAGTGATGAGAGTCAAATAGGGCATATGAGACTCGGTCATGCAAATATGGACACAATTTCAAGACTATCCACAAAGAAGTTGGTACGAGGCTTACCAGATATTACTTTCAAGAAGGATACAGTATGTAGTGAATATGAAAAGAACAAAGCTACCTGATCCATATTTAAATCCAAGAACGCTGTAAGTACCACTAGACCTATATAATTACTGCATACGGATTTATTTGGACCTAGTAGAATTGCTAGTCTAGGTGGTAAATTATATGTTTTTATAATAGTAGATGATTTCTCTAGATATACGTGGGTATATTTTCTTGCACGCAAGAACGATACATTGTCTGAGTTTGACTCTTTTTGTAAGAAAGTTCAAAATGAGAAAGGATTCATAATAACTCGTTTCGAAGCGATCATAGCGGCTAATTTGAGAATGCAGAGTTTAAGCAATTTTGTGACACACATGGTCATCTGCATGAGTTCTCTTGCCCTAGGACTCCACAACAAAATGGAGTTATTGAACATAAGAACATGACTCTATCCGAAATGGCTAGAGTAATGTTAAACCAATTTAGTCTACCAAAATACTTTTGGGCTGAATCTGTCAATACAGCTTGCTATGTTCTCAATAGGGTTCTAATTCGACCTATATCGAAGAAGACTCCATATGAGATATGGTTTGATAGGACACCATCAATTTTATGTTTCAAGATATTTGGTTGCAGATATTTTATTCTCAATACTAAAGACAATTTAGAAAAGTTTGACGAAAAAGTCGATGAAGGTATCTTTTTAGGTTATGTGGCAAAGATCATAGGGTACCAAATCTTTAACAAAAGAACCATGATCATCGAAGAGTCAATAAATGTCACTTTTGACGAACTAAATTAATAAACAATTGTTGATGATAATGAAGACATGAGTACACCAAGTACAGTACCTGCAGAACCTTCAAGCACAGCACCAACTGATCCTCCAGGCAGATCACGTACAGAACCAGAAGCCAAAACCAGCTACCTTGAGAGTTTGCCAAAAAGAATGAAGTTTTTGGCTAATCATCCCAAGGACTTGGTAATTGGTGAGATTACCAAGGGTGTAAGTACTCATTCCTCTAGCA
Source organism: Iris pallida (assembly GCA_029216955.1). Lineage (NCBI taxonomy): Eukaryota > Viridiplantae > Streptophyta > Magnoliopsida > Asparagales > Iridaceae > Iris > Iris pallida. Next base: position 44,180,192 of record JANAVB010034417.1, on the reverse strand, counting down.
AAGATATAGTTTCCTATGTTGCATTTATTTCACAGCTTGAACCCAAAACTATTGAAGAAGCATGTAGTGATAATTTTTGGTTAGATGCCATGCAAGAGAAATTATACCAATTTGAACGGAATCAAGTTTGGAAACTTGTTCCCAAGCCCATTGATCATTCGGTCATTGGCACCCGCTGGGTATTCCGAAATAAACTTAATAAGAATGGTTTAGTTACTCGTAACAAGGCTTGACTCATAGCTCAAGGATACAACCAAAAGGAAGGTATCAACTACGATGAGGCCTATGCCCCAGTTGCGAGATTAGAATCCATTTGCATGTTATGTGCATTTGCATATTTTCATAATTTCAAACTATTTCAAATGGATGTTAAAAGTGCATTTTTGAACGATTTTATAAAAGAAGAAGTTTATGTAGCTCAACCTCCAGGTTTTACTGATTTCAAAAATCTTGATTATGTTTTCAAGTTGAAGAAAGCCTTATATGGTTTGAAACAAGCTCCTCGTGCTTGGTATGATCGTTTAAGCTCTTTTATACTTGATAACGGTTTTACAAAAGGCAAGGTTGATAATACACTGTTTATAAAGTCTTTTAATGGAAATTTTCTTTTAATTCAAATTTATGTAGATGATATTTGGATCTACTGATGAATCTCTCTGTCAAGAATTTTTATAGTGTATGCAGAATGAGTTTGAGATGAGCATGATGGGAGAACTAAAATTCTTCCTCGGACTGCAAATTAAACAAACCAATAATGGGACGTTTATTAATCAAGCCAAGTAAATAAAAAAACTTGTTAAAGAAGTTCGACCTGGAAACCGTCAAACCACTTGGCACTCCGATGGCGACTTCAACCAAGCTTGATATTGATGAACAAGGCAAACCTGTCGACATACATAAGTATTGAGGTATGATTGGTAGCTTACTTTATTTAACTGCTAGTCGTCCTGATATGATGTTTAGTGTTTGCTTGTGTCCATGTTTTCAAGCTAACCCTAAGGAATCACATTTGTGCGCGGTTAAGCGTATCTTTCGATACCTTAAAGCACTTCTTCTGTCGGCTTGTGCTATTCCAAAACTACGTCCTTTGACCTAGCCGGTTACGCGGATAATGATTTTGTTGGATACAAAGTGGATAGAAAAAGTACAAACGACATATGTCATTTCCTAGGTAAGGCTTTAGTTTCTTGGTTTAGCAAAAAACAAAATTATGTTGCATTATCAACTACTGAGGCTGAGTATATCGCTACAGGACGTTGTTGTGCACAAATTTTGTGGATGAAGCAAACCTTAGAAGACTTTGGTTTACTTTACACACTCATATCCATTTTCTGTGATAACACTAGTACTATTAATCTGACTAAGAATCCTGTATGTCACTCTGACACTAAGCATATTGAGATTCGACATCATTTTCTTAGAGATCATCAAACAAATAGAGATATAGAGCTTGTATATGTAGACACAGAGAACCAACTGGCTGATAACTTTATAAAACCATTAGCGGGAGATCGTTTCAATTATTTACGTCAAAAATCAGGAATTTTATATGTCAATAATATTAATTAATTTTGTTTTATCAATTATCTTTCAATATGCAAATACTATCTATACAAGCCTACAAAGGGTCTGTCTGTCACTATAGCTAAAGCGAAACGGTATTTTAGTGTTCCCGGTGAACCTCCGTTAGCTGGGACAGTACCCCTACAGCTAATTTGAGACATTTGTTATGTAACAAAAAATAATTCATAAAATAATATTAATTATATTAATTAAAATTTAAAATAACTAAACTTGGAATTAAATAATTGAAAAGGGATTGATGAATAGAAAGCTGCCTGCATTTATTTCTGTTGAAAAATACCTCAATAGAACCCCAGGCAAACTCGTACCGAATTCGGCCCGAGTTCTGTTGGTGGTATATGTTTTTAAGTTAGAAACGAGTGGCCCCTTCCTATTCATATTCTCCAAATCCTCAAATCACAACAGCAGCCGTGCCCAAGCCCTCCAAACCCTAGCTTTTTTCCAAGCCATTGCTTCCAATCCTCTTGGAGATTTTAATCCAAATTTTGGATTCGTGCGAAGATTTTTGTCCCCTACAACATACTCAATTCTTGGAAGGTATAACCCCCTCCTTCCCTCTCTTTCAAATTCATAGCTTTCAATTTTTTTATAGAAATAATGCCTAGGATTTCAAACCCCTTTAAGAGGAAGATGACTGTGGCTAGTGAAGAGGCCTCGTCTTCGGATCCTATTCAAGGATCACTCTTTTCTTCGGTTCAATCGGCTGGCGGAGCATACAATGAATTCTACTTTGAAACTCATGACCAATCCCTATTATGGTATACGGATTTCTTTGTTAGCAAAATATGCACCGGTGCACTGATTAAATGGACCGTATTTCCTGAGCATCGTCCATACTTTGAAGCATTAGGGTTGCACAAACTGGTCACCCACCAATATCCTAATGCAACTAATATTATTCGTCTGTTTTATTATAATTTCACTTTGAACACTTTTACTATTAAAAGTCGTATCGGTGGGCTTATATCGAATTTAATGATGTCCTCTAGCAAAAATCTTTGCTATCCCCAACGAAGGTGCTCCGCTTGATGATATCACAAAATTTAAATTTTTCGTAGGCACAACTTTGAGCAGTTTTAAGAACGAACTCTATGCTCCTGATTATGTTCGTTCTACTAAGTTCAAAGCTGTAAACATAAATTTATTCAACTATGAATTGCATCGCATCGTCTATTCCACCATCTTGCCTAAATCTACTTCAAAATACGATGTTACCACCCTTGAGTTCTCTGCCCTTTATCACATTCGTAAGGGTATTCATTTTTCTGTCCCCAAAACTATTATCCAGATGATAGGACGTTGTCACGAAAGGAACAGAAACCTTTCTTATGTGATGATTATCCCGATCATCTTTCAGAATTTTGAGATTGACTTATCCATTTGTGCTTTAGACTCGGATCCCAAGTATCTTTAGCTGTCTCGTCGCATCACAGTTATCCCTCATGTTCCTCCTACTGCTCCTGTTCTACCTCCTCAGACCTACCCTTTGACCTATGAGGGTATCCACCAGCATCTCTTTGATTTGTGAGCTTTTATCACTAACACATCTAGGGAACGTGAGTTCCGTGATGCCAGTCAGTTTTAGGCTCTCGCAAATTCTTTTAGGGATCTACGTTTTGCTCAGACTGGTTATTCTGCCATTTCTCTTCCTCGAGATCCAGCTGTATCAGGATACCGCTATGAGGATGAGGCGGTTCATCCCTTCTTTCAGCCCGGTAACGCATATGATTGGTACCGTGGTTCTGGTGCTACTCCACACCCTTCTAGAGCTGGCACTTCTGGAGCTGGTCCATTTGGATATGGTGGCACTGCTGGCGCTGATGATGATGATGACTCTGAGGACTTTTGATCTAGTGCATTTTATCTAGATGTTATCTTGTTAGACTCTTTATTGTCTATGTTTACTTGGAAATGCTCTGACATTCCAAGATAATACTTTATTTTATTTTTTTGCACTGAGACTTTATTTGCTGAGATGATGTATTTTGGAACATCTATTATGCTTTTCTTTAGCATGCTTTCTATTTCAGTTTGGATTGTTCTATATCTTTATGTTTATGTGTAGCATTATCTCTCTTAGCTTATGTTTCTACATATAAACTGCCTGTAAAATACATGTTTATTGCTATAAAATTTTTCTTGTATTTCTTCAACGTTGGATTCTTATGCATATATTGCGGGGGAGCTTCCCTCTTTGAAATTATTTTGCTAAGTGACAACGGAAGAGAAATAAGATCTAACAACTTTTGTAGGATACATAAATATTTTTTGAGGATACAGTACAATACCAATGCTGAACAGGTACAATTTTGATTTCTTGTCAAATCAAAGATCGAGATGTTATATCGGTCAAGGTTTGTCAATTATTAAAATGGGGGAGATTGTTGGCCCATTGGTCATGGTCGAATCTGATTTTAATAATTGATCTAACCCCGTCTCGATATAAGGCCTACTTGGACATTTGCTGATAACTTCTACTATCTGTTCAAGACTGAAGCTATTTTGCCACATGAGTCTGTATCAATATTTAATATAATTTTTATATTTATTGCGTCTAGGAATACTTTGTACACCGAGTCGTATTGGCAGATAGGCTACCCCAAAATATTTTCAAAATATCCTATGATTTTGAAAATAGCCCATTTTATAAAAAGCTCATAACTGCTAAAACTTTTCAAAAGCCCAAAACTCAAAATCCAATTTATAAAATTCCCCAAAAAACCATACTCTGGACACCAACAGAGTTTAGCCTGAACTTGCCCCAAGTTCGTTTGGTGCGTTTGGATTTTGAACTTGGTCACCCTGCTATTACGGACGTAACGACTATTTGCCGAGATTCTCTCAAAGAATTCAGTCCGAATTCGCCCTGAGTTCTGACTTTGAAAAACCTATAAATAGAGAAGATTTCACTCATTTCAACACACATCTCTTCTCTCTTCTCTCTAAGCTTAATATGTCTTCCAAAGTGTTATAAGCTCTTTCATTTTCAAATCCCAAGCCAGTTATAATCCTCTAGTCGATTTGCCAGTGTGGTACGGTCTAGAAGTTTTAGAGAGATTCTAATAAGAGGCTTGATAGAAGAATGATACTTCACAGTTGAAGTAGGTCGAGTACTTCGGATCAAAGCTCGCGTTGTAGAAGTTGCAAGGACTTCGGATGAAAAGTTGCGGTATTTTTCCATAGTAGATTCAACTGGAAGCTCGAGTTCTTCCGACTGAAATAGTCCTCACAAGAGGGAAACCAGTATACATCGCTATGTTTACGTTTGCTTTCTGATATCTATTTTTCATTTACTTACTTCTGATATATTATCTGTGATCTGGTTGCTAGTATTTTTAATTAGCTAATTTCCGCTGCCTACTCTATTCACCCCCTCTAGAGTATTGCGCTTTATAATTCGTTCCTACAAAAATTATATTAAAGCAAGGTTTAAGGAAAACTAGTCGAATATTATTTCTGTAAGACGCTAATATTAATAGGATTCAAAGTTTACATAACCTACCAAAAACTAAGGTACACTCAGTTTTAAATCCATCCTAATTTATAAGATGACAGCAACAAAATCAAGGACTGGATCCTACTAATGAGATTTCAGAACGGTATATTTCCCAAGGAAGATTACAAAAATCAAGATTCCTCTAAGAGAACCTAGGTTCTATCATGGTATTATTGGTCAATATCTTTATGAGAAAATTATTACCAATTCGACAAAGTGCATAAAGATGGAAGGAATAACTTGATCGAACATAACTGGGATGAGGTGGTACAGAGAGATTCGATAATTGTATGAGATTGACGACGTATAAGCAATCAAAAAAATAACGAAAAGAGGAGTTAGAGGACCAAGATAAAGAAAAGTTCAATAAGTTGTTTCTTATAATTGGTTTCAAAATAAGGCACGAATAGGTATGTGTAAACCCCCTAATTTTCAAAATTTTTATTTATTTTAATTAATATAATTTAGAGTATTTTCTTATTAACTAATTGGATTGTTATTTAGTTAATGATTTTTGTCACACTCCAGTCGCAAAATATGCAGGAACGAGCCACGTGGTATAGGCCAGCTACGTATTCAACCAGACACTAGTCCGACTCAGATACATATAAGCTGCTGAAAATGGTGCAAATTTTACTATATCAACTTTATATCTCAATCCATATAACAGAAGCATAAAGAAAGGGAAATATGAATACTAGTCTGCAGGCCAATAATCATATTCGTTCGAGTAGACTCGAGAGGTAAAAAAGTCTATAAATACTAGGCTACTAAGCAGATACAAATAGCAGAAAAATAAAACATATAACTCCGAAAGAGTGAATACCTGAAATAAAATAAATACCTGCAACAATCCAGCAAGGAGCTCTACAAGCCTACTCAACAAACCTAGAAGGAATCCAGGTCCTCAGCGAGACGTAGCGAGATACATAATATACATGCCGATATGAAGTACAGTAAATATCTTATGAGGGTAGTAACATGTGATCCAGATACTAGGCATGTGACCAAGGTAATAAAAAGGTGATCCAGTGATACTAATACTAGACAAACCAGGTAGTCTGTGTGATATGCAAAATTGAGGACAATATTCGATACGTAGGCTTTCCAAATATAAAATCTATAGCTCTGGTATAGAGTCTCTCGGTATGCAGGGCCGTAGCTCCGAGAATAGTCCCCCGGTGAATAGGAATATATAGTTTGTGCGTAGTAACCCAAGCATCTAGTAGCTGTCCTCCCCTCCCAAAGCTACTGTCCGTATCGCATCCATGACACGTCCAGTCTGACTATATAGGTAACACCAGTCTATCATGTATACAGGTAAATCCATCTATAAGTAATATCAATGATCATGTATGTATCTCCTATATGCCATGCAATACAAAATCCGTGTATCATGTCTAGTGTGTCCGCAGGTAAAACCATGTAAGATAGATAAGGAGGAGGTGAAGTATGTAACATTATGTCCAGAGTGCGTGACTAACAAAATGGTACACTCATGTAAATACTGTAAATCAAATGGGCAAGGTATACTTGCCTGTGGTTCGTCCAACGTTGCTGAGACTTTATTACCAATGTCGTATCTACACTACTAAAATATCATCTAATAGCGACGTAATTTAGCGACGGCAAGAAATGACGTCGCTATTAGCGACAGCTTTATAAACACGTCGTAAAACGTCGCTGCCTAGCGACGTTCTGCGACAGGAGTTTCCTACGTCGCTGAATAGCGACGTTCAGCGACATATTATTAGTATATGTCACCATTTTTGCGACGTTTAGCGACATCAACACGTGACGTCGCTAAGTTATTTTACTTAGGGCATGCCACTTCCTTCTTTCCCGCTCACTCTCACTCGCAAACTCTCGAAAATTTTAATTTTCCCCTCCACTTCCTGGCGACTCCCTCCCCCTCTGTCAGTGCCCTCCCCCCCGGCGACCCCCTCCCCCCCCGGCGACTCCCTCCCCCTCCGGCGAGCTCCTCCTCCTCGAGATCCTCCTCCTCGAGCTCCTCCTCCCCCAATCCGAGCTCCTCCTCCTCTTCCTCAGGTAAACCCTAACCTAACTCCTCTCCTTCCTCCTCCTCCTCTTCCACGGACACACACACACACGGACACACATCATGTCCCCAAAGAGTTTGGTTTGTTTTTGGACACATTGTGTCGAGTATTTGGACACGAGTTTGGTTTGGGAGACACGTACACACATGACACTTGTATATGCACACTTGACACTATACACTCTCTATCTCTCTAGTATATAAATGCATAAATTGTTGAATGTATATATTGTGTCCCCTTGGTTATAGCCTAGTATATGTAAATATCTTAACCTATATATGTATGCCTATATATATATATATATATTTTTTTTTATATATATATGTATGCCTATATATATATATATATATATATATATATAGTAAATATATAGGTAGTTGTGTGATTGATGGCTTGTTTAGATGTGGTAGTGTGGTAGTATGGTAGTGTGAGTGTGAGTGAAGAGTGATATTGAGATAAGTGTTAGATTGTATGTGTGTGTGTGTGTGTGTGTGTGTGTGTGTGTGTGTGTGTGTGTGTGTGTGTGTGTGTGTGTGTTTGAGAGTGAGAAAGGTGAGAGGGATTTAGATATGTATCCATAAGTTAGTATCCTAAGTTAGATATTTAGGATAGTATCCTAGGCACTAATTTAATATCTTGTTTAGGATGTTAGTATCCTAGAGTTAGATAGGTGAGTTAATATCTTAGGATACTAGAAGTTAGTATCCTAGATAGGTTAGTTAGTGTCTTGGATAGGTTAGTTAGTATCCTATTTATCCTAGATAAGTTAGTATCCTAAGTTAGATATCTTAGGGTAGTTAGATTATGCTAGTATCTTGAGGGTATCAAGATAATAGGATATTAGGATATGGGCTAGAAGTTAGTACCCTAAGTTAGTATCTTGGCTAGAATTTGGTATCCTAGGATAGTTAGATATCCTAGTATCTTAAGAGTGTCCTAGATTAGTCTATGGTAATAGGATACCCTATAGGGGGGAGGGGGCAGGGGTAGGGGGGAGGGGGCAGGGGACAGGACCCTAACCCTATTTCGGATACGACTCTGTAACACAGGACACAGGACACATGACACACACACACAATACATACATATATGTATATATATAAATACACATATCTACATATATGCATGTATATATATACTCACACACTTACATACACACAAATACATATATAAATATATATGTATACAATGTATATACACACAAATATACATATATACACAATCAAAAATCCACTTGAAATTCATTTTAAGAATCTGAAATGTTGACGATATATACCCAAGGTTCACAATATCGGTATCGGAATCGGTATCGGACTATTCCTATGAGTATTGGTATCGGCGATATCGGTAGTATCGGCGGTATCGTATCGGAGTATCGAACTTTGGTATCGGAAACAAATAATTATTAATAAATTATTTACATTTAAAAACATATATTTTATATATTTAGGCGTAATTTTAAGTATTTCAGCGTTATTTCTTAGTAGTTTTGAAATTATATGAAATAGTAGTCACCCTTACCGATTGGTTTTGCCGAATTGACCGGAACAAAGACCCCCAATGTCGGTATCGGTCAATATTTGGTATCGGTCGGTATCGGATCGGAACATGCCAAACCGTATCGGTATCGGCCGTATCGGATCGGTATCGGCCGTACTCGTCGCTATACGTTACTAAATAGTGACGTAACGTCGCTAGACGTCGCAAAACTGCTGACGTGGGCTGAGGACGTACGTCGCTAACGATGTCGCTAGGCGTCGCTAAATTGTCCACGTGGTTGCCATGACATGTCATCATATATAAAGTTTACGTCGCAAAGTGGTCGCTTTACGTCGCAAATTTGGCGACGTAACGTTACGTCGCTATATGTCGCCAAATTTGCGACGTATAGCGACACTGGACGTAGCGTCGCAAATAGCGACGTTTTGCGACTAAAGTGTCATCTGCAACTTGCCTATAAGCGACGTCAAAGTTTCGTCGCTAAATACGTCGCAAATAGATTTTAGCGACGTATTTTCCTTATTTAGCGATGTCTTCTGACGTCGCTAAAATGGGTTATTTTAGTAGTGCTAGACCTAGGTACAAGCTACTGCTGCTACGGTACACAGAGGATCTACGAGAGCCCCACAAACAACCAAGTATTATCGACCGTATATATACTTACCAAAAATCCAAATTTAGGTTTAGGAAATAGAAATGTTCTTTTTATACAATACATATATAAGTAAATAAAAACTTATTATGGTTTTTATATACATTTAAAATACCTTTAAAATGATATTACAAATACAACATTAGTTCATATGTAAATATTTACAAAACAGTAAAATTTTGTTTATAAAAAATGTTTTCTCATAACCTATATACAAAGACTCATATGTATACATAAACACTCATATATCCTAATACCAAATATATAATTACGTATATATACAAAAACATATACGAATGCATGTGCATATAGATAATTAATGTAGCCATTATACATATAGGTAGGCAATATGTATCTATATACATAATATATATATATATATATTTTTTTCTATATACATAATATATATATATATATATATATATATATATATATATATATATATATATATATATATATATATATATATATATATATATATATATTATATAATATATATTATTATATATATATATATATATATATATATATATATATATAATAAATAAAATAAAATAAAAATAAATAATATATATTATATAATAATATATATTATATAACATATATATATATATATATATATATATTTTATATATATATATATATATATATATATATATATATATATATATATATATATATATATATATATATTATATATATATATTAAAAAATATATATATATAATATATATATATATATATATATATATATATATATATATATATATATATATATATATATATATATATATATAAAAATGGATTATGTATATAGATACATATGGCCTACCTATATGTATAATGGTTACATCTGGCCAGTTGTTGATTCGATTGAATTCAAAGATGTTCTCCTGATCAAATATTTCTTGCCTGCTTGATATCATCGATGAGATGAACATTCCATGCAATAAGTCCGTAAATATTTTTATGATGACGGCATAAGTTTTATCGATTTGATTGATTGAGATTGAGATATTTTTTGAACATGTGTTTTGACATGATCTGGTCTAAGATTTTTATGGATTGATGATGGTGAAGGATGAGGACTATCGCTGCTATGGATATCGTAAGTTTCTCCTTAAGTTTCAAGGACGAAACTTTTTTCGTTGGATAATTATGTAGTGCTCCGTTCCGCGAAGGCACTAGATAAACAGAGAGATCGGATTGCTGGCTCTGCAATAGAAGATGATTGATCTGGGTAAGTGGACAAAGACTTATTTTACAATTTGCTTTCGCCTAATAAGAATCTAAGTTTTTGATTGAATGTTATTGTTAATAACAAAATGGTAACGATTGAGATTGTTAATACAACGAATCAATATGCTGTTAAGAGAAGTCACATGTTACTATGCTATGAATAAGAAAAGAGTTAACATATATGCTAATAAGAAACGACATGATGTCTTGTTAAGAAATAAATGTTGCCTTGATCGATAAACTGTTGCCATGTTAAATCAAATGAGATGATGCCGTACTAAATTAGAGATGTGCCTCGAACGAATTAATTGTTGCCATGCTTAATAAGAAGAGAAGAGAAAAGAGAATGTTTACATGTCCCTGAATAGAGTATGACTATCAAGAGTAGAGTTCATACTTGTTGATATCGTGCTTACTTAAGTAAAGATTGTTCTTGTCCCTTGATTGTTGCTATAAAGAAAGAGATGTATAGAGAAGGCACATTGTGCTGTTAAAAAAGATGATACGGCTTATCCGTATAGAGAAAAGAGTAGAGCTACGGGCTCGGTTATATAGTGGAATATGAATATTGTCCAATGATCTGTGCATAGTAGAGTTTTATCTGATATAGTTGCATACATGCATTGGTCCTGGACAACTTGTGCAAAGTATAGATCCTCACGACCGGTTCTGGGGCACTGGAGCCACTCGGCCCGGGGGAGGATAGAGTAACGCCCTGAGGTAAAAGAGACCTCACGGTGCATAGAGAGAGTGTCTACTAGCGACGAGCTGAACCCAAGAGTCACAGCGGCTAATGTGGGTATTGAACCATAGACCATCATATAGATAGGTGTCGATTAGTGAAGAGCTGAACCTTGAGTCGCAACTGCTAACACGTGTGTTACTAGTGCAAAGTTGAACCTTGGGTCGTAGCTACTGGTCTACACATGTGTTCCTGCAGAGCTAAGCCTTTATTCACAGCTGCTAATCGATGACATGCGTAAGAAAGATTTTGTTAAGATCTAACGATGCAGAGATGAACATAGAGAAATGTTGGTTATGTTATATTTATTCTAATCCTTGTCTTGTGCAGGGATGGACCTTCGGCTATGGCAAGAATTACTGAATAAGTGATGTCCGCTAATACTTATATTTCCATAATAAAATGCTTCTATGAATAATCTAATGTAATAAAATGTTGTTCCAAGAGTTGCTAAAGAAGTTTTGATGCCTAAAAATGCTGCTAATGTCCCTAAAAGTTGCTTGAACAAGATGAATGATTATGGTTCATGAAATATGCTGCGCATTCCATAGAAATGAATAGCCCCTTATATGCTTCAAATGAATAGAAATGAAGTGAAATGAAATAAACTGTAGCTTTTCAAAGATGTTTTCAAAATATGTACTCTGACTCTGAATATGCATGAAATAAACATAGGTAAAAGTAGCAAGATCACATCACAAGAAATGTTTTCTCACTAATTGAATTAGTGATCATTTCTGACAAATGTAGCCCTTTGTTCACAATCACCAGTTTGCTGATATACTGACCCATCATCAGTCTACATGCAGGTGAAAGACGCATCGAGAAGGATAGTCTGAAACGATAGCCCGAGCCTTATCCCCAGGAGCCAAAAATCAGAAGAGATGCCAAAAAGATGGCCATCTTTATGCAAAGGGTTGGTTTTGTATATAAAGGGATGAAATGTATGGAACATGACCATTATAATATGTAATATTTCTGAGAGAATGTAAGCATTGTATCAGAGAGAACTGAGAGCTTGTACCTGTTTCAAAGATATCAATAAAAGATAATTTGTTTATGTTATCATTGTGTTTTAATTATATTTTGCAAATCTGTCTGCTACTACATTCAAATATCTGTAATATTTTCCGTTGCGTATTGTCTATCTTGTCTATTTTGTCATTGTACAGGTCTTGGCCTTGTGCAAGCGTAACTTAGGCTTGCACGACATCATGCCCAAAAAAGGACGAACGGTCTCACGGAGTCCGAAGCGAGGACGAAAGACTCTGCGGGATCGGGAGCGGCTGGGTGGCAGTGGCCACGGCTCCCGGGCCAAGTGTTGGCTGGGTGGCTTTAGCCCGAGGGCTTTAGTCCACAGGCATTTGGTTTTAAAAAAAAGAATACACACACACACACACACACACACACAGATATATATATATATTTATATATATATATATATATATATATATATATATATGTATATATATATATATATATATTTTTTTTTACACACACACACACACACATATATATATATATGTATATATATATATATATATATATATATATAACATAATATTCTTAAATATTAATTTCACTTATATACACATGAAGAGTTAGAGGGGTATATAAAGAATTACCTAGGAATATATGTAGGCAGAGAGAAAGGGTCATTGCAGTCGACTCCCATATATGCCTGCAGCTGTTCTTCTTCAACCGTGGAGTTCATCTGAAGAACCAACTCGACTTCTCGTTGTCACAGACAATGGTGTCGACAACGTAGGAATCCGATTTAGGTCCACCTTGGCGGAGTACAGGGAAAACTCGATGCTGAGGCTAGCGCCAGCATGTGCAAGGCGTTGAGCAGTCGACAACTGTTGAACGAAGGCTTAGCTTATTAATAGGGACAGGGAGTACGGCTTTATAAGCTTGATCGAGGACGGCTTATTAGTCGACAGTGACCACGTCAGATGCCCAAGGTCGCGAGGGCTGGCGAGCGAGGTGGTCGAGTCGTGGTAATGGTACGGTCAGGTGGTCGCTACGGACTGGAGGTCTCCGACAGGAGACCCTATCAGGGGTGACACGCTCTGGCACAAGCACGGAGGGAGGAGAATTCGGATGTCAGTGAAGGAGGTACGGATGTGCGTGCTACGGAAATAGCTAATGGGCTTGCTGTACTGACTTACGTGGTCGAGCGATTGTGCCCCCGATGGTGACCACGGTGGAGGTGAGGATACCTCCGACCGTCATCGATATCGCGTAGCAGTCTACGATTGCCAGAAGGGTCTGGTGCAGGTGGTCCAAGGAACAGCAGGTAGTCGACTTTTGCGTCTGGGTAATGTCACAAGACGGAAACAACAGTGATGGGAGGTCGATCCACAGTAGAGGAAGTGGTAGCTCGCTCGAGAAGTTGTAGAGGCGGTGGTGTCTACGATCACCGCAAGAATCAGTCGATGGGTTTGGTTAATAGAAAGGAAATCTCTGCTCTTTGCCATGGTACAGTAGTAGGGAAGATGAGGGACTTCCCTAGTCGACTAGGGTTTTCTATTGAAGCTATGATTTATGCTATTAAATAGTAAAGGAGGAGGTGGCTATGTTAGGAGGGAGAAGAAGAAATAAAGAAAACAATGGTAAAAAGTGAAATATAGCTAGGGTTTTCACTCACATCTTACACATAGATGTATATAGGCATGAGTTGGGTTGGGCCTGGGCTGCACTTATTGTCTTATGAAGGAAATAGGAACCAGGCCTTGGGCTTTGCTAACTATGGGAATGGAATTAATAGGTTAAATGAATAGAATGGAATTTTAATTAGGGTTATAAGATTAATTAGGAACAACTCATTTGGGTGAAAGTAGTTATTAGGCAACTACATCTGTATACAAAAATTAATTATATCTATAGGACTTAGGCAAAGTGTTATCAATTTGTCATAGAGGGGTTTAAGGCCCAATCATATATTCCACATACATAAAAAAAATTAAAAAAATTCAGCCCAAGGCATATATGTACTCTATATGCTGAGGCCCTATGCAATGCAAATACCATATATACACATATTGTTTTAATTAATCAAGAACCTTATAAAATAATTTTTATGTATTAGATATTCATAGACCAATATTTATGTAGTGTCATAAAGTTTAAATGGTTTTCATGCATAGGACATGAATACGGTTACACCATTCCTCCTATGCTAATAGGCTAGTTACTAGGATGAACCCATGTGTTTGGTTGTGAGGAAATATTTACAGGGGAGTGAGCTCTGTAATGGGGTCTATAGAAATAAAGGACAAACAATATACTTATATGTATATGATACAATTTAGGATAATCCTTAGGAAATTAAGGAGTTATAAAAATATGGCTAAAATTAAATATATATATATATATATATATATATATATATATATATATATATATACATATATATATATATATATAATTCCATCCTGGCTTCATTCTTAACAATTCCTTGAAATAATAGCTAGCAGTAATTACTTAGACTGTAATTATATGTGAAAATAATTTATGTGTTTAATATTATGATAATATTAATCATTAATTATATTTTAATTTTTTAGAAAATAGATATTAGACTAATAAGATAAGGCACAGAATAAGTAGATATAAAATATATATCCACATGGGTGCCTCGGGTGTACTACCCTTCTGTCACGATCCGCACCCTAGAGTAAGGGCACGAGAAGTGGGTACGTCCAGCCTACGTCGCAGTGTCAGCGGTAGAACGCTATCCTAGGTCAATCATCTAACAATATAAGGTACCTGTACAGTTTATACTCTCCGAGTGGAGGTAACATCACAACATATAGTCTCAATCACATCTAAGGTAGAAGAATGAAAGACAGAAGATAGATAGTAACTCAAAGAGAACCATAGCATAGATGAATAAGTCTAAGTGTCTAGGATACATAACATCCAGAATGTCAACTCATAATACAATAAGTCTAAGAGTCTATACATCTCCACATCTCAAAATACAACTCAGAATGTGAGACAAAAAGTAAATATAGAAAAGACTGCCTAGACTAAACTGGTCTAGACTACTGGAACAATATCCTCAGCTGCAGGTGGATCCTGCTGAGGGTCCACAACATAAGTATCATCTAGTCCTGCTCTATAATAGGTAGTCACCAGGGCCTCATCCTCATCCTCTGTAATATTTTCAACAGGTCCAATCAGGACAGGAACGAGCACAATACATCTCACGCAGTTCATATCAGGTTAGGAAATACGATACAGGCAATAGAGTAAGATACATGAACTGCTGAAAGGAAATATACACTGTAAAAGAGATAGCTGTAATGAAATATCTACTGTATATAGAGAACTGTAGTGACTAGTGATGTAGAGCACAAATAGGCATGTGAATGGCTAGAATTTATACATGATTACACTACAGAGTTTGCACATGATTACACTACTTTGGAATTATTCACATGTCCACTTCTACTCCCCCGTTTTCCCAATCAATACACAAGGATCTATACAAGTTACGTTATTATACATGATATCACAGGGGCCCATGAATGGGTGCACATGATAGTATACATGAGGGCTCTGTGAACATGAGAGTACATGATCACATGAGTGCACATGATAATGGAAGCATAGGTGTACATGATGATAGTGAAACACACGTAGCATGAAGTACCCGATGCTCCCGAGGAGGATAACATCTCATGTAAAGATCCATATAGTACCAATCCGTGTTACCAACGTGACAGCAACAAGTAAAGTAATCTAGAGCGAAAAGTAAAGCCTGAACAAGTATGAAACGGTCAGAGAATGTACTCGCCTGATAACTGAATGTTTGAAGAGGATATACTGTCTGAGGAGAGGTGTATGGCTCCTAATCAGAGCAATACAAGTCACAATGTATCCACAATGGTAAAATAAAGTATACAATGCATACTACATGAGTCTAGGTCAATCTGGTCAAAAGTCAACTTTGGGTCAACTCTAATAGTCAAACTAGGTCACAGGAAGTCATACTAGATCACAGGGAATCAAACTAAGTCAAATAGAGTCAAACAAGGTCAAACAAGTCAAATACTAGTCAACATGATCAATCTGGGTCAAGTCTAGGTCAATCTTAGACCAACTAAGGTATTGGTCAAACAAAGACCAGTCAGTAAGGTAATTAGGTCAAACAAAGACCAGTCAGTAAGGTAATTAGGTCAAACAAAGACCAGTCAATAAGGTAATTGGGTCAAACATGGTCAGACTAGTTAAACTAGTCATTTTTAGGTTAACCCTAGTCAATTCTAGGTCAAACTAGGTCAAATTTGACCTAAGGTTGACTTTGGTCAACCTTTAGTCAACAAGGGTTACTAGTAGGGTTTTGGGTCTTTAGGGCTAGCCCCTAGCCATAGGCTAATGATCTTGGCCATAGGCTAGTGATCCTAGGCCATAGGCCATAGTCATAGGTTATTGGTTATAGGTTTTCATCTAAACCTATACCTTAACAAGTTATACATATATATATAATATATATATATATATATATAAATAGATAGACACTAGCTACCCATATATCAAAATATGAATATCATATATAGTACAAACCCACACTCACACATATATACATATAACACTATGTATGACATAGTGAGACCTAACACCAATGTATATATATCACTATATATATACATATATATATATATATATATATATATATATATATATATATATATATATATATATATATATATATCTATATATATTTATATCAACCTATATACATATTTTACTTATATATATATAGATAGGAGAGAGAGACTTAGAGTGAGTGAGAGAGAGAGAATGAGAGAGGACAGTGAGAGAGAGGGCAAGAGAGTACACAGGAAACGGGGGGGCTGTTCTCAGCTTCCTGAGAACAGGAAATGCTCCCCCCAACACTACACAGTGTCACATATATACACATACATGTGTATACACACACAACTACACCTACACACAACCATTTTTCCCAAAAACTCACCCACACTCACACATACATATATACTACATATACATATACTAAAATACACCTATACAATGTATAAATCATATTAAAAATCGATTTGAAAATCGATTTTACAAAACTGGAAATAATACAAAATCAGGAAACTAATGGACTGTGTAGGTAAACAAGGGTAAACCCGATTTCACCCACGAAACCAAACTAAGACTCGATCCTATGGGTTGGTAATTAACACCCCACACATACACTAGTGTCCTAGGTACCTAACACGACACTACGACACGGTTTTACGTGTCCAATCTCACAAAAACACTACACGGGTAAATTCCTGACACTCAACGCGTGCACAGCGTCGTGCACGTGTTCACGTGTCTCGTGGACACACCACGAGACACGACACCACTCGTGGTCACACACACGTATAGCCCACATATAGGGCTACATGATGGACACTCTGTTACGTGTCCACGTGTCTCACAGTGTCGACACGAGAGCCGTATCAGTCGTAAAAACACGACTGATACGTGCGAGTTTCGACAGCGTCGTGCACGCTGTCACAAGCCTCGTGCTCGTGGCACAGGACACGAAGCACCACGTGCTCGTGTCCACGTGTACGCCACATGAAGGGCTATATGATGGTGTCATCACGAGGCACCCAAGTGTCGTGTCCGCGCGACACGACACGCTCGAAGTTGCCCTCGCGCGCGTGTGCGTTGACAGCCCGTGTTCAGTGCGAGTGAGATTTCTCACTCGACATGACACGAGGTGACACCAAATTTTGGAGGCATGTTCGCAGACATTGCCCCCTTGTGTCCACCAATTTTGGTGTGTTGAAGTGCCCTGTGCAGTGCGCACGAAGGGTGCGGTAGCAGGACACTGTGCGCGAGTCTCGTGCAGTGAGTTCGTGTCCGTTTTGGACACGGACACAACTCGAAAATTTGCTCAGTAGGTTAGGGTTATGACCTAGAAGTCTAGGGCTACCAGAAAATATAATTTGTTTTACATTTTAATAAAAACAGATCCTTTGTGGCATTTCATCAAACAAGGTTTCCTAGTCTAGGATACGTGTCCGATACGGACACCAAACCGACTCTAATTTTCACCAAACTGGACATACAGTTCCCTAGTACCTAGATGCATACAATATGAAGACAAAACACAATATTAACATGGTTTATGGACATTTACCTATTGATACAAATCCAATGAAAATCAAAGAAAATGGGGGTATGTGTTCTTCCACTTGATGATGTCCAATGCCTCCAAATCCTTGATTGCTAGTTCCCCTTAGCACCCTAGATGTTGTAGGGTCCCAATGCAAGAGACTAGAGTGAATTTGGATCAAAATAGCTCAAGTTGTGAAGGGTTGAAGGAATGGGAATTTTCTAGGAATTAATTTCATGTAAATTATTCATGAATTAATTCAATGGGGTTTTATAGAATTGTGGGCTGCCAACGGGGGGTCCTTGGCTGCCATGGGGGGTAGGGGAGGTGTCCTTGGCTTTCTTCTAGGCTAAGGCAAGACTTGTGTAAAGGGTTTAGATATTTGGAGTGTTTTGTGCAAAATATCAATAAAGTAATATCTAGATATTTAACTTACTTTACCCCATGACCAATCTTCATCCTAATGCTTCTAGATTAGTGGCTAACCTCTAGTTTAGGGTAGGATAGGTTAGGGACTAATCATGGGACTTTAACCATGATTAAATAATATTAAAATCACATAATCACAAATAAAGTCTAGTAAATTACCAAAATACCATTTAGGCTAAAAAATCACTAATTTGGTGTTCTAAGCCTATGGCTAAGCTCTCATGGTCATGGCAACTTCTAGCTTAGAGAAAACTAGGGTTTATACTAAGTTATACTAACCAAAATCACAAAGTCATAAGTCATGACTTAGCATGACTTAGAAAATGGTTTAATCTAACTAAAATCACCAGAAAATCATACCATGACTAAAATACCACTAGTAAATAATAAAAATAATAAATTTTCAAAAATCCCCAATTTCAGAAAATAGGGTGTTACAAGTCTACCCACCTTAAAATAATTTTGTCCTCGAAATTTAGATGGTCGTACTCCTCCTAGGTCAAACCTCCAACAATCAGGGACGAAGCCACTACCTAGGCAACATACAAGGTCAACAAGCAAATATGGGTAGTAGACCTATACTGGATCATGTCCAAAAATTGGCTGGCAGTTTTAGGTCATAAGGTGTCCTCAATTTAAATCGAAGCCAAAAGTAACTCCATGGGGTAAATCAGGATGGAGCCTCGGGTCAGGAAAATCGTACTAAGCAAATGAGGGACACAATGGTATGCCTGGGTGGGACACTAAGGTCATGGGTGTAGTATGTCATGTCTAGGTCATGTACGTGAAATCAGTTTTGAGAAAACTAGTCTTGTGCTCCAAATTTAAAAGTCACGGTAACGTGTCTACGGTGATCACAATTTAGAGTGGGAAAGGTCTATGGCCTAAATTGAACCAAAATCATGATGAATAGTGGTACCAGGGGGACAGGTTAAATGGAACAATCTGTGGTCTCATCTAGGTGCACTAGTCATTCTAGATCAATACTGTCCTATGGTATCAATACGTACAAGCAATCTAAGGTGTCCAAATTGGGAAGGTAAGGAAACAACAATCATCAAGGCTGTTGCGGATAAGATTCTAGGGTAAGTTTAACTGTGTCTCCATCCACGTAGATTAATATATGAAAAGGCGAACCAAAATGCAATAGGTTGATCAGACCATCATGCGCCGGTTCTGATTAGACAACATGTTAGTGGGTGCGCACCCAATAAAATATATCATGATCAAGCTCTAAAAAAGGATAAGCTTGTAAAACTAAGGATAAATTTGTAGCATAAGATATAAGTAAGGGTGGAATGATGAAAGAAGATACATAGTCCTGGTCATGGGCATAGACTAGGAGATAAGGAAACAAAAAATCACAGGGCTAAAAGGGTCACCATTCTATGGTCAGAGCTACTCTATCAACTCTAAGTCAAAAGGCATAACACATAAATTAATTTATTTAAGAGGAAAATTCTTGACAAAAGAGTTAGTCAAGAATTATATTAATAGCTAAAGCTACTCCTACTCCTACTTCTACTCCTAAGTAAGAGATAAAGAAACAACAAACAATCGACAAAACTAATGAACTACCAGGTCAAAACTGATCACTAATAAAGAACAGGTAGGAGCAGATAGAATTAGATTTTAAGATAGATATAATGAAGTAAGGTGGGAATGGAATTTAGAAGAACAGAACCTGCAAGTACATTGCCAACTGCCTGGGCATCCTCAACTGTCATGGCGTAAGCACGCCCCTGCTGACCTCTTCCAGCCTGTTGCTGAAACTGTATAAATCTCTGATGTTGTGGCTGTAACGGTCCTCTCTGCTGCTGTCCTACCGGAGCCTTGGCTCCTGCTCCTGGTGCTGCTCCCTGTGCTACTCTGCCTGTGTACTGGGAACACTTCCTCAGCTGGTGGTCCGCTGCCCCACATATTAGGCACCGGCCCAACCTCTTCCTGCACTCACCCCATCCATGTCCCGACTTTTTGTAATAGGGACAACTGATTGTCTTCGGGTCCTGACCCCGATACCGATGCTGCACTTGCTGAACTCCCACTGGGGTCTGCGTCTGCTGAAACTGCACATGGGGCCTCTTGGCCTGGCCTCTACTGCTCCTGGTACCACGAGCGTCCCGTCCCCTCTTGAACAACTGTTGCCGCTGAGTTTCCACTATCTGCTGGAAGAAGGAGAACAACCGTACCATGTCCTCTGATCCTGATGACGACTGCTGCTGAAGAACGTTCGGGACGACAGAAGAAGGTCTCAAAGTAGGGAGAGGTGCACTCCCATTGGCTGCAGATATCCTAGCCTGAGCTGGCACAACAGGAACTGCAGTCTCGGGGCCCTGCTGATCAGGAAAAGGAGTGGTAGACCCCTCAATGGTATCTCCCTGATCGAGACGATGAGATCGTGTCTCCATACCCATCCTGGAGACAGATCAAACAAGGAATCAATACTGAGATATAAAATAATAATTCAAGGGAGGACATTTATTCATGGAAGCAAACCTTCAACAGGAATTTAGATGGCAGGAAACAGATAAGAGTTTTCTCATAATTGTGATTGAGTACCCTAAAATAAGGATATTAATCTAACACAAGAAATTAAAATCACCAACTAAAAAAATTTCAAAATCATCAACTAACACCAGGATTCAAAGTTCTATAGTAAATCCTCCAAAATCAAATTCAATCAAGGGAAAAGGAGTTTAAATCGTAATTTAAAATGAGATTCTCAAGGGTCATCCCAAGAATCTCTCAAGGTATCCTAACAGTGATTGAGTATCCACTCTCTCTAAGCCTATTCCTCAAATCCTATCGCAGGCTGTAGTGATACTCTAGTTCGAATACCACTACATAAACTCGACCTGCATGGGCCACCACTAAAAACGTGTCACGACCCGCACCCTAGAGTAAGGGCACGAGAAGTGGGTACGTCCAGCCTACGCTACAGTGTCGGCGGTAGAACGCTGTCCTAGGTCAATCATCTAACAATATAAGGTACCTGTACAGTTTATACTCTCCGAGTGGAGGTAACATCACAACATATAGTCTCAATCACATCTAAGGTAGAAGAATGAAAGACAGAAGATAGATAGTAACTCAAAGAGAACCATAGCATAGATGAATAAGTCTAAGTGTCTAGGATACATAACATCCAGAATGTCAACTCATAATACAATAAGTCTAAGAGTCTATACATCTCCACATCTCAAAATACAACTCAGAATGTGAGACAAAAAGTAAATATAGAAAAGACTGCCTAGACTAAACTGGTCTAGACTACTGGAACAACATCCTCAGCTGCAGGTGGATCCTGCTGAGGGTCCACAACATAAGTATCATCTAGTCCTGCTCCATAATAGGTAGTCACCAGGGCCTCATCCTCATCCTCTGTAATATTTTCAACAGGTCCAATCAGGACAGAAACGAGCACAATACATCTAACGCAGTTCATATCAGGTTAGGAAATACGATACAGGCAATAGAGTAAGATACATGAACTGCTGAAAGGAAATATACGCTGTAAAAGAGATAGCTGTAATGAAATATCTACTATATATAGAGAACTGTAGTGACTAGTGATGTAGAGCACAAGATAGGCATGTGAATGGCTAGAATTTATACATGATTACACTACTGAGTTTGCACATGATTACACTACTTTGGAATTATTCACATGTCCACTTCTACTCCCCTGTTTCCCCAATCAATACACAAGGATCTATACAAGTTACGTTATTATACATGATATCACACGGGGCCCATGAAAGGGTGCACATGATAGTATACATGAGGGCTCTGTGAACATGTGAGTACATGATCACATGAGTGCACATGATAATGGAAGCATAGGTGTACATGATGATAGTGAAACACACGTAGCATGAAGTACCCGATGCTCCCGAGGGGGATAACATCTCATGTAAAGATCCATATAGTACCAATCCGTGTTACCAACGTGACAGCAACAAGTAAAGTAATCTAGAGCGAGAAGTAAAGCCTGAAAAAGTATGAAACGGTCAGAGAATGTACTCGCCTGATAACTGAATGTCTGAAGAGGATATACTGTCTGAGGAGAGGTGTATGGCTCCTAATCAGAGCAATACAAGTCACAATGTATCCACAATGGTAAAATAAAGTATACAATGCATACTACATGATTCTAGGTCAATCTGGTCAAAAGTCAACTCTGGGTCAACTCTAATAGTCAAACTAGGTCACAGGAAGTCATACTAGATCACAGGGAATCAAACTAAGTCAAATAGAGTCAAACAAGGTCAAACAAGTCAAATACTAGTCAACATGATCAATCTGGGTCAAGTCTAGGTCCAACTTAGACCAACTAAGGTATTGGTCAAACAATGACCAGTCAGTAAGGTAATTAGGTCAAACAAAGACCAGTCAGTAAGGTAATTAGGTCAAACAAAGACCAGTCAATAAGATAATTGGGTCAAACATGGTCAGACTAGTTAAACTAGTCATTTTTAGGTTAATCCTAGTCAATTCTAGGTCAAACTAGGTCAAATTTGACCTAAGGTTGACTTTGGTCAACCTTTAGTCAACAAGGGTTACTAGTAGGGTTTTGGGTCTTTAGGGCTAGCCCCTAGCCATAGGCTAATGATCTTGGCCATAGGCTAGTGATCCTAGGCCATAGGCCATAGTCATAGGTTATTGGTTATAGGTTTTCATCTAAACCTATACCTTAACAAGTTATACATATATATATAATATATATATATATATATAAATAGATAGACACTAGCTACCCATATATCAAAATATGAATATCATATATAGTACAAACCCACACTCACACATATATACATATAACACTATGTATGACATAGTGAGACCTAACACCAATGTATATATATCACTATATATATACATATATATATATATATAAAATAAAAAAAATAAAAATATATATATATATATATATATATATATATATATATATCAACCTATATACATATTTTACTTATATATATATAGATAGGAGAGAGAGACTTAGAGTGCGTGAGAGAGAGAGAATGAGAGAGGACAGTGAGAGAGAGGGAAAGATAGTACACAGGAAATGGGGGGGGGCTGTTCTCAGCTTCCTGAGAACAGGAAATGCTCCCCCCAACACTACACAGTGTCACATATATATACATACATGTGTATACACACACAACTACACCTACACACAACCATTTTTCCCAAAAACTCACCCACACTCACACATACATATATACTACATATACATATACTAAAATACACCTATACAATGTATAAATCATATTAAAAATCGATTTGAAAATCGATTTTACAAAACTGGAAATAATACAAAATCAGGAAACTAATGGACTGTGTAGGTAAACAAGGGTAAACCCGATTTCACCCACGAAACCAAACTAAGACTCGATCCTATGGGTTGGTAATTAACACCCCACATATACACTAGTGTCCTAGGTGCCTGATACGACACCACGACACGGTTTCACGTGTCCAATCTCACAAAAACACTACACGGGTAAATTCCTGACACTCAACGCGTGCACAGCATCGTGCACGTGTTCACGTGTCTCGTAGACACACCACGAGACACGACACCACTCGTGGTCACACACACGTGTAGCCCATATATAGGGCTACACGATGGACACTCTGTTACGTGTCCATGTGTCTCACAGTGTCGACACGAGAGTCGTATCAGTCGTGAAAACACGACTGATACGTGCGAGTTTCAACAGCGTCGTGCACGCTGTCACAAGCCTCGTGCTCGTGGCACAGGACACGAAGCACCACGTGCTCGTGTCCACGTGTACGCCACATGAAGGGCTACACGATGGTGTCATCACGAGGCACCCAAGTGTCGTGTCGCGCGACACGACACGCTCGAAGTTGCCCTCGCGCGCGTGTGCGTTGACAGCCCGTGTCCAGTGCGAGTGAGATTTCTCACTCGACACGACACGAGGCAACACCAAATTTTGGGGGCATGTTCGCAGACATTGCCCCCTCGTGTCCACCAATTTTGGTGTGTCGAAGTGCCCTGTGCAGTGCGCACGAAGGGTATGGTAGCAGGATACTGTGCGCGAGTCTAGTGCAGTGAGTTCGTGTCCGTTTTGGACGCGGACACGACTCGAAAATGTGCTCAGTAGGTTAGGGTTGTGACCTAGAAGTCTAGGGCTACCAGAAAATATAATTTGTTTTACATTTTAATAAAAACAGATCCTTTGTGGCATTTCATCAAACAAGGTTTCCTAGTCTAGGATACGTGTCCGATACGGACACCAAACCGACTCTAATTTTCACCAAACTGGACCTACAGTTCCCTAGTACCTAGATGCATGCAAATATGAAGACAAAACACAATATTAACATGGTTTATGGATATTTTCCTATTGATGCAAATCCAATGAAAATCAAGGAAAATGGGGGTGTGTGTTCTTCCACTTGATGATGTCCAATGCCTCCAAATCCTTGATTGCTAGTTCCCCTTAGCACCCTAGATGTTGTAGGGTCCCAATGCAAGAGACTAGAGTGAATTTGGATCAAAATAGCTCAAGTTGTGAAGGGTTGAAGGAATGGGAATTTTCTAGGAATTAATTTCATGTAAATTATTCATGAATTAATTCAATGGGGTTTTATAGAATTATGGGCTGCCAAGGGGGGGTCCTTGGCTACCATGGGGGGTAGGGGAGATGTCCTTGGCTTTCTTCTAGGCTAAGGCAAGACTTGTGTAAAGGGTTTAGATATTTGGAGTGTTTTGTGCAAAATATCAATAAAGTAATATCTAGATATTTAACTTACTTTACCCCATGACCAATCTTCATCCTAATGCTTCTAGATTAGTGGCTAACCTCTAGTTTAGGGTAGGATAGGTTAGGGACTAATCATGGGACTTTAACCATGATTAAATAATATTAAAATCACATAATCACAAATAAAGTCTAGTAAATTACCAAAATACCCTTTAGGCTAAAAAATCACTAATTTGGTGTTCTAAGCCTATGGCTAAGCTCTCATGGTCATGGCAACTTCTAGGTTAGAGAAAACTAGGGTTTACACTAAGTTATACTAACCAAAATCACAAAGTCATAAGTCATGACTTAGCATGACTTAGAAAATGGTTTAATCTAACTAAAATCACCAGAAAATCATACCATGACTAAAATACCACTAATAAATAATAAAAATAATAAATTTTCAAAAATCCCCAATTTCAGAAAATAGGGTTTTCACTCACATCTTACACATAGGTGTATATAGGCATGAGTTGGGTTGGGCCTGGGCTGCACTTATTGTCTTATGAAGGAAATAGGAACCAGGCCTTGGGCTTTGCTAACTATGGGAATGGAATAAATAGGTTAAATTAATAGAATGGAATTTTAATTAGGGTTATAAGATTAATTAGGAACAACTCATTTGGGTGAAAGTAGTTATTAGGCAACTACATCTGTATACAAAAATTAATTATATCTATAGGACTTAGGCAAAGTGTTATCAATTTGTCATAGAGGGGTTTAAGGCCCAATCATATATTCCACATACATAAAAAAAATTAAAAAAAATTCAGCCCAAGGCATATATGTACTCTATATGCTGAGGCCCTATGCAATGCAAATACCATATATACACATATTGTTTTAATTAATCAAGAACCTTATAAAATAATTTTTATGTATTAGATATTCATAGACCAATATTTATGTAGTGTCATAAAGTTTAAATGGTTTTCATGCATAGGACATGAATACGGTTACGCCATTCCTCCTATGCTAATAGGCTAGTTACTAGGATGAACCCATGTGTTTGGTTGTGAGGAAATATTTACAGGGGAGTGAGCTCTGTAATGGGGTCTATAGAAATAAAGGACAAATAATATACTTATATGTATATGATACAATTTAGGATAATCCTTAGGAAATTAAGGAGTTATAAAATATGGCTAAAATTAAATATATATATATATATATATATATATATAAATATATATATATATAATTCCATCCTGGCTTCATTCTTAACAATTCCTTGAAATAATAGCTAGCAGTAATTACTTAGACTGTAATTATATGTGAAAATAATTTATGTGTTTAATATTATGATAATATTAATCATTAATTATATTTTATTTTTTTAGAAAATAGATATTAGACTAATAAGATAAGGCACAGAATAAGTAGATATAAAATATATATCTACATGGGTGCCTCGGGTGTACTACCCTTCTACATGGGCTTGGTTTGGGTTGGGTTGGGTTAGGTGCGATCATGACTACAATTTAGATCAACTATGATCTTTGATGAAATATTAGCATGTGGGAGCTCAATCGGATGGCACACGAGTGACATGTGTGTAGTAGGCTCAAAATAGGCCAAAACCATATATTGGTCGATTATGTTGGATTGATGTCGAGCCCTGAAATTAAATTGAAAGTTAGGTCAAGTTTTTCGGTACATGGTCAAATTGCCTAAATTGACCAAAAAGTTGTGCGATATAAATAGAATGCAAGAGAGAAAGTTTGAGTAGGACATGATATATCAAAATGAAGATAATCTTGTCTACTACAAAACTTACGAAAATGTTTCGAGAGACTGACATCCCTGGCGCTCCAAATATCAAAGTCACGGAAAGGTACATTTAATGATCAAAACTTATTATAATAAAATTATTTATTAAAAATAATTCATTTAATTTCTTAAAAATAATCCTAAAGCCCAGGGGGCTTACATCCTACTCACCTTAGAAAATTTGGTCCTCAAGATTATACTTAGGCATAGTATAAAAAGGATAGATGATTAATATCTTAAAGAAGTTAGGCACGACTAGTCGTACATGGTTCATGTGGGACGTTGATGCCACTTGTATCTAAGTGCTAGGGTATACTAAACTCTCAACTTATAAATGCAACAACCATCTATGGTCACAATTCTATTAGTAAGATTTTTTGGGATTACATATTTCCTAAGAAGAAACACGAGAATATAGGTATTACAAACTTTAATAATCTAAGGAAACTTAGGTACTATCTTGGAACCATTGGTCAATAGCCCCACAAGAGAATTACTATCAATTCAGTGCTACTCCTATATGGGTCAAGGTATCAACAGGTTTAGAAGAATTTGGCTTAGTCGGACATAACTAGGGCGATGTGGCATAGAGGGGTTTCTAATTGCATAATAAGGAGACAATTTTGAGAGAATCACGAACAGAGAAGTTGCAGCAAGAAATTTTTTGATAAGTTTATGAGTAATTTATCACGAGAATAAGGCACGATTAGGTAGGCACTTGGTCAAGAAATTTGGGAAGTAATGGTCCCTATGGTGATATTATTATTAGGCACAAA
Source organism: Iris pallida (assembly GCA_029216955.1). Classification (NCBI taxonomy): domain Eukaryota; kingdom Viridiplantae; phylum Streptophyta; class Magnoliopsida; order Asparagales; family Iridaceae; genus Iris; species Iris pallida. The sequence goes on along the minus strand of JANAVB010034417.1, from coordinate 44,152,031 downwards.
GAGGTAAAGTCAAGGATTTAATTTTCAGATTATGACATGATTAGGGAAGGATAAGATCATTCTCGATCTCATGGTTGGAATGATCACGAAGTTGTGATTCGCTTAATCATAGGATAGGATGTTAAGGGATGAAAGGATAGTGATATGGTCTGAAGCTACAACTTCTGGTCACTTAGAATAATCTGATAATCAAACAAACTGAAGAGGTTGCACACTAGTTTATACTACGATTTAGCTTATCTATCAAGTTCCTAGGATAACACATGATTCCTTAAGTATGGCTAGCCTAAACTTAATCCAGAATCTAACTAATAGTATTTGAAGGTCTTCTGTGTTATCTCTATTCCACTGGTACTTTCCATGATCTAGCCTTCTCAATTGTAACTTCCACTAACACAATATCGAGCTCCATATAATGTAATCCATCAAGGTCTTCAAATATCCTAGATTCTCATAATTGAACACAGCATTTAATTCTTAAGTTTTCCTCCATTTATGGAACATCTTTTTCTTTAGAAATTTATCATCCACTAACTCAACTCTAGTTTCTTTCATCAATCTATTTTAGGAGGCTCTACTTTTCTATCTTGAAATTATTGTTTCCTTCTCATCCTATGTCGTTTTATTTCTCGTCCTTGTTTTCTAATGTCTTAATCTTGATCATATGTCTCTCTACAACCTATGGTACTGGCTTTATAACTATCTTTCTATCCTTACTTTGAAAGTAGTATAATCTATAACCACCTTACTCCTTATTTGAATCTCAACTTCTTGGTTTTACTTAAGATATAGTTCTCTCTGTAATCCACATCATGTCATCGTAGATAATCATGGTCATATTTCTCGCCTCAATTAATACTTGGCAATTTCTTTACAACTTTTCCCACAACTTCAACCTAAAACTAGTAATGCTCCTATAATTCTTTCTTCCATGTATATTCACTACATACACCAAACACAATTGTTCCAGTTACAGCATCTCTAGGATTCCTAACTACTTTGTATTTGACGAAGGGTTTACTAGTCTGTCCCTTGAGGTATAACTTCTCTAACTCTACTCCCAGATGACTAACCATCGAAGATAGAAGGGTATAATCAATCCTCAACTCGATCAATCCCTTTAAATTATATACCATACTCTTACAAGCCATAGGCCAAATCTTTTAGCAACATAATCGATGTTCGACCCCTTCTAACCATAAGCAAACTATACATTTCTTACTAGTATGCCTAACCATTTCATTCATATCTGCTTGGGAAGGTTTGAGGCTGGGTCAAATAAATACTTAGGTCTAATGCTTCTACCATAGCATAACCATATTGGTAAAAAATTTAGTCCAAATTTTTAACAGGTTATTCAGTGTTTGACTCAACCAATATGGAGATGGTTGACTAGTCTATCTCAGACTTACTCCCAGATCACATTTCTATCTGATACATTATCTTCCTAGGATAGTTCTTCATTACTCAAGAATTTTTTTTCCCCATTCTATTGTATTCCTGATTTCTATATCCTCTAATTAAAAATTCCTTAAATTTTAGTTCAATACAACTCCATGGGTTTATATCTAGTTATGATCATCATACTTCATAATTTTGTATCCTGACGGGGTCCTTGGGCTTTATTTGCTATTGTCCTTCATGTTGCCACTCTAATATCCAGCGTGTCTTCCTTCAGGTTGAACTCTCACCCATCTCATCCTTTATGATCAGGAAATCTTTTTTATTTTTTAAACTCTGTCTAGCTTAGATAATGGTAGCATGGTTTATTTTAATGATCCTTATGCCTCCCGTTAGGGCTAAGTCTGGTACCGACTATATTTCCTATCCTGTCTGGAGTGTCTATAATGACCTACCCACCTTAGTAAATCATGTAGTTCTGTTAAGCATATGTTCCCATATCCCCCAAGTAAAACCTTCTAGATAATTTATAGGCTGAAGTCAAATCACAAATTCACAACTCGTTGAATTTATCCTTTCCCCAAGTCATATTATTTGGTAATTCTATTGTAGAGATAGCACTATTCTGATCTTCATCTAATTCCTAGTCGATCTTTGCAGTCTTCTATTTTTATTCTTAGTCATCTCAATCATTACTGGAAATGCTATTCATATCTTGTCGGTCGATCTCTCCTTGAATCAAGGGATTTTTCCTATAGAAGCTAAAACTTGCTAAAATTGCTATTCATATCCTATCAATCTATCTAGTAAGGACGTCTATCCACCCCATATACCTTAAGTAATCACCTGCATAATATTATATCTACCCTAATCACAAACTTTAATAAGATATAATCAAAATGGTTGATAAATCACAAATGTTCGCCCTTTCGAGATAAGGAAGGACGAGAGTTCTTAAATGGAAATTCAATAAAGCTATGATTTAAACACAAATACGAATATCAAAGGCGATAGTAGAAGTCAAGGAAATTTCTAGTAGTAGCAGTGGATTGAGATCCTAATATACTGTCCTAGTGCATTCTCGTTTGGTAAAGTAACGTAACCGGAATGATTTATCTTGACCTGTATGGGCCACCAAAACAACTATGTCACACCCCAGTCCCAAAATATGTAGTACCGAGCTACATGGCATAGGCCAGCTACATATTCAACCAGACACTAGTCCGACTTGGATATGTATAATCTATGTAAAATGGTGCAAATATCATTATATCAACTCTATATCTCAATCCATATAACAAAAGCATAAATAAAAGGAAATATGACTAGTAGTTTACAGCCCAATAATCATATTCTCCCGAGACTCTATAGAAGCATGAAAAAAGCACAGCAGTTACAAAAGTGCAGAAGACATCAGTTACTTCGCATGCTTAGTAGAAGTGCAGGATATACCAAGATTGTTGCGTACTTCAAAACATTTATTACAAAAAGATGGTGCATAAAGGAATTTTTTTTATTAAAATCATGTTTACAAAAGATCTATTACAGACTCTTCATGGTCACATATAAAGACTAAAACCTAAGGCACAGCCTACAAGTGCGCAGTCTTCAGAAGCGCGTAGCCCCCAAAAGTGCAGCAGCGTTAGAGCAAATCACTTTCTCGTCAAAGCAGACCACTTCCTAGTCAGCTATAAGGCAGAACAAGGACGCAGCTCCTGCTCGAAGCTCACAATAGAACTGTGGCTCTTCCAGCCTAACAAGGTGCGCAATTCTCCTGCTGCAATATGGCTAATGAAGTAATTATTCACTACTAAAATCTGCTCAATTGGCGACGTAAATTTAGCGACGTTGGAATAACGTCGCTAAATTGTGCACATTACCAACGTTTAATTAAAATTTTGCTAATAGTCGCTAGTAGCGACGAAAATAGTGACGTAACACGACGTATATTAATTACATGAGCTAGTCGTCGCGAAACGTCGCTAATAACGACTAATTTAGCGACGTTTATCCAAACGTCGCTAAATTCTAATTAAATTCCCCCCAACGATTCATTTCCTCCCATTTTACTCTCTCACTCTCTCTCCTCCCTCCTCCGATGCTCTCACTCTCTCCGGCGCTCTTACTCTCTCCGGCGACTCACTCTCTCCGGCGACTCTCCTTCCTCTCCGGTATGACTCTTCCCCTCCATCTCTCTCTATTTTGGTTGTTGGTAGTTGGGGGGGTGCGTATGGCTCGAAGGGAGGGGCAGGAGGGATGCGGGTGGTAGGGGGTGAGTGGGGGATCGTTAGGGAGTGAGTGGGGGGTGGCTGGGGTATGGGGCAGGTGGGTGAGGGCGGCAGGGGGAAGGGAGCTAGGGTTAGGGTTCGGGTTAGGGGTGGGTCTGTGTGGGTGGGGGAAAGGGGCCGGGGGGGTGGGGGCGACTGGGGTAGGGGAATAGGGGGTGGAGGCGGCTGGGGTATGGGAATAGGGGGGTGGAGGCGGCTGGGGGAGGGGAGCCAGGGGGGGTAGGGGCGGCTGGGGTAGGGGAGTAGGGGGGTGGGGGCGGCTGGGGTCGGGGAGCAGTGCGGGTGGGGGCGGCTGTAGGATGGGAGCAGGGGGAGGGGTGGGTTAGGGTTCGAGTTAGGGGTAGGGTTGAGGAGGGGGGTGGCTGTGGGGAGGGGAGGGTCAGGGTTAGGGTTAGGGGTGGTATAAGGGGGGTGTAAACCCCTAGATTTTAAAATATCATTTTTTTAATATAATTTTAAATATCATTTATATCTTTAAAATAATTATTATAATTATTAGAATTTTTTTTAGAATTTTTAAATGATTTTTAAAGCAAAATATACCATTTTGTAATTATTTAAATTGTTTTAATATCAATTTGCAATTTTTTAATTATTTTAAATAGTATTTATAAAATTCGATTTGTCTGTGCAAATAAAATTTGCACAGAGCAAAGCGGAGAGGGGTTTTTGCAATACCAGTAATTTAGGGGGGTTTTCTGCAAAACCCTAACCCGACCACCGCCTCGCCCTATCGCCATCTCCGGCTAACCCGACTGAAACCCTAACCCTAATCCCTAATTTTTCGGCCAAAACCCTAATTTTCTACCGCCTTCCTATCCTATAAAACCATCCCGACCGAAACCCTTGCCTAGAACACCACCCCGACCACCCCAGCTCCTGCCCTGACCCCCTTCTTCTCCGACGACCTCGCCGGAGTTCGCCTTTGCCACCCCGACGCCTACAGCCCACGTCGACCGCCCCAGCCACTGCCAACTTGCTCGCCTCAACGAGCAAAGGCCAGCGCCACCCTTCGCCACCGACCTCGATGCCTACGGCCGTCGCTAGCACCCCCGATAGCCTCCTCGCGCCGGACGCGTACGTTCTTTTCGTTTTTACTTCGCTGCTGTGTCTCATTTTTACGTAGGAGACTCAACCCGTGTCGGTGAGTGTGATGGTGGACTCGGACACGAGAAACTCGTATCGTGCGTGTCGTGCACGTCCCAGACACGGGATTCGACCATTTTTCGTGTCCTTAACTATCAGGACACGAAGTATATGTTATCGGGTTTAAACCTATTAACCTAAACCATAATAAAACTAACTAAAACCTATTCCGATCACATAACTCGAGCTGACCCCTTGGCCAGCCCGAGCCATGCTAAACCCCCCCCCCCACCGTTTTGTGACTCGAGTTCGAGCCCCCCTTTCGTTTTTATTTATTTTATTTTTATTTTAATTGTTTTATTATATATATATATATTTTTTAATTGTTTTATTATATATTTTTTTTTTAATTATTTTTTAATTGTTTTTAATTGTTTTATTATATATATATATATATATATATATATATATATATATATATATATATATATATATATATATATATATATAACAGTATATATAATACTATATGTAATAAATACATATACATATATACATATATAGAAATATATATATACATATATATATATATATATATATATATATATATATATATATATATATATATATATAAAATATATATATATATATATATATATATATATATATATATATATATATATATATATATATACTTATTTATACATATATATATGTATATTTTATATTTAGTATTATATATATATATGTATATTAATTTATTATATATATTCATTATATGTATACATAAATAACTATGTATTTATGTATATATATAAATATAATTGCTGTATATGTATATGTATTTCAAATTCAACTTTGTACAAAATATTATTATGTATAAATTCACAAGTTATTTTATTAGGTAAATTTTATGACTTGTATATTTTACCACTTTAAAATATATTATTAAAATACTTTAATATATATATTTGAATTACTGTGTTTTATTAATCATGGCCATTTGGTGTCCAAACCTAGCATGAGTTTTTTGGGCCCAAATGTGTCTAATACATTCAGAGTCTGTATAAGTAATATTGGACTTGATTCATGGCTTTGGATCCCGTATCTGGACTTCGGTTCAATTTCAAATACGTGGACAAAATATTAAATAGTTAATTAATTATTTTCCCAAAATTTTTACTTATATTTTATGAATTATATATATATTTTTATTGCTGTAAAAATCTGGAAAAAATTGTATTTAAATACTATATTAATTTAGCTAATATAACATAATTTTTCCAGCATTTAATAAGTAATTTTTCTATTTTATAAAAATAGGAAAACAGAACTCATTTTCAGGATACATATGTTTGCTGATTTTTAATAAATATCTATGAGGGTTTATAAATTCCAGAAAAATTAGTATAAATTTCTATAATTAACAAGGATCATTATGGTACTTTATTTTATATAAAATTGTGCATTTTGTCTATCTCAAAAATTGTTGGAACAAAGTGTACAGTTTGATTTATTTATTGAATAGTTACGACTTACAATATTTTATGTAGATTTGAGTTATTATAGTATTGGACCTCACCCTACACTAGTATAAAGACCCTAGAAAGTTAGTTTGGGTTTTGTGTCACCCCACATGGGTCTCCTATGCTAAAGTTATTATTTGTCTAGGTGTCCAGTCAGAAAGTCGTGTCACACAACTAGTGTCTTAGTGTTTAACTTAGTATGAAAACTAAGTTTATGTATTATTTCTATAGTGACGAGTCACCAGGCATCTATAGCATTTCTATCACTACCTTGCTTTGCTAAAGGCAAGTACCTCTATAAACTTTACATATTGTTACATCAATAAACTGTGATCCAACCATGTTAAATGCTGATCCTTGGGGTAGCAAGTTAATTCTTCACATGTTATATTATTTGTAGTACCTGCCATGCTTATACTGCTCTCAGTATCAACCATGCTTTATACTATTCTTGTATCACTCACATGTTAGAATATGGGTTATGGGGAAACTGATAGTTGAGTATGTGATCATCCCCCTTCTCCGTATGTATGTACCGTACAAGGTTTCGTTTTATATGTTACTGTGCCGTAGGCCTTTATCTCAAAGCAGATTTGTGCGTATATACATCTATCGCCGTATCACTTGTACGAAAGTATATTTCATTATGTGCCCCTGCACATTGTACACCTATTGACGATCACGTACCTGCTACAGTTTTAAATATTACATATACATCTATCTCTATGACATATGTATCCCTTGCTATGATAGATTATGATATGACATGATTCCTGTTTATTAAACTCCTGTTCGTTTCATGTTTTATATATTTAGCTTGCTAGAATCAGTACTTGCTCCCATCCTGACAGGATAACGTTGTAGGTATACTTACTGAGGAGGAGTTGCTTTGTGATTCCTATTATGGAGTTGTTGCCGAGGACCAGGCTATACTTTAAGAGGATGTACCTGCAGGAAAACTCGTCTAGTTTGTTTATTTACTGGGGACTTTTGAGAGTAGACATGTATTAGACTATGTATTTTGTAACTGGACCTGTATCCAGTTTTATATTTTAGGCATGTACTTGGAACATACTTTTATACGATATGAGTTTTTGTGTTTGGATATATTCTGACTCATTATTACATATAGAATTGTTAGCACACTTTGATCTTGTCTTATTTATCCTTAGAACAGCTTATTACGCTTTATCTCAAGCGTAGGCTGGACATGACTCTGCCCGGCCCAACAATTTGGGTAGCGGATCATGACATGTTTTTAGTGGTGGTCCATGCAGGTCCAGACTAAATTGTTTGGTTACGTCATTGTACCAAGCATGTCTGCAATTAGGAACTTAAGGTAACTCGACAACACTAGGAATAACGCTTAGAACACCTAGAGGATTACTAGGATTGTAATGTAGGAAATGCATCATGTCATATGCTCGCTATTACAATTAGATTTTCTTGTTTATGATTATTTACTTAAGGGAGTCCTTACAAATTCTTTATTTATTAGATGGTGCTCACCCGCTCATCCCAATATACCACACCTGAAAATGGCACACTTTCTATCCAGTCGGTTGACCAATTGACCGATACACCTCCACCTCCACCTACCATACTCCCCCACTCCACAAATCCACCAACCCAGATGCCTCCACCACCTTCCACATCACAGACCCAGCAGGACCCGATACTCCCACCACCACCTATTACTATACCTGTCCAGGCATCCGTCACTCTCGACGGGAACCAACTGCTCACTCTGATCCAGGGGTTCCTAACGACCTATCAGGAGCAGACCACCTTACTCTGCCAGAGCATGGAGCGTTCTAAGGAGCGTACCGTGGTCCCACCACCTGTAGAGCCACGGCAGAGAGCGGGAACAATCAAGGACTTCATGGGTTTGAAACCCAAGGAGTTCTTAGGGACTGAGGGCATCGTAGTAGCAGATGAATAGCTAGACTCGGTAGAGAGGAAGCTCCTTGGAGCTAGGATGCCGAGTGATCTCCAGGTCGAGGTAGCAGGATTTTTGCTGACAGACTTGGCAGGAGTTTGGTTCCGGAATGAGCCGCTATTCAAGAGAGGGAAGGCCACTTTGGATCAGTTCAAGACCCAGTTCAAGAAAAAATTCTTTCCGACCACCGCTAGGGTAGCCATGGGGCTACGATTCCAGAACATCCAGCAGGGGAACCGTTCTGTTGACGAATATGCAGCAGAGTTTAGTCGTTTGAGCCGTTTCGCTCCTAGTCTAGTTGTAGACCCAGAGGAGATGACGCGTAGGTTTTGCCATGGTCTAGTTCCAGATATTGGCATTTTTATAGTGGCAAACGGTACAACTGACTACTACCAGAGCCTAGAGTTGGCCCGGAGCATAGAGGAGCATCTTCAGTCTTGCAAGAGGCCAGCTCCTGTATACCACGAGGGACCTTCCAAGCGTCAGGCTTTCCAGCCGAGAGCACCGATGCCTCATCAGCAGGCTTACCGTCCTCCTACACCACATCATCCAACCTCACCAGTTAGAGCCCCGGGACCTCAGCCGCAGAAGGGAGCTCTGTGTATATTTTATCGAAGACCAGGGCATGATTACTCCGTCTACAGAAAGAGGTTAAAACAGTGCTTAGCTTGCGGGTCTGCCACCCACCAGCTTCGGGAGTGCCCAATAGCGAGAGTACCAGGTGTCGGACCACCATCTAGAGGACCGCCACTCCCGACTCAGCAGCAGAGGTTTGGGCAACATCTACAGCATCAGAAGGGGCCCCATGGGAAGGCTTATAGTATGGCTCCTGAGGCAGAACCGGAGCAGGTTTCGGAGCCAGATTATTTGGATGACGTTATCACAGGTCATGTTTATTTGTATTCTTTTCTAGCTCTATGCTTGTTTGATTTTGGTGCATCACATAGCTTCCTGTCATTAGAGTTTATGCATAAACACCACTTAGTAGCTACACCTACCGAGGAGATGAGTAGAGTAAAGACGGGAGGCGGACCAGTGCCCATTAGAGCTATCTATAGATGCTCTATTACTATAGCTGGGAGAGAGTTTAGGGGACGATTCATTGTGATGCCACTCTCCGGGTATGATATCATATTGGGGATGGACTGGCTTAGCTATGCTCACGCAGCTATAGACTGCCATGAGTGTAGTATTCTGTTCAGTCCCCCAGGTACGACACCATTCAGTGTCAGGAGGACAGGGCCGGAGATCAGCCTAGAGCCGAACTGTTGTGCGACAGTTGGGGAGTTAGTACCGCCACACCCTATCATTAGGGAGTTTATAGATGTATTTCCAGAGGATCTTCCAGGACTTTCGCCTGACAGAGATGTGGAGTTCACTATAGATTTAGTACCGGGTTCATCACCAGTATCCCAGACTTGCTATAGAGTGAACCCCAAGGAGGCCATTGAGATGAAGGAGCAGATTGATGACCTGTTGAAAAAGGGTTTCATTCGATCTAGTGCTTCTCCATGGGGAGCGCTAGTACTTTTTGTGCTGAATAAGGATGGTAATGTTCGATTGTGTATTGACTACCGGGCGTTGAATACCATCATCATTAAGAACAAATATCCTCTGCCCAGTATAGATGATTTGTTCGACCAGTTGAGTGGGGCAAAGGTATTTTCTAGGATAGATTTGAGATCCGGTTACCACCAGGTGAAAGTTAGGGCTGCAGACATCCAGAAGACAGCGTTCAATACGAAGTACGGGCAGTATGAGTTTTTGGTGATGCCATTTGGTCTCACAAATGCGTCAGCTGTCTTTATGAACTTGATGAATAAGATATTTCACCAGTATCTGGATAAGTTCATCGTAGTATTTATCGACGACATCCTGATATACTCGAAGATGCCGGAGGAGCACGCAGAACACTTGCAGACAGTTTTGGGGATTCTGAGGCAGGGGAGGTTGTATGCCAAATTGTCGAAGTACGAGTTCTTTTTGGACCGAGTAGAGTTTCTCGGTCATGTAGTTACTGGAGAGGGGATCTCGGTGGATCCCAGAAAGATTGCTGCCGTTGAGACATGAAAGGCTCCGACGTCAGTTTCAGAGATCAGGAGCTTTTTGGGTTTAGCAGGCTATTATAGGAAGTTCGTCCAGGACTTTGCTAGGATAGCTGAACCCATGACGAAACTGACGCAGAAGGACGCAGAGTAAATCTGGTCAGAGGACTGCCAGGCAGCGTTTGAGAAGCTGAAAAGGAGGTTGACGACCGCTCCAGTTCTGACATTACCTTCAGGGTATGGAGGTTTCACCATATACAGCGATGCTTCGGGAAAGGGGCAAGGATGTGTCCTACAACAGCATGGGAAAGTGATTGCTTATGCATCTTGACAATTATGAACTCATGAGCGGAACTATCCTACCCACGACCTAGAGTTAGCTGCGGTGATATTTGCACTCAAGTTGTGGAAACACTCCTTATACGAAGAGCGAGTGGAAATCTTTACTGACCACAAGAACTTGAAGTATGTGTTCACGCAGAAAGAGCTGAACATGAGGCAAAGACAATGGTTGAAGTTGATGAAAGACTTCGACATCGATTTACAGTATCATCCTGGGTAGGCAAATATGGTGGCAGATGCGCTGAGCAGGCATCCGATGGCTTGGTATCTGATAATAGATCGGCATTTGCGGAAAGATCTGGAGAAGCTCGGTATCGAGATGGTTCGGCCAGGATCAATGATACAGATGATGGTGCTAGACATTCAGTCAGGTTTGATAGGGCAGATCAAGGAGGCACAGTCTACAGATAAGAGCCTCCGCAGACTCAGGGCCCAGGCTTTAGCTGGATTACTGGATGACTTCACCGTAGCAGAGGATGGATCCTTGAGGCATGACAGCCGGTTATACGTGCCGAGGGGAGAGCTGATAGAGGCAGTCTTGCAGGAGGCACATAGATCACGATATTCTATTCACCCTGGTGCCAACAAGATGTACCGTGACTTACGAGAACATCTTTGGTGGCACGGGATGAAGAGGGCTGTATCACGTTTTATTTCGAGATGCCTATTTGCCAGCAGGTCAAGACAGAGCGTCAGAGGCCAGCTGGTCTATTGCAGCCGTTACCCATTCTCGAGTGGAAGTGGAAACACATTACGATGGACTTCATCGCAGGGCTTTCTCGTTCCTAAGGAGGAAAGGATGCCATTTGGGTCATCGTTGACAGGCTGACGAAGTATGCGCACTTCATACCCTTCAAGGTAGGGCTTTCCACCGAGAAGTTGGCGGAGCTATACATGCAGCAGATAGTTCGTTTACATAGAGTACCAGTGAGCATCGTATCGGACCGAGATAGCAGATTCACGTCCTATTACTGGAGGAGCTTGCAGGAAGAGTTGGGCAGCCGGCTCAAGTTCAGTACAGCGTACCACCCGCAGACAGATGGACAGTTCGAGAGGACGATACAGACGCTAGAGGACATGCTGAGGACTTGTGTGCTGGACTTTGGCGGATCATCGGAGAGCCATCTGCACTTGGTAGAGTTTTCATACAACAACAGCTACCAAGCCAGCATCGGTATGTCTCCTTTCGAGGTACTATGTGGACGACAATGCCGTATACTGCTCTTTTAGGATGACGTTGGGGATAGAGTTATGCTTGGGCCAGATATGATCACGGATGCAGCAGAGAAGGTCGGGATGATCAGAGACAGGCTCAGAGTCGCTCAGGACAGGCAGAAACACTGGACCGATGCTAGTCGCAGGTCGATGGAGTTCGCCGACGGAGATATGGTGTTGGGGAAGATATTACCTACTAGAGGGACGATCCGGTTCGGACGAGGCGGCAAGTTGAGCCCCAGATATATTGGACCGTTTGAGATACTTGGCTGGATCGGAGAGGTAGCTTACAGGGTTGCACTTCCACCCAACCTAGCAGGAGTTCACGATGTCTTTCATGTGTCCCAGCTGAGGAGATACGTTCCGGACCCCAGCCATGTGCTAGATATTTTAGAGCTGGAGATTGGACCGAGTCTTGCAGTTACTGAGCAGCCAGTGGAGATATTGGACAGGAATGAGAAGAGGCTAAGGAACAAAGTTTTACCCTTAGTACGAGTAGCGTGGAGCCGTCACTCTCCGGGTGAATCTACTTAGGAGAGGGAGTCGGACATGAGGGAGAGATATCCTTACTTGTTCGACCTAACAGCCACGAGGGAACCACCCGTTCCCGCTTGATACCTTAGAGATTAGTCGTAATAGTAGCCTTAGTCATTCTTTACATTTCTTGTTATATTAGAATGTTTGTAGAGTCTTCTATCCTTGTGAATTTCGAGGACGAAATTTTTCAAGGAGAAAAGATTTGTAAACCCCTAGATTTTAAAATATCATTTTTTATATAATTTTAAATAACATTTATATCTTTAAAATTAATTATTATAATTATTAGAAATTTTTTTAGAATTTTTAAATGATTTTTAAATAATTTTTAAAGCAAAATATATCATTTTGTAATTATTTAAATTATTTTAATATCAATTTGCAATTGTTTTAATTATTTTAAATAGTATTTGCAAAATCTGATTTGTCTGTGCAAATAAAATTTGCACAGAGCAAGGCGGTGGGGTTTTTTTTGTAATACCAGTAATTTAGGGGGGTTTTCTGCAAAATCCTAACCTGTCCACTGCCTCGCCCTGTCGCCATCTCCGGCTAACCCCGACTGAAACCCTAACCCTAATCCTTAATTTTCCGGCCAAAACCCTAATTTTCCACCGCCTTCCTATCCTATAAAACCACCCCGACCGAAACCCTAGCCTAGAACACCACCCCGACCACCCCAGCTCCTACCCTGCCCCCTTTTTCTCCAACGACCTCGCTGGAGTTCGCCTTTGCCACCTCGACGCCTACAGCCCATGTCGACCGCCCCAACCACTGCCAACTTGCTCGCCTCGACAAGCAGAGGCCAGCGCCACCCTTCGCCACCGACCCCGACGCCTACGGCCGCCGCTAGCACCCCCGACAGCCTCCTCGCGCTGGACACGTACGTGTCCTTCATTTTTACTTCGCTGTTGTGTCTCGTTTTCACGTAGGAGACTCGACCCGTGTCGGTGAGTGTGATGGTAGACTCGAACATGAGAAAACTCGTGTCGTGCGTGTCGTGCACGTCCCGGACACAGAATTCGACCATTTTTCGTGTCCTTAACTGTCAGGACACGAGGTATATGTTATCGGGTTTAAAACCTATTAACCTAAACCATAATAAAACTAACTAAAACCTATTCCTATCACATAACTCGAGCTGACCCCTTGGCCAGCTCGAGCTATGCTAACCCCCCCCCCTCCCGTTCTGTGACCCGAGTTCGAGCCCCCTTTTCGTTTTTGTTTTATTTTGTTTTTATTTTAATTGTTTTATTATATTTTTTATGTATTTATATATATGTATATATGTATATATATTTATATATATATATTATTATATATACTATTATATATATATACTGTATTTATACATATATATATGTATATTTTATATTTAGTATTTTTATATATATGTATATTTATTTATTATATATATTCATTATATGTATACATAAATAACTATGTATGTATATATATATAAATATAATTGTTGTATATGTATATGTATTTCAAATTCAACTTTGTACAAAATATTATTATGTATAAATTCACAAGTTATTTTATTAGGTAAATTTTATGACTTGTATATTTTACCACTTTAAAATATATTATTAAAATACTTTAATATATATATTTGAATTACTGTGTTTTATTAATCATGGCCATTTGGTGTCCAAACCTAGCATGGGTTTTTTGGGCCCAAATGTGTCTAATACATTCAAAGTCTGTATAAGTCATATTGGACTTGATTCATGGCTTTGGGTCCCGTATCCGGATTTCGGTTCAATTTTGAATACGTGGACAAAATATTAAATAGTTAATTAATTATTTTTAAGAAATTATTACTTGTTGTTTTGAATTTTTATATATATTTTAAATGCTGTAAAAATCTGGGAAAAATTGTATTTAAATACTATGTTAATTTAGATAATTTAATATAACTTTTTCAGCAATTAGTAAGTACTTTTGGTATTTTATAAAAATAGGAAAATCGAACTCATTTTCAGGATACATTTGTTTGCTAATTTTTAATAAATATCTATGAGGGTTTATAAATTCCAGAAAAATAAGTATGAATTTCTATAATTAACAAGGATTATTTTGGTACTCTATTTATGTATAATTGAGCTTTTTGTCTATCTCAAAAATTGTTGGAACAAAGTGTACAGTTTGATTTATTTATTGAATAGTTAGGACTTACAATGTTTTGTGTGGATTTGAGTTATTATAGTATTGGACCTCACCCTACACTAGTATAAAGACCCTAAAAAGTTAGTTTGGGTTTTGTGTCACCCTACATGGGTCTCCTATGCTAAAGTCATCATTTGGCTAGGTGTCCAGTCAGAAAGACGTGTCACACAACTAGTGTCTTAGTGTTTAACTTAGTATGAAAACTAATTTTATGTATTATTTCTACAGTGACGAGTCACCAGGCATCTATAGCATTTCTATCACTACCTTGCTTTGCTAAAGGCAAGTACCTCTACAAACTTTACATACTATTACATCAATGAACTGTGATCCAACCATGTTAAATGCTGATCCATGGGGTAGCAAGTTAATTCTTCACTTGTTATATTATTTGTATTACCTACCATGCTTATACTGCTCTCAGTATCCACCATGCTTTATATATTCTCGTATCACTCACATGTTAGAATATGGGTTATGGGAAAACTGATAGTTGAATACGTGATCATGCCCCCTTCTCCGTATGTATGTACCGTGCAAGGTTTCATTTTATATGTTACTGTGCCGTAGGCCTTTATCTCAAAGCGAATTTGTGTGTATGTACATCTATCGTCATATCACTTGTACAGAAGTATATTTTATTATGTGCCCCTATACATTGTACACCTATTGACGATCACGTACCTGCTACAGTTTTAAACATTACATATACATCTGTCTCTATGACATATGTATCCCTTGCCATAATAGATTATGATATGACATGATTCTTGTTTATTACACTCTTGTTCGTTTCATGTTTCGTATATTTAGTTTGCTAGAATCAATACTTGCTCCCGTTCTGACAGGATAACGTTATAGGTATACTTACTGAGGAGGAGTTGCTTTGTGATTCCTATTATGGAGTTGTTGCCGAGGACCAGGCTATACTTTACGAGGATGTACCTGCAGGAAAACTCGTCTAGTTTGTTTATTTACTGGGAACTTTTGAGAGTAGACATGTATTAGACTTTGTATTTTGTAACTGGACCTGTATCCAGTTTTACATTTTAGCCATGTACTTGGAACATACTTTTATACGAGATGAGTTTTTGTGTTTGGATATATTCTGACTCATTATTACATATAGAATTGTTAGCACACTTTGATCTTGCCTTATTTATCCGTAGAACAGCTTACTATGCTTTATCTCAAGCGTAGGCTGGACATGACTCGGCCCGGCCCAACAATTTGGGTAGCGGATTGTGACATGGGCTTGGTCAGGGGCACCGATAGTGCCAAAAAATCTGATAATTTAGTAATAATTATTTATTTTTCGACACCGAAAAATGTGATACTCCGATTCGAAAGTACCGATAGTACCGATATTTGTAACAAGTAGTTTTGTTGGTTGGTTAATTGGTAACATGGTGATTGGAACATATAGTCCCTACAGCCATTCGATTGGCGAGGCAGAAACTATGTAGCCGTAGATAAAGTTGACTGTCCTCCAACCCTCATCCCTCGGCAATGATGATACGACAACCTATCACTATATCTTATATAGTAGTAGATGATGTCTTAGTATTACATTATGTGGGTTCATCTTGATTCCGTTACATTCTTCATATACCAGATACGATAAGAACATATACTACACCATATGTACAAAACATAGATGATTCACACTAATGTATGCTAGAATGAATTTTGGGTTGTGTTCTGAGCCATCCGCTCTTACACTTGGCAAAAAATCGAA
This sequence comes from Iris pallida, assembly GCA_029216955.1. Taxonomy (NCBI): domain Eukaryota; kingdom Viridiplantae; phylum Streptophyta; class Magnoliopsida; order Asparagales; family Iridaceae; genus Iris; species Iris pallida. The sequence continues at coordinate 44,135,745 of JANAVB010034417.1, read as the reverse complement.
TTTTCTGTATTTTATCTGCTTTCGAAAATGTACTTAAACGAGATGGCACCCGTTCTCACAGATGGCACCTAAGATCCGAGGATCTCGCTTGAGGGAGGCACAGATGGCTGTGAAAGAGGAGGTGGCACCAGAGGGCAGTTCCACCAAGAGAATTGCTCCAAAAGTAATTCCTAAAGCCGAGGAAGCTGTGAAAGAGGAGGAGGTGGCACCACAGGGCAGTTCCACCGAGCGTTTCAATCATCCATCTCCTCTGGATATTGATCTTGCTGTCGCGGGTCCTACTTATGCGCGTTGGCTGAGGGAGTTCTATCTGCCCCAGCATAGACGATAGTAGATACATATATTGACTGGATTTGTTTTGATGGATATATCTCTTCTAGATATTGTGATGGATATTTGTTTTTATGGATATATCTCCTTTAGATATTGTGATGGATATTTGTTTTTTGGTGTGTGAAGTATATTGGTTTGTGTGATATGTGATGCATATTGTGATGTATATTTATTTGTGTGATGTGTGATGCATATTGTGATGTTTCAAGAGGCTTGAGGAGACGACCAATAATTTTTGGTCTATTCTGGATTGTATTGTGCGTGCCGGTATTTAGTGTTCCACCGAAGGGGTCGGCGAACCCATGGATTAGATTCTATATTTTGGATTGGATTGGATTCTGTATTTTGGATTGTAAATTTGCATTCTGGATTCTTTTTTTTAATTTATTTTTCAATTTAGCAACGTTTTTAGTGACGTTTATATTCGTCGCTAACAGTTAGCGACGAATATAAATGTCGCTAAATTGTTGACGTGGCAAAACAATCTAATGCCACCACATCGTCGCAAGAACGTCGCTAATGTGTCGCTAATTAGCGTCCACGTGAAAATGTCGCAAATAACGTCGCTAATTAGCGATGTTATAAACGTCGCTAACTAACGTCGCCATAGCGAAGTTTTGCGACGTTTTCTCGTTTAGCGACACATTTTTTTCTGTCGTTTCCAAAACGTCGCTGCAAACGTCGCTAATTTTACTTAGCGACATTTTTGCCGAGTTTAGCGACGTTTTGGAACGTCGCTAATCTGACAAATTTTTGTAGTGATTGAGCAGGGAAGAGCACAACCTGTTGCTCTTCGGATTGACAATAAATCTAAACCCGGTAGCTTGGACCTCGAAGACCTCCAAGATGTTGTTCAGGTTCGAATCTCTTATGCCAAACGCTCAAGTGCATCTCGAAACTCTGTTGTTGTGCTCCTACAAGACCACAACTTCTTTGAACAAAGAGATCTACAAACCAACAGTCGACTTATGCACGGCACATGGCTGTCCGATGCTAAGTCGGGGTCGAGCATGACAGAAGAATGACTGGAAACTATGAGCAATGTCTCACCCAAGAGCTCCTCTTTATAGGCTGTGTGGTCCAACCCACACGCCATGTTGC
>JANAVB010034417.1:43974311-44126811 GCA_029216955.1 Iris pallida | reverse complement strand
CATGTTTAATTTTATTTATTTACTTTGTTGTCTACTCGTTTTCTATCAAATTGTGCGTTCAAGTCATACTTGGGTACGAGCGACTAAGTTAGTCGTTATTATTGCTTTTACTTATTTTATGCATGATGATTTAGTACTAGATGACCACCCCATTACTGTGAGATATTGGTATATCTCCTATGGCCTTGACACATGAGGTTTTACGAGTTATGAGTCACATATAGGAATGAACTCACTTAGTCGGCTGGCTATTGATACGTATGGGACGTGCATCAGATAGGATATAATTGCTAATAGAATTTGCATGATTAGTAGACTTGGCAGTTATTAGAGGTTTATATGTGTCTTAGAGATGACATAGATAGGCATATGGGTGGGAAAATAGTTTCTTAACATATGCCCCACACATTCTCTTTTAGTAACCCGGAAGTTCCGTTAGAGATATGGTGTGAGATGATCCTCTCAGGTTGGCCACTGACGTTTGCGAAACGTTATGCGCTTAGCCCCTGGTGGCTCAAGATAGGATTATGCCGATCTAATTATAGCCAGAGTGCCCATACGTTGGAGGTTTATTCTTAACTGCATATTCACAGTAGAACGGTTATGTGCCCTGTTGCATTCATTCTTTATTATATACTCAGTTAATATGTATCTTGTTACGTCCTTCTGAGGACTTGGTGATCTCTCCAGGCTTACATGACCAGGACTACCCCCAGGAGTTCGGCTCTGTACTGGATCCATGGTTCTCAATTATGAAGGTTTCATCTTCAAGATTTAGTTATCTTTGCGTAGTTAGACATGGGATTGCTATATTTTAGTTTTCTATATTTTTCCCTTTATTTTATTTCATTTTAGGAGGTCGAACTCCAGTATTCTCAGACTCTTTTTCATAGCTCTTTCGTAGTGGATTTGCCTTCACCCGGTTATATTATCATTTGACTCTTATTTTCTATTTGGATATTGCCATTATATTGTGTTCTATGGATGAGATGTAGAATTCCCTGTGATTGTGATAGTAGAAATAGGTTACAGCTTATGTTGTATACATGGATTCCATATATTGGAGTATTATTTGTATGCATACAGCTGGCATGTTATGTATGCCTAGTCTTACGTATATTGGGACTGGACGTTAGATTTTTTTGTGATAGACCATGTAGGTCAGAAAATATTATATTGGCTATGTATTTGTGCTGGTACGAGCCTGCCTATAGGATTAGAAAATAGTACCTCATCCAGAACTTATTGACTATTTGCCTCCTTTGACTTTAATTTTTTGAACTCTCATTTGATTGCTTGAATTGCCTCTTGCTTGAATCTGTTCTGACGTATCCTTACCTTCATGCCAGTAAGATACACCTACGCAGCGGTCGAGTTTCCACCCTTGCTATCACATTTGGTGATTCAGCAACTCAAGAGGAGTAGATTTCACCGACGTCTTCAGTAGCATCCCCAATTACACCATACCAGCAAGAACAACAATAGGCTACCATGAAAACATCGATGGTACATCAAAGCATCCAGACTCAAGTACCACCAGTAGGCCAGAATGGGCAGACTACTACAGAGCCTCAAGGTGGGAATGTGCCACCACCTACTCCATCGTTCCCTCCGCAGTTTCCACCTCAGTACGGACTACAGATGCCTCCGCCCCCGGCTGACGAAAACCCTACTATCCAGTTTATGTATGCCATGATGCGGGCTCAGTAGAAACAGACTGAGCTGCTGAGACAGAGTATGATGGCCTCACTAGCTAGACCCCACCTCTGGCCCCGGTACCACCACCAGCTCCACAACCTTATGAGGGCTCCATTAAGAATTTCATCGAGATGAAGCCCAAGACTTTCAAGGGTACCGTGGGACTATTAGAGGTTTCAACATAGCTTATCAGCACGAAGAAGATACTGAAGGCATCACACTTGCCAGCAAACTTATGGATGACAGCAGTAGACTTACTCTTGCAGGACAATGGAATAAGTTCTATAATATATTCAACGAAAGGCTTTTCCTGTCCATGCTTGAGACGTCCTCTACGACCAGTTCCTCCATCTGAAGTAGTGGAACATGTCGGTTGACGTGTACGACACAGAAGTTAGCCGGTTGCACAGATTCGGTGTGGTACTGATTCCGACTGTGTAGTGCCCCGCTCCATAAAGATACTAGATGAAAAGAGAAATCAGTGTTGGCTCGAGAGGAAGCCTTTACAAAGACGATTAATCTGGTTGAGTGGACGAAGACTCATTTTCTGTTTCTTTCATGCCTAATAAGTATATAATTTTGAATGAATGCTTGGGTCAATAACAAGATGGTAATCATTAAGAATGCTAGTACATCGAATTAGTATGCTTATAAGCAAATTTACATGTTGCTATGCTAAAACAAGAAAATAAATGATTGCCTACTAAAGTTAGTGAGTGCTTACATGTTCCGAATTCGTAACTGTTAAGATTGATATGCTTAATCTGTACAAACTGTTACCATGTTTCAAAAGATGAAAGTTTGTTTGTCACTTAATTATGTTCTGAATGTTAGACATGTCCAGACGGACTTGTACATGTTGCAAGGGAAAAGAAATATGTAGAAGCTTCGTCTCTAAGATAGTTATGTAGGAGCTTCGACTCTGAGATAAATAAACGAGAGAAGGCAGAGTCATAGCTCTGTTGTTAAAAAAAATAGAGAAAAGATAAAATATTGCCTTATCGATGAAATATTGCCTCGAAGGGTTTATCTGATAGAGTTGTAATCATGCATTGGTCCTGAACAACTTGTGCACAAGAAAATTAGATCTCTCGGCAGTTTCTGGGTCACTGGGAATCGATCTGCCTAGAAGAGATTGTTTATTCACCCTAGGGTAAATTAGACCTTACGACATGGGGTGGTGTTATTGTTAGGGTTATATAATAAAAGCATCACTTTGTATTTTTGAATGAGAATCATATGGGCAAATGTTGGTAATTTATATTTGTTATATGTTAACACAAGTGTCTGATATTCTATATTATAGATAATATGGTGTGTGGTGACACATAGAAGATCATATTTGTTGGCCCATTGTCATGGTCAAACCTGATTTTAATAATTGATCAAACTCTGTCTCGATATACGGAACAACTCAGATGTTTACTCAAGACGTTTTGGACACTGATCAAGATTGGATATCTACTTAGTTCAAGACCGAAGCTATGTTTGCCACTCGAGACTATATTTTTTTATGCATATAATTTTTATTTTTATTGAGTTTAGGAATACATTGTACACCGAGTCGTACTGGCAAATAGGCTATCTAAAATCGTTTTCAAAATTGACCTATATTTTGAAAAACATCTTTTATTTACAAAAGCTTCTAAAGGATTTCAAAAGCCCAAAAATATTTCTTAAAAATAAACCTGACCAACTCTGACAAAGCTCAGCCAGAGTTCGTGTCACGACCCGCACCCTAGAGTTAGGGTACGAGAACGTAACAATGCCCAGCCTACGCCGCAGTGTCGGCGGTAGAACGCTGTCCTAGGTCTCAATGCATCTAACAGTATAAGACTAAACAGTTTATACTCCCCGAATGGGGGTGACATAGCAGAATGTAAACTCAATCACATCTAAGGTAGAGCATAAAGGAAGATAGATAAAATATGAAATCGAAAAGAGATACAACAGATAGAAGTCTAAGTGTCTAAGATACAAACTCAGAATACATCTCAAAACTCAAATACAGTAATCCATAAATACAACTCAAGATGACTGAAAATAAACTATAAGCAAAACCCTAGCTATCTATGCAACCTCTACTATCTCCTCTAGGCTAGCAGGTAACCTTTGGGCTATCTGTAAAATTTATCAACGGGTCCAGTCAGGACTGGAGCGAGCACAGTACATCTCAACAGATCATAGCATGTTAGAGAATGTAATCATGCAGTAAAGTAAGATACATGAACTGAAGAAATACAGTATGTAAATAGAGAGAGAGAACTGTAATAGAAATATCTACTATAAGTAGAGAGCTAATAGAGACTAGTGAGTCAGAGTAAAATATAAACAAGTGAATGGCATAGGAGATTCATGACTACAGCTAAGAGGGTGATTCATGACTACAACTACTTGGATAATATTCACATGCCTATTTCCACTCCCCCATCCCCAATCAATACACAAGGATCTGTTCAAGTTATGTTAAGATTCGTGAAACTTCACATGGCTCATAGAATAAGTGATACGTGAAGGTGATTTATGATGGCTCTGTGAACATGAGAGTACATGTGTCACAAGCGATTCGTTAATCAGAGGAAGCATAGAGATACGTGATGATTCGTGAAACGCACAAAACATGCAGTATCCGATGCTCCTGAGGGGGATAACATCTCATAAAAAGATCCATATAGTACCAATCCGTGTGACCAACGTGACAGTATCAAGTAAAGTAATTTAAAGCAGGAAAATAATTCTAAACAGGATATGAAATGATCAGAGAATGTACTCGCCTGATATCTGAGTGTCCAACTAAAAAGTACTGTCCGAGGAGTGGTGTCTGGCTCCTATTAGAACAGCACAAGTCACAACATGTCCAGGAGGGTAATATAAAGTACTATAATATATTCTACATGAATCTAGGTCAAACTAGGCCAAAGTCAACCCTTGGTCAACTCTGGTTAACTGCACTAGTCAAACTAGGTCATGTCCTAACCCAGCAAGTCTTACTAGGCCTAACCAAGAGTATCCTAGCAAGCACACATCAATACAAGGCTATACAAGCCAACATACACCCAACTCTATATAGTATGCAATTATTCAATACTCAAATAGGCAAGAATTCACATTGGATATACACTAGGTAATCTATTACTTTAAGCTATATATGTCTACACATATATACACATGCATATATTGGTATTCAACATTAGGTCTATAATCATGGCATTTCAAATGATTATATAAACTTATATATTACAACACAATATGCTAACATATATATAATATACATACATAGCTAAGTTAATTATATTCATAAATACTTATTTAAGAGGCTATGTGTGTGTATGTGAACATGGAAAAGGGGCAAGTGAGCGTTAAATGGGCATACATAGTGTATATATATCAAAGAGTGTCAAAGTGTAAGTGAACAAAGTGTCAAGTGTGATAGTGTCAATATAGTGTAAGGGGTACATGAGGTAATATAGGATTTGTGTTAACATAGAACATTACATCTCATTAACTTGTATATTGCATACATTACATCTATTATTACATTACATTCATGCTTGCATTCATTCATCATTCATTTATTCTCTTGTACTACTATATGCACCATACATTACATACTATGAAACCTACATATTTATTACAAGCCATACTTATACATGCTTACATTAGATAGGATACTTACACCTCATACATCATTTATTTAAACATTTACTCATGCTTGCATTCTCTATTTAATTACAAAATGTATATACATTAACATGGGTTAAAATCAAATAGAACATTATATTACACACAAGGGTGCACAAAATGCATATGCCGAATAGTAACTCCTACTACTAATCAATACTGTACCAACTCAACATGAATTAAAATCTAGGATTAAAGTATGTTATAGATCTATGTGTTAGCTTTCCGAAACTTCAAACGGATCGCGTTTTCGTTCCGAAAACTCCCGGAATCGCGAAAACACCGAGAACGCGTTTGTCTATCGTACAGCTGACACTCAAATAATTCTCCAGAAAGTTACAGAAAGAATTAGGCCTATTAATACATGTTTTTGGAAATCTAACTTCAATACGCTTCTTTTAAAAAAACGGGAGATTAAACCGATCTTTGAGCTACAAGTTATGACATTTCTAAGTTAGGGCTGAAATTAAAACGTGGATAAAAATCATGACGGATTTAGATAGTTTGAGCCAAAAGAATACACAATATATATCCTAATTATCCACAACAATAATGACAATAATAATATGAGGAACCCCACTCACAAACTTGATTATATAATCATCATGAACCATTTATTACATATATAAATATAGATACACTCTCATTACAATATATATATAATATATATATATATATATATATATATAAAATATATATATATATATATATATATATATATATATATATATATATATAATATATTTTATATATATATATATATATATATATATATATATATATATATATATATATATATATATAACATGAACACATCTATAAGAGATACAAGAATGAAATATAAAATATATATATATATATATATAGATATATATATATATATATATATATATATGTAACATGAACACATCTATAAGAGATACAAGAATGAAATATAAAGTACTCAAGAACACATCTCTACATATTCAAATCTGAGATTTAATATGAATTAATTCATTTAATCAATATTTTAAATGTAAAGTGTGTCCAAGTTTGGGGGTTTTTCCCATGAACACAAGACACAACAATAATACAATAGAAATCCCTAAAGGACACATAATGGACACAAGAGGACACAAAATAAGGACACAACAATGGGGTTCATTCCTATGGTTAAAACCTTCCTAAATGCAAAATAGAGAAATAAAAGAGAAGAAAATATTACCTAAAGGAGAGAAAATCCAAGGAGAAAGGCTTCTTCCTTGGGAGAGCTTGAGAGCACTTGGGAAGAAGACTTCTCAAAGAAAGGAAATGAGATGGGAGTCCTATTAGGGCCGGCCACAATGGTTATATCCCCCCCTTATTGAATATTACAAGTTTGCCCCTCCCTTAGTTACAAGTGTTTAAAACAATTTTGCTTAGGGTTGTGGGTAAAAGGGTCAAAATAAAAACTCTAAATGGTTAACCTAATAATTAGGATTATGACTAATCTTTCTAACATGACTAATTAAAATGTGGGCCATGGCTAACTAATGCATGGGTCCAACTAGAGTCTAAGTTACCCCGGGTCTCCGTTACAAGTCGGATTGAGATAAAATTCGAACCCAACTCAAATAATCCCAAAACAATATCATAAATAATAAAATAATATTAAAATAATTCAAAGAGGTCAAATGCAAAAATATCCTTAGGCCAGAAATGACATTAAAATATCATAATCACATGGTTAGGCTCTAGGTCAAACAGTCTCTAGGGTTTCACTAGCAAAACGTCAAAACCACAAGTCATTGATTTAAATAATTTTAAAATAATTTAAAATCACCAAAAATCATATCATGAATTAAATATCATTATTAAAATAATTATAAACACAAAATTTCAAAATTACCCTCATTTGGAAAACTGGGTGCTACAACTCTACCCACCTTAGAAAAATTTCGTCCTCGAAATTTAAGATCGATAGTACTCCTTCTAGAGCCTCTAACCTACCCAATATCTAAGGTAACACTTCCTAACACTGGAATAATAAATGGACATCTAAATAGTGTCAATCTAGGAATACCTCCAATACTGCTCTGTTGTACGGCGGTAATGTAACTTCAATAAAATATGGACTGGAACCTATATCCAAGGGACTGGACCTATTTTAAAGTGGTCTTAACTAAAGATTAAAAGGAACTGATCATAGGCTATAGGTATGCTCAAACTATTATCTTCTTATTAACCATCTATTAATACATTCTATTGCCATAGGAACGATGCATTACTAAGACATATAGGCCCCTATCTCTCATAACACATTTATACTCACCAAAAGACGAGTACATCCTATCAAGGCTGATACTATAATCTCTCATAAATCTCATAAGCTACATGTTATAGACACACATCCCCACATCAAGGACTAACCTATATATATCTACAACTGATACTAATGGGGTGACGTCCCTATTTTCCAACAATCAAGGTCTAAATTTTTTTTATCTAAATCATACAATTTGAAGGAATAGTATACAAGGTCAGGGCATACCGTAGCAGTTGGAAGTCTCACCTAGGTACACTAATCATTCTAGGTCAAAACTAGTACTATGGTATCAACACACAAACAATCTAGGGTGTCCTAATTGGAAAGGTAAGGGAACAACAATCATCAAGGTTGTAGGGCTGTCTATCATCCTATATAAAAATTGGTCATTAACAAGCAACTAAGAAATTATTAAAAGGTTACTATTCCATAAAATGGCAAAAATTGAAAATTTAGGCACAATAAATCACAAATAGATTTTTGTCTTGACACGATCTAAGTTGATCAATTTCGAGATAAAACGAGATTTGGGCAAGAAGGGAAATCAATGAAATCAAAGTATGAGCACGAGCATCGAATGATGGAGGTTCAGGTCATGATTAAATTTAATTCGACTGAGTTCGAATACGAGGTTCATAGGCGATAAAAAAATTTCAAGGAGAATTGTCAAGGCTGTCGCGAATGAGACTCTAGGGTGAAGTTTAACTATGTCTCCATTCTCGTAGATTGATACATGAAAAGCGAACCAAAGTACAATAGGTTGATCAGACCATCATGTACCGGTTCTGATTAGACAATATGTTAGTGGGTGGCCACCCAATAAAATATGTCATGACCAAGCTCGAAAATAGATAAGCTTGCAAAACTAAGGCTAATTTAGCAGCACAAGATATAAGGGTGGTAATGATGAAAGGAATTACATAGTCCAAGGTTCTTAACAAACGGGTCAAGTAATCAGATAAGGTACAAGGTTAAGCATCTAAGAAAACAAGCAGAACACCATCACATGTCGGGTCGAAAGAATTGAGTCAAGGCTGGATTTCTAATTGAAATAAGAATAAATTTAGTATAATGGTAGAGGTTATAGTTTAGCCAGTTGACCAGAAAATCATATCAAGAAAATAGTGTATAAGAAGACGGGTTTTAGTGGGACATGATATACCTACACGAAGGTGAGCTCGTCTAGGTCTTGCATATAAGATTTGTTGGAGGGTAACAGTTAGTATTATATTCCGAATATCAAAGTCACGATAAGGAACGTCAAAGGATCTCAATTAGAAAGTGGGAGTTTAAGAGGTGGTAATTAATGCATAAAATAATGAAGATCGAGTTAGTCATCTTCTTCTGATACCCTTAAGTTCATCTGGTCATAACTTGCCAATCATATCTTTACCTTACCAGTCTCCATATAAAAAATTAACCTTTACTTAAACCCTTACCATGACTACCGTAGGCAATTCCCGATTTCCAAACATCACTCGTGAAGCATATCCCTCATATTTAGGAATCAACATTAACCATTTATTTAAATTTCCAAGTTCTTTCACCTTGTCTTAAATTTAACCCAAAACCCCTAAATCCCGTTTACGAATTCCTTGAACTTGTTCAAATTGTTATCCTCGTATTATTTAATTTAAGTCTCTAGGCCTTACAAACTTATCTTCCATCATAAAATCAACATCCGTATTTTCTTCGACATACACCCTTGAATATTATTTTCCTAAAAATATTTCACAACAATCTCTAAACTTCCATAACTTTGTGTTCTCTCTATTCCTAGTCATTTCCTCGCAACATCTTGTTCAATATCCTTATTAAACACAATTAACTTTTTTTTCCATTACTAACCTTCTACATAGCCTTAGGGTAAACCTCCCAAGAATCAATAACCAGGATTTCGTGGTTCTCCAATCTAGGTTGACCTTGAATATCCTTATCAGTTTCGAATACACCTATAAACTATCTCATAACCCCAAAATTTTCTCTAAATGTGATTGTTTCCAGATTGGCAGTATACATCTCTTTATTCTATTCGAGACCTTTACCATATTTCTATCTCAAGTTTCCATATGGAACACTCCACATTTGATTTCCTTTAGATCATCATATAATAACCAGTTACGTCTTCTCTGAGCTACATGATTTACGTCACTTCCTTAGCCTTCTCCATGCAAAAGATACGAAGATTCAAGGGTTTTGAAGTACATCTGGTAGGGATGACAAGATATGGGTAATTAATGTAATGAGACAGAGTTTAAGATAAGAGGTAAATAAGAATACAAGGGAATAATGGCGAGAAAGAATAATGAAGATATGTTCCTTCTCATCGGTTCAAACGAAAGGGACCCATCAAGCTTAAATTCAATAGCAAGGAATGAGGGTGAATCCAAACAAGAGGAAAAGGAATTCCAATTGAAGTTCAAAATGAGTTTCTCAGGGTCGTCCCAGAAATCTCTCAAAGAATCCTAAGTGTGATTGAGTACCTTGGATTTGAAAATATTAATCTAAATACAAAATTAAATCAACAACTACAAAATTTTATCAAAATCATCAACTAATACCAGGATTCAAAGTTCTACAATGAATCCACAAAATCAAATTCAAATCAAGGAAAAAAGGTGAATCAAAACAAGGAAAAGGAGTTTAAATCGGAATTCAAAATGAGATTCTCAAGGGTCATCTCAGGAATCTCTCAAGGAATCGTAACAGTGATTGAGTATCCTCTCATCCTAACATCTTAATTTATATATCCTATAGCAGGCTCGTAGTAGTACAACTAAGTCGTTGCGCTACTACGAAATTGCACTAATGCGAATCTCGACCTGCATGGGCCACCACTAAAAATGTGTCATGACCCACACCCTAGAGTTAGGGCACGAGAATGTAACAACGCCCAGCCTACGTCACAGTGTCGGCGGTAGAACGCTGTCCTAGGTCTCAATGCATCTAACAGTATAAGACTAAACAGTTTATACTCCCCGAATAGGGGTGACATAGCAGAATGTAAACTCAATCACATCTAAGGTAGAGCATAAAGGAAGATAGGTAAAACATGAAATCGAAAAGAGGTACAACTGATAGAAGTCTAAGTGTCTAAGATACAAACTCAGAATACATCTCAAAACTTAAATACAGTAATCCATAAATACAACTCAAGATGACTGAAAATAAACTATAAGCAAAATCCTAGCTATCTATGCAACCTCTACTGTCTCCTCTAGGCTAGCAGGCAACCTCCGGGCTATCTGTAAAATTTATCAACGGGTCCAGTCAGGACTGGAGCGAGCACAGTACATCTCAACAGATCATAGCAGATTAGAAAAATAATCATGCAGTAAAGTAAGATACATGAACTGAAGAAATACAATATGTAAATAGAGAGAGAGAGAACTGTAATAGAAATATCTACTATAAGTAGAGAGCTAATAGTAACTAGTGAGTCAGAGTAAAATATAAACATGTGAATAGCATAGGAGATTCATGACTACAGCTAAGAGGGTGATTCATGACTATAGCTACTTGGATAATATTCACATGCCTATTTTCACTCCTCCATCCCCAATCAATACACAAGGATCTGTTCAAGTTATGTTAAGATTCGTGAAACTTCACCTGGCTCATAAAATGAGTGATACGTAAAGGTGATTCATGATGGCTCTGTGAACATAAGAGTACATGTGTCACAAGCGATTTGTGAATCAGAGGAAGCATAGAGATACGTGATTATTCGTAAAACGTACAAAACATGCAGTATCCGATGCTCCCGAAGGGGATAACATCTCATGAAAAGATCCATATAGTACCAATCCGTGTGACCAACGTGACAGTATCAAGTAAAGTAATTTAAAGCAGGAAAATAATTCTAAACATAATATAAAATGATCAGAGAATGTACTCGCCTGATATCTGAGTGTCCAACTGAAAAGTACTGTCCGAGGAGTGGTGTTTGGCTCCTATTAGAACAGCACAAGTCATAACATGTCCAGAAGGGTAATATAAAGTACTATAATGCATTCTACATGAATCTAGGTCAAACTAGGCCAAAGTCAACCCTTGGTCAACTCTGGTCAACTACACTAGTCAAACTAGGTCATGTCCTAACCCAGCAAGTCTTACTAGGCCTAACCAAGACTATCCTAGCAAGTACACATCAATACAAGGCTATACAAGCCAACATACACCCAACTCTATATAGTATGCAATTATTCAATACTCAAATAGGCAAGAATTCATATTAGATATACACTAGGTAATCTATTACTTTAAGCTATATATGTCTACACATATATACACATGCATATATTGGTATTCAACATTAGGTCTATAATCATGGCATTTCAAATGGTTATATAAACTTATATATTACAACACAATATGCTAACATATATATAATATACATACATAGCTAAGTTAATTATATTCATAAATACTTATTTAAGAGGCTATGTGTGTGTATGTGAACATGGCAAAGGGGCAAGTGAGGGTTAAATGGGCATACATAGTGTATACATATCAAAGAGTGTCAAAGTGTAAGTGAACAAAGTGTCAAGTGTGATAGTGTCAACATAGTGTAAGGGGTACATGAGGTAATATAGGATTTGTGTTAACATAGAATATTACATCTCATTAACTTTTATATTGCATACATTACATCTATTATTACATTACATTCATGCTAGCATTCATTCATCATTCATTTATTCTCTTGTACTACTATATGCACCATACATTACATACTATGGAACCTACATATTTATTACAAGCCATACTTATACATGCTTACATTAGATAGGATACTTACACCTCATACATCATTTATTTAAACATTTACTCATGTTTGCATTCTCTATTTAATTACATAATGTATATACATTAACATGGGTTAAAATCAAATAGAACATTATATTACACACATGGGTGCACAAAATACATATGCTGAATAGTAACTCCTACTAATAATCAATATTGTACCAACTCAGCATGAATTAAAATCTAGGATTAAAGTTTGTTATAGATCTATGTGTTAGCTTTCCGAAACTTCAAACGGATCGCGTTTTCGTTTCCGGAAACTCCCGGAATCGCGAAAACACCGAGAACGCGTTTGTCTTTCGTATAGCTGACACTCAAATAATTTTCTAGAAAGTTACAAAAGAATTAGGCCTATTAATACATGTTTTTGGAAAGCTAACTTCAATACGCCTCTTTAAAAAAATGGGAGATTAAACCGAGCTTTGAGCTAGAAGTTATGACATTTCAAAGTTAGGGCTGAAATTAAAAATGTGGATAAAAATCATGACGGATTTAGATAGTTTGAGCCAAAAGAATACACAATATATATCCTAATTATCCACAACAATAATGACAATAATAATATGAGGAACCCCACTCACAAACATGATTATATAATCATCATGAACCATTTATTACATATATAAATATAGATACACTCTCATTACAATATATATATATATATATTATATATATATATATAAAAATATATATATATATATATATATATATATATATATATATATATATATATATATATATATACATATATATATATATATATATATATATATATATATATATATGTAACATGAACACATCTATAAGAGATACATGTAACATGAACACATCTATAAGAGATACATGAATGAAATGTAAAGTACTCAAGAACACATCTCTACATATTCAAATCTGAGATTTAATATGAATTAATTCATTTAATCAATATTTTAAATATAAAGTGTGTCCAAGTTTGGAGGTTTTTCCCATGAACACAAGACACAACAATAATACCATAGAAATCCCTAAAGGACACATAATGGACACAAGAGGACACAAATAGGGACACAACAATGGGGGTCATTCCTATGGTTAAAACCTTCCTAAATGCAAAATGGAGAGATAAAAGAGAAGAAAATATTACCTAAAGGAGAGAAAATCTAAGGAGAAATGCTTCTTCCTTGGGAGAGCTTGAGAGCACTTGGGGAAGAAGACTTTTCAAAGAAAGGAAATGAGATGGGAGTCCTATTAGGGTCGGCCACAATGGTTATGTCCCCCCTCATTGAATATTACAAGTTTGCCCCTCCCTTAGTTACAAGTGTTTAAAACAATTTTGGTTAGGGTTTGGGGGTAAAAAGGTCAAAATAAAAACTCTAAATGGTTAACCTAATAATTAGGATTATGACTAATCTTTCTAACATGACTAATTAAAATGTGGGCCATGGATAACTAATGCATGGGTCCAACTAGAGTCTAAGTTACCCCGGGTCCCCGTTACAAGTCGGATTGAGATAAAATTCGAACCCGACTCAAATAATCCCAAAACAATATCATAAATAATAAAATAATATTAAAATAATTCAAAGAGGTCAAATACAAAAATATCCTTAGGCCAGAAATGATATTAAAATATCATAATCATATGGTTAGGCTCTAGGTCAAACAGTCTCTAGGGTTTCACTAGCAAAACGTCAAAACTACAAGTCATTGATTTAAATAATTTTAAAATAATTTAAAATCACCAAAAATCATATCATGAATTAAATATCATTATTAAAATAATTATAAACACGAAATTTTAAAATTACCCTCATTTGGAAAACTAGGTGCTACAGTTCGGCCAGTGTTCGGTCAAGGTGAACGTTATATGAACGTTGGTTTTAGAACTTGGTCTCCCTTCAGTTGCGGTTTGTTACATAGAATTCTGTCCAAATTCTGTCCGAATTCTGCCAGATTTTTACCTTTGGAAAAACTATAAATAGAGAGGAATTCTGATCTTTTAAAATCACTCATTCACTTTCATCTCTTCTCTTCTAAAGCTTACGTTTCTTCCAAAGAGTTTTCTAAAAGCTTTCATTTTCAAATCCCAAGCCAGTTACAATTCTCTAGTCAATTTGTCGGTACGGTGCGGTCTAGAAGATTTAAGAGAAATTATAATCAGAGGCTTGATTGAAGAAAGTCTCTTCAAAACTAAAGTTGGTCGAGTTCTTCGTATCAATGCTCGCGTTTGTAGAAGTTACAAGGACTTCATATGAAAACTTGCAAGATTTTCCAATAGTGGATTCAACTGGAAGCTAGTGTCTTTCGATTGGACTAGTCCTCACAAGAGGAAAACTAGTGTAAATCTCTGTGTTTGCGTTTGCCTTCTGATCTCTTATCTTTATAGTTATTACTTTATGATTATTATTTCTGTGATCTAACTACTAATAAGTTTTTAATTAGCAATATTCCGCTACCGACTCTATTCACCACCCTCTCTAGAGTATTCTGCTTTATGACTTCATTCCTGCAATTGGTATCAAAGCTGGTTATACAGGTAAAGTAAGGTAAAACTACAGTTATTTTTAACTATTATATAGATCACAGCATTACACATGGCAACTGTGAAATTCACAAGTGAAGGCTAAGCCACAAACAGACCTCCACTGTTTGACGGTACAAACTACACCTATTGGAAAGCACTGATGAGTTTCTTCTTAAAATCTCTTGATTTTGACTTATGGTCTATAGTTATTGATGGCTACGAAAAGCCTCCTCATATTACTGTTGAGGGAGTTTTAGTTGAAAAACCCCATGATAAATATACTGATAAAAAAAAG
Source organism: Iris pallida (assembly GCA_029216955.1). NCBI lineage: Eukaryota > Viridiplantae > Streptophyta > Magnoliopsida > Asparagales > Iridaceae > Iris > Iris pallida. The sequence goes on along the minus strand of JANAVB010034417.1, from coordinate 44,111,541 downwards.
GCCAGTCTTGACGCACGTGCTATTAACCCTTATTTTATGCTTTAGGCAGAACTGAATTTAATAGGGTGTCGACTTGCACAACATCAAATGAAGTATGGAAACTTCTCGAAGTAACCCATGAAGGAACAACACAAGTTAAGGAGTCAAAGATCAGCAGACTTACTCAAGAGTACGAGGCGTTCAAGATGAAGCCAAATGAATCTGTCACTCAGATGCTTACGAGATTCCTGGATATCGTAAATCCTTTGTTTTCATTAGGCAAAGAATACAGTAACCATGAGAAGATTCGCAAACTTCTACGAGCTCTCACAAAGAACTGGATTCCAAAGGCTATAACAATCATTAAAGGAAATGATCTCTCAACAATGTCTCTGGAAACACTCATGGGTAAGCTACTCACTCACGAGTTGGAAATTCAAGACTTTGAAGATGCTACACCAAAGAAGAAGTTAGAGAAGTCGATCTCTTTGAAGGCTCAACATAGAAGAACTGTCGAAGATGATTCTGACGACAGTGACTCTGACTCTGAAGATCAAGCTCTTCTGGTAAGAAAATTCAAGAAGTTCATGAGATTCAACAGAAGAACAAAAGACAGCAACAGCAACAACAACGAAGAAGATCCTATTTGCTACGGATGTAAGAAGAAAGGACATATGAAGAAAGATTGTCCAACGACATCATCATCAACAAAAAAAGTAGCAAATATGACAAAGGCTACCTGAAGAGATCTACATCAAGGAAGTACGCCAATACAAATATATGGCATAAAAGCGAAGCCAGCGATTCAGATGACGAATAATCGAATGATGCTGCAAATGTATGCTTGATGGCTTGCGATCAGGTAATCACTAATCCTCTGTTTGATCCTTATGATGATTTCACCTTTGAGCAATTAGGAGAGGCTTTCAGTGACCTGTTAAATGACTATAGAAAACTGCATAGTAAATATGAAACCTCTAAGAAGGTACTCAAAGAGTACAAAGGTGAGATAGGAAGACTTATCGACCAACTTGCTGATGTTAGAAATAATAATTCTTTTATTGAGTCTGGTGAGCTTTCTTCTATTAAGCTGTTGTTACACGAGACTACCAAGTTATCCGAAGAAAAAGACCAAACTATCATCCAGCTAAAGGAAGAACTATTTAAGAAGAGAAAGAATCTCCAGTGTGCACAAGTCAGAATGGAAACACTTACATCTGACTATACTAGATTATATGACACCTCCAAAAAGTTGGAAATTAGTTTAGAAAAACGGCCTGAAGTTGCTGCTTCCTATTCTAACACGTGTCAATTATCGAATCATCAGAACACACCCAAACCAAACACTGTCAGACCAAACCATACCAAACCTATGCCCAAGAAGACTAATAGGCATGCATTTTTCTATACTAGAAAATCAAAACCTACCAATCATGCACCCCACACAAATTTTAACACTCAACAGGCAAAATATCATTATTGTGGCCTCATTGGTCATATATCCTCTGTATGTAGAATCAGAAAGTTAGTAGATCTAAATGTTTATGTATGGATACCAAAAACTAACATGTCAGGACCCTACAAGAAATGGGTACCAAGAGTTTCATCTACAAACTGTTTTGTAGGTGGAATGTCCTTCACATGCTAGAAGCAAATGGATCCTCGACAGCGGTTGCTCATGGCACATGACAGGTGATGCATCATTATTCGCAACACTGTCAAAGAAGAATAAAGAAGGATATGTCTCCTTCGATAATAATTTAAGAGGGTACATAATCGATATCGGTGACATTGGTAAGGCTCCCTATCATGTGATTAAAGATATCTGTCTAGTTACCGAGTTAAAACATAATCTTCTCAGCATAAGCCATTTAGCTGATCACGGTTATGGCATTAAATTCGTCAAAAACAAATGTACTATAGTTGATAGCTCAACTGGTAGTACTATCTTTGAAGGTATCAGGGAAAACAACATATATGTTTTCTATCTGTTAGAAGATGCAAACAAAACAGGTAGATGCTTGATGGCCAAGAGCATTAAAAGTTAACTATAGCATATGAGACTCGGTCATGCAAATATGGACACAATTTCAAAACTATCCACAAAGAAGTTGGTACGCGGCTTACCGGACATATCTTTCAAGAAGGATACGGTATGTAGCGAATGTAAAAAAAACAAAGCTATCCGATCTGTCTTTAAATCCAAGAACGCTGTAAGTACCACTAGACATCTACAATTATTGTATATGGACTTATTTAGACCTGGTAGAATTTCTAGTTTAGGTGGTAAGTTATATGTATTTGTCATTGTAGATGATTTCTCTAGATAAACATAGGTATATTTTCTTGCACGCAAGAACGATGCTTTGTCAGAATTTGTCACCTTTTGCAAGAAAGTACAGAATGAAAAACGTTCCATGATTACTCGCATTCGTAGTGATCATAGCGACGAATTTGAGAATGCAGAGTTCAAGCAATTATGTGACACACACAGTTATTTGCATAAGTTTTCCTGTCCTAGGACTCCACAACAAAATGGAGTTGTGGAACATAAGAACATGACTCTATCTAAAATGGCTAGAGTAATGTTAAACCAGTTTAGTCTACCTTGATACTTTTGGGCTGAAGCTGTTAAAACAGCGTGCTATATTCTTAATAGGGTTATAATTCGACCTATATCGAAGAAGACTCCCTATGAATTATGGTTTGATAGGACACCCACTGTTTCTTATTTCAAGATATTTGGTTGTAAATGCTTTATTCTTAATACTAAAAACAACCTGAGTAAATTTGATGAAAAAGGCCGATGAAGGTATCTCTTTAGGTTATGCGGCAAAGAGCAAAGGGTACAGAGTCTTCAACAAGAGAACCATGATCATCGAAGAATCAATTAATGTCAAGTTTGATGAACTAAATCAACATTTAGACGATGACGATAATGAAGACATGATTACACCAAGTACAGCTAATGAAAAACCTTCACACAAAGATGCAGAACCTTCACCAGCTGAGTCTTCAAGCAAAGAAGCCGGAACCAGCAATCCTGAGGATATGCCAAAAGAGATGAGATTCTTGGCAGATCATCCAAAGGATTTGGTAATTGGTGAGATTACCAAGGGTGTAAGTACTCGTTCCTCTAATAAAGATATAGCTTCTTGTGTTGCTTTTGTTTCACAGCTTGAACCCAAAAATATTGAAAAAGCATATAGTGATAATTTTTGGTTAGATGCTATGCAAGAGGAATTAAACTAATTCGAACGAAATCAAGTTTGAGAACTTGTTTCCAAGCCCATTGATCATTCGGTCATTGGCACCCATTGGGTATTCCGAAACAAACTGAATGAGAATGGTTTAGTGACTCGTAATAAGGCTCGACTCGTAGCTCAAGGATACAATCAAGAAGAAGGTATCGACTACGATGAGACTTATGCCCAGTTGCGAGAATAGAATCCATTCGCATGTTATGTGCATTTGCATGTTTTTATAATTTCAACTTATTTCAGATGGATGTTAAAAGCGCATTTTTGAATAATTTTATAAAATAAGAAGTTTATGTAGCTCAACCTCCAGGTTTTACTGATTTAAAAAATTTTGATTATGTTTTCAAGTTGAAGAAAGCCTTATACGGTTTTAAACAAGCCCCTCGTGCTTGGTACGATCATCTAAGCTCTTTTCTACTTGACAACGATTTTTCAAAGGGAAAGGTTGACACTACACTGTTTATAAAATCTTTGAATAACAATCTTCTTTTGATTTAAATCTATGTAGATGATATTATTTTTGGATCCACTGATGGATCTCTTTGTCAAGAATTTTCAAAGTATATGCAGAATGAGTTTGTGATGAGCATGATGGAAGAGTTAAAATTCTTTCTCGGACTAGAAATGAAACAAACCAATAATGGGACGTTCATAAATCAGGCAAAGTACACAAAAGATATATTAAAGAAGTTCGACCTGGAAGCAGTCAAACCACTTAGCACTCCAATGGCGACTTCAACCAAGCTTGATATTGATGAACAAGGCAAACCCGTCGACATACGTAAGTATCGAGGTATGATCGGTAGCTTACTGTACTTAACTGCTAGTCGACCAGACACTATGTTTAGTGTTTGCTTGTGTCCACGTTTTTAAGCCAATCCTAAGAAATCACATCTGTGTGCAGTTAGGCTTATCTTCCAATACCTTAAATGCACTTCTTCTGTCGGCTTATGGTATCCTAAAACTACGTCATTTGACCTAACCGGTTATTCTGATGCTAATTTTGTCGGATGCAAAGTTGATAGAAAAAGTGCCAACGGCACATGTTATTTACTAGGAAAAGCCCTAGTCTCTTGGTTTAGCAAAAAGTAAAATTCTGTCGCATTATCAACAACAGAGGCTGAATAAATCACCGTAGGACGTTGTTGTGTACAAATTTTGTTGATGAAGCAAACTTTAGAAAACTTTGGATTGTATTACACACACATACCCATTTTCTGTGATAACACTAGTTCTATTAATTTGACTAAGAATCCTGTATGCCATTGTGGTACAAAGCATATCGAGATTCGACATTATTTTCTAAGAGATCATCAACAAAATGGAGATATAGATCTTGTATACATAGACACACAGAATCAATTGGCTGACATATTCACAAAACCTCTAGCGGAAGATTGTTTCAATTATTTACGTCGAGAATTAGAAATTTTAGATGTCAATAATATTAATTAATTTTGTTTTATTAATTAATTTATTCAATACTCAATAACTATTTTTGAGACAAGCTTACAAAGAGTCTATCTGTCACCACGACTACGGTCGAAGCGAAGAGGTACTTAATTATTCCCCGGTGAACTCCCGTTAGCTGGGACAGTACTCCTACAGCTAATCTGAAAAAGATGCTGAGTTAAGAAAATTAATTTATAAAATAATATTAATTATATTATTTGAAGTTTAAAATTACTAAACTTTGAATTAAATATTTGAAATGAGTTGATGAAAAGGATATGGCCCACAAATTTTTAAAAAAATAGGAGAACCCTAGGTGAATTCGGCTCGAGGTCGGTCCAAATTCGGCCAAAGTTCTGTTGTTGCAGTATGTTTTTAAGTCAGAACCCGAGGCCTTCTCCTATTCATCTCTCCCAAACTAATTCATCAGCAGCAGCAGTCGAAGAACCCGCAAACCCTAGCTCTTCTCCACTCCTTTTTTTTCCAATCTACGTGGAGAAATCCATCCAAAATTTGAATTCGTACGGAGAATCGCGTCCTCTACAATATACTTGATTCTCAGAAGGTATAACTCCTTCTCTCCTCCACTTTCAAATTTTTAGGGTTGCTTAGTTTTGGGAAAGAATGCCTAAGGGATTCAATCCTTTCAAGAGGAAGAAGACCAATGCCAGTGAAGAGGCATCGTCTTCTGATCCGAACATGGATTTCCTCTTTTCCTCGGTCCAATCGGATGACGGCGTGTCGGATGAGTTTTACTTCAAAACTCATGACCAAGCATTGCTTTGGTATGCCGACTTTGTTATACTATATGCACAGGCGCTCCGATTAAATAGACTGTATTTCCTGATAACCGTCCTTTCCTTGAGGCATTAGGGTTAAACCATCTCGCTACCCTACAATTCCCTATAGCAACTAATGCCCTTTGACTATTCTATTGTAACTTTGTGTTAGACACTTTTACCGTAAGAACTCGTGTTGGCGGGATCGATATCGAGTTCGATGATGTATTGCTAGCAAAAATCTTTGGTATTCCAAACGAACGTGCCCCGCTCGATGATATCACCGACTTTAATTTTTCTGAGGGCACGACTCTTGTTAGTTTCAAAAATGAGCTTTGTGCGACTGCACGTGCTCATCCTAGAAAGTTCAAGGCCAATAACTTGAACTTTTGTTTAACTACGAGTTACATTGCATCATCTATTCCACTATTCTTTCGAAATCTACTTCAAAAGATGATGTCACTGCACTATAACTCTTTGCTCTCTATCATATTCTTAAGGGGATTCCTTTTTCTGCCCCTATGACTATCATCCAGATGATGGGTAGATGTCGCGGAAGAGAACGCAACCTCTCTTATGCGATGCTTATCCCACGCATCTTTCAGCATTTTGACATAGACTTATCCACTTGCATTCTGGACCCTATGCCCATGTTTCTCAAGCTTTCTCGTCGTAGCATTGCCACTGCTCCTCCACCTCCTGCACCTGCTCCTACTGCACCTGTTCCTCCTCAGACTTACCCTATGACTTTTGAGGGTATTCACCAGCACCTCTCGGATCTACAGACTTTCTTTGTTGACACTTCTAGCAAACATGAGTTCCGTGACGTAACTCGGTTCCAGGCTATTGCCAACTTATTTGCCGATCTCCGATTTGCTCAGACGGGTCATTCTTCTAGATCTCTTCCTAGATACCCTTCTGTATCTGGTTACCGCATTGATGATGAGGCGGTCCACTCTCTGTTCCAGCCAGGGAATGACGATTGGTATCGTACTTCTGGTGCTACTCCACACACCTCTGGAGCTGGCACATCTGGAGCTGGTCCATCCAGACATGGTGGACATGCTGACACTGCAGATGATGATGATGATGACGATGACGATGAGGATGATATATGATTTGTCATACTTTTGAGGCTGATGTTATTGTCTTTGTTTACTTGGAAATGCTCCGACATTCCAAGCTAGTATCAGTACTCTTATTTGGTTATGATTTGTGATTTTTTTTGTCTGATGGACATGTTATATGCTTTCTTTAGCATTTTATTCAGTTTAGCATTTCTCATAGCATTATCTTTTATTTATGCTTCCATTTACACTGCTTGTGAAATATTCTCTGCTTATTACATTTCTTTCCTGTCTGTGACATTTATACCATGCCTTTGATAAATGTTTTTATATATCCATATTTTTGTGTTTCTTTACTGATTGTTACTTATGCATCTACTGCGGAGGAGCTTTCTCTTATGTAATTATTTTGCTAAGTGACAACGGAGGAGAAATAAGATCTAACATCTTCATGAATACAGGTTATGAACAATCTACAGGAATACAGGTTATGAACAATACACAGGAACATTTTTTGGCATATTATATAGGTAAAATTTTGATTTGATAAAGACCAAAGATGTTATATCGGTCAAGGTTTGTCAATTATCAAAATAGGGGAGATTGTTGGCCCATTGGTGATTGTCAAGCCTGATTTTAATAGTTGATCAAACTCTGTCTCGATATACGGAACAACTCAGATGTTTACTCGAGACGTTTTGGACATTGATTAAGATTGGATATCTACTCAGTTCAAGACCAAAGCTATGTTTGCCACTCGAGACTATATTTCTTTATGTATGCAATTTTTATTTTTATTGAGTCTAGGAATACATTCTACACCGAGTCGTACTTGCAAATAGGATATCCAAAATCGTTTTCAAAATTGACCTATGTTTTGAAAAACATCTCTTATTTACAAAAGCTTCTGAAGGATTTCAAAAAACCCAAAAATATTTCTTAAAATTAAACCTGACCAACCCTGACAGAACTCGGCCAGAGTTCGGTCAAGGTGAACGTTATATGAACGTTGATTTTTGAACTTGGTCTCCCTTCAGTTGCGGTTTGTTATATAGAATTCTGTCCGAATTCTGCTAGATTTCTGCCTTTGGGAAAACTATAAATAGAGAGAAATTCTGATCTTTTAAAATCACTCATTCACTTTCATCTCTTCTCTTCTAAAGCTTATGTTTCTTCCAAAGAGTTTTCTAAAAGCTTTCATTTTCAAATTTCAAGCCAATTACAATTCTCTAGTCAATTTGCCGGTACGGTACGGTCTAGAAGATTTCAGAAAAATTGTAATCAGAGGCTTGATTGAAGAAAGACTCTTCAAAACTAAAGTTGGTCGAGTTCTTCGTATCAAAGCTCGCATCTATAGAAGTTGCAAGGACTTCATATGAAAACTTGCGAGATTTTCCAATAGTGGATTCAACTGGAAGCTAGAGTTCTTCCAACTGGACAAGTCCTCACCAAAAAAAAAACCAGTATAAATCTCTATGTTTGCGTTTGCCTTCTGATCTCTTATCTTACAGTTATTACTTTATAATTATTATTATTTTTTTGATCTAACTGCTAACAAGTTTTTAATTAGCAATATTTTGCTGCCTACTCTATTCACCCCCTCTAGAGTATTCTGCTTTACAACTTCGTTCCTACAATATTATCAGTCCCTTGTAGAATATATAAATGCTTCACAAGATAGATAGATTTGGACAAATCATTGGTAGGGTTGTAGTGTAATCTGGCATTAGCCTATCTTGACTATAGGTTTATACTAGTGAACTTTGTGTGTATTGAATAGAACCACTTGAGGTTGTTCTCTTTGTACTGACTATATATGAGAAACAAATACCTCAGTTATTATAGATGCTTGTGCTCTTAATCTGGATATAATAATGGGCATGTATATGTAGTGTGTATTACTTTGATTCATAAAAGAATAAGATTCATAATGAGTCAATAACCTCTTTGAATTGGGTAATGACATTATGTGTATGATGGATTGTTGGTTATAAAAGGAATCTATGTCCCGATGTATCTGGTTGATGATGTCGTGTTCGAGATGAACACGGGATACCTAGACCCGTTAGGAGATCTAAACCTAATTTCTCCTCACGATCCCTACCATAGCCTATATATACCTCCTATTCTCTGGCCGTCATATGTATCCTAAGGAGAGTATTGTTTGCCATAAAAAAAATCAAAGACAGGTATTACAGAACACTAAAATTGATTGCAAACTCGCTTGTACAAAGAAAAGCCTAGAAAGAAATCCTAGGAAACAATCTAAGTACAATTGTTTAGTTTTGGTTCTGGGGGTGACGGTGGAGGCTCGGGAAAGTGCTATCAACTCTTTCTTACTCCGTGGACTATCTGACGCAGTCTTTAGATCTTGAAGAAATTGCTTTCTTGAAGGTTGCCAGCCTTTTGCAGGGGTGTGGCACCCTGCTATTTATAATAGAATATGTGTTGAGCTATATAGATGTCATGCGGTCATGTGGCTAATTGACACGCGAAGACCCGCTCTTTGGCTGCCATCTGTCGATTTGTTGGGATTTTGTTGTAGCAAATCTGGGTACTTTAGGACTTGGTCAGATTGCCACGTGTCCTGTCGCAGGATTCATTTTTAGCTGTATAGATCTCTAAGTTTTCGACCATGTGGGGCCGCATGAGCCTTATACGGCTTAGGTCGCAGACTTCCTTAGCCCAGACATAGCTTGAGGATTTAAGCCGCATAGATTCTGTATTTCGGCCGCATAAAGCTCATGCGACTTGGATCACAGTTACTCTTGGCTGCATGAAGTTTGGCAACTATGGGGCCGCATATGTCTGAGCCGCATAAGGTTCATGCGGCTTAGGTGACACTCCTTCTGGCCGCATGAAGGCGTATAAACCTTGCTTTTGGGCGACGTCTCACGTCTTATCTTTTTTTCAAAGTGTCAGAGCTATCATTTTTGTCAGTTTTGACAGGACTTGTCAGCTTTATCAACTGAACTGCTCCTCTTGGCCGCATATCTTTCTTCTGTAGCTGGTTGTCGACGGGCCGCATATGTCATTGAACCAGTCATGCTACTTTCTTTTATGCGGACCTGTTTGGCCCAAAGTACCTATGCGGCAATTTGTAATCCGCATGAACCCCATATTTTTTATGCTTCTACAAGACCCCCTTCAAAGTTTTCAAATTGCAAATTTGGAATACTTTGAATAAGAAGCATTGAAAGTAGAGTTGTTTAGGTGTGGCAATCCTATCAGAGGTAGCATGGACGTGATAGGTTTGGGTACTTTTGCTGGGTATTTTATGTGGACTTATCATCCTTGGCGTACCTTGGTTTTAGGTACGGATAATAAGTTGATAGAGGGAACCATCATATTTACTCAGAGGTAGTCAGAACATGGTAAATATAGGGTTGATGGTAATGAGGATGTGGTGGGAGTGGACTCAGATAAGGATACATAGAACAATTCAGAGGTAATATGGACGTGGAAGTTCTACGTAACGGGTAATGAATGCCACGGAACAACTGGGTTCCAGAAGCATATGATTGTGAAAAAGGGGTGCATGTACTAGAGGACCTAATACAACATTTGTGTTTGATAAAGAACATCCCACTGGGTTTTTTTTGTGTGGACCTATTGCCCCTTTGTGCATCTGGAAATACGAGCAAATAGATTTAAATAATATTTTATGGACCTAATAGTCTTTGGTGCACCGATTGTGCGAGTAATAGATTAGGATAGCTTTTATGGACTTATTACCCTTTTTGTGTACTGGCGATGCGAGTACTGATAATAAGTGGAGAGGAAACCAACATATTTACTCAGAGGTAATGAGAACGTGGTAAATATGGGTCAAAATAGAGCCTTCCTACTCAGAGGTAATGAGGACATGGTAGGAGTAGGCATAATAGGGGTACACAGAACAACTCAGAGGTGCTATCAACGTGGAAGTTCTATACATTGGGTGATTTGTTTGTGATGGATGGAAAAACAACTCAGAGGTAATATGGACGTGGTTGTTTTTTCCATTGGGGAATTTTCTAGACCTATTACCCTTTTTGTGCACTGATGGTGCGAGTAATAGATTAGGACAAGTTTTATGGACCTACTACCCTTCTGCGCACTGGTGGTGCGGGTAATAGATTTTGAGGCAAATTCTTGGTGGAGAAAAGATATGACCAGAAAGTTCATAGATATGGCCAAGAGATGAGATATGAATTCATTTGGAGTAGTCAGAGAGTAAGTTCAGTGGTACCTGAGGGTACATAACTCAACATTCTGGAAGATTTGAAGTCAGCGTGTAAGTTCAGCGATACCAGAGGGTATATAACTCACAATCTGAGAGATATTTGGAAGGTGTCGTTTAGACATAGTATTTTTTGAGGAACTTGCCGTTGATGGGCATCATAAGCAAGTCTTCATTTTGTTTTGCGAGATGGTACGTGCCGTTGGAGAATACGGTCTCAATGATGAACGAACCCTCCCATTTAGGCTGGAATTTGCCGGGGGTCATGTGAGTCATGACCATTGGTCTGCGAATGCCTAAGACAAGATCGCCAACTTGGAATATTCTATGTTTGACTTTCTTGTTTAAAGCCCGAGATATGCGCGCTTGGTAGAACTCTATGCTTTTTTGAGCTTATAAATGTTTCTCATCTAATGCTTCCAACTCTTGTAGCCGTCGGCGGTAATTATCGTCCACCGTTAACCGGTAAGTAAGGGCCACTCGAAGTGAGGGAATCTGAGTCTCCAATGGGAGGACTGCCTTGCTCCCGTAAACCAAGGGGAACGGTATATTTCCTGTAGCCGTTCGAATTATCGTGCGATACGCCCATAAGCACTCGCCAAGCTTTTCATACCAGTCGCATTTGTTTGCAGACACGAACTTTTTGAGGAGCTTGATTATGGTTTTGTTGAAAGCTTCAGCCAGACCGTTGACCGATGGGTTATATGCTGTCGACGCCATGTTCTGAATCTAATTCTTGTCAAAAATTGATAGAAAGCGTGGCTTGCGAACTGCGGACCATTGTCGTGAATAATCCTCCGGGGTAGTCTAAAATGGTAGATGACGTGATATTTTATGAAGCTAATCACGTTCGATGTCTTAACCTCTGCCAACGGAACAACTTCTGCCCATTTAGAGAAGTAATCGGTGATTGCAAGTATGAACCGATGCCCTCTAGATGACGGCAGGGTGATTGGCCCAATGATGTCCATTCCTCATACTTCAAATGGCCAAGAGGCCACTATCAGATGCAAGAATTCAGATGGCAGGTGTATGAAATCTGCAAGAATCTGGAAAGCCTTGCACTTCTTTGCATATTCAACTGCATCTGTTACCATTGTGGGCCAGTAATAACCCATCCGGCAGAGACAATCTTGTAATTTTGGGCCAGGTTGGTGAGGTCATGAGCTTCACGTAAGGCTGCTTTGGCTTCTGCATTTGACAAGCATCTCAAAAGTAGCCCATCGTAGGATCGTCGATATAACATTTTCGTCTACGTATCGTAGAAGGATCTGAGGGAGCATCTTCTGATTGAAGTTGCTTCCTTCACATTCTCTGGCAGAATTCCATAGACTGCAAAGTCGATGAACGGGCGTTTCCAGTCTTGCATGTCGTTGGTTATCTGGGCGGAGTAACTCATACCCAGTTGAAGATTGTTCCTGGGACAGACTAGTTCGTGGCCTATTATGTCGACTAGATGATGAGTGTTATTTGGAAGCGCCAAGAAAGCGACGAGACCTGCTAGGACATCGACTTCGATATTTTGGAGCCTAGAAACGTGCTCTATAAAGAACCCCTCCAAGGTTGTAATGATGGCAATTGTTGTCTGATAATAGGGAATCAGGTCCTCGTTACGAACCTCGTATGAACCTCGGATCTGGTTAACAACCAACTGGGAGTCACCATATGCTTCCAGGTACCTGATCCCCACTTCTTTTATGAGTTGGAGCCCGATGACTAGAGCATTATATTCGGCTACGTTGTTCGAACAGGGTTCTGTAAGAGAATATGCCCGATTGACTACTAGTACAGAGGAAGAAATTAATACCACCCCGACTCCAGCAACGATATCACCTTGTGGCCCCATTCTTGTAGCACCATCGAAGAACATTCGCCAAATAGCGTCGTGCGAAGTCATGTTCGAGGCGACGACTTTATCATGAATTTCTTCATAAATTCTAGCTGTTTTTGAGCCTGGATGGGCTGCTAAGAAGTCAGGCAGGGCTTGACCTTTGATAACCTTCTGTGGATCAAAAACCATGTCGTATGGAGATAATAGTATCGCCCAGGTGGCCAGACGAGAACTGAGTGCGCCTGGCTTGGTTATGAGAACTCTGAGAGGATTAATTCGTAAAACAACATGGATGGTCTGCCCTGTCACATAGTTTCGTGTTTTCTGAATGGCGAACAATGTAGTACCCTATTCCGCTCAGTCAATCGGAGGAATAGGAACGCCGACGGCGTTCGAAATTAGCCTTACAACGGCTGTTCGAAGACATCGCTCGGTCGAGGTGACCGCTCGCTCAGGTGGGATAGTTTCGGTGAACTTGCCTCATCTTAGCCTTCACATAATAAATCATATGTTTTCAACTTGCATAAGTAGGCTTAATAATAAAAGAGATGAATCCACATAGCTAAAGGGAGTAATCCCGACGGGTCGAATTGAGATAGAATATGGAAAGGTCCAACAGTCAGCTTAGAGTTGGTGCACGGCGTGCTTTAAAAATGACACTCGGTCCTTCGTCCCGTGGCTTGGGAGAAGGAAAAGTTGGTCTTCTCCACAAGCTAAGAGTTAGCCAAATTCATAGTCGTCGCCCGCATAAATGCTTCATAAAGCATGCACGGTGCCATCACCCAAGGCTTGGCATAGCCTTGGCTTGCCCATGAGTTAAGTTGCGTTGAGCGGCTTGTGACCTAAGTCTAGGCACCTGATTGACTTGGTCGTGCAAGTCTAATGCGTGCACGGCATGATCCGTAAAGGCAAAGCTTGACGCAGCCTTTGCTCGTTAAGTTGTTGCGAAGTTAAGTTAGGCAAAGTTATGCCGGTCAACCTTAGACATTACAAGTACCATCCCATTCTTTCGCGGTTTGTCAAAGTTAAGTAGTCCTACGATCTCAAGGCCTGTCGACTTGGGCAGGAGTGTCGCGTAGAGCACAATTGGCCTAAGGCATGATGCACGGACTTAGTGTTTAAGGAAAGGACCACACTTGATTCAAGTGAGTTTTGGATAAAGGACTATCAAATAGGCATTCATGAGTTGAATGAAATGATATGGTAACATAAAAAGAATGCTCGCGACCGTGGGTCATCGAGGGGTCTCAAGGATAGAAGTCCTGAACGTTGTTTTGAAAGAGAGGGTAACACTGAAGGAAAAATGACTGTGTGAGACGTCAGTTTGAGTCGGGTCTTGCATGGTCATTGGATAACTTGTCGACAAGGTAGAGTTTCCCCGTAACGGCAACCCAGGGCCATGGGACCATTTTGTCCTAAGAAAATACGGTGATAGCTGTGCTGAATCGATAGCACCGTGTTAGTCGGGGACTTCCAGGGGGCTAGCTACCTTGCGCTGGAAGGGTCCCGGCCAACCACAAGCTATGAGTCCAGGAATAGCTTGTTATGCTAGTGACCTCATATAGATGAGTCGGCATGGGTGGCGATCCCCGTATATGCCTTTGGATTGAGTCGAGTATTGAGTGTAGAATATCAAGGAAGTCGAGTTGAATGTGTGAGTATAATTGGAACACAAAATATTGGGCCTAAGATTTGGTTACAACATAGGCGACGTGCTTTGACACGAGATGTGGCGTCGAGTCTTGAGTTGTCGGCATATAAGTTGCATAAGTTGGTTTGAGTTGTCTTGAGTTTAAGTCGGGAAAATGTCGCAAGGCAAAGTTGGTCAATTGACATTTAGTCCACAAGTCCTAATTAGGTAAGTTGGTGATTGAAGTGGAAAGGGCCGCGAGGCAGCAATATGGTTGGTTCTCATTGAGTTGCGAGGCACGGCCTCAACAAGGACTTATAGCATGATCATACGGGAATGGAGTCTTATCGCGTAGTTGCGTCTCTGATTTTGGCCGAAAGACAAGCACGACTTGATAGGTTAACGATGTTGAGTCGACGTTGTTGCTGCAAGCACGGGGTGATCTAGAGACACAAAATAGGCCAAAGCGTCGGTCCTAAAATAATCCTAAGGCAAGAGTAAAAAGACAATCAAAAGGGCTATGTTGCACGAAGTAAATCAAATGTGTTGGTTTTGTATGGGTGGGCGAGGAGCTCATTCCACCAGTACAATTAAGTACTGACACCCATATAGTTTTCATGCGTAGGCACAGGTAGAAGCTCGTGGCACAGAGCTTGCTTGGATGCGTCGAGGCACAGAGTTCCTTGGCGATTCGAAGCGTGCGGACGCATGTATTCAAGACTTATACAGGACATAATGTATAGACGTCACCTTCCAAAGCATCCGCTGGCGCAAGACATGTATTGAGAGATGAGAGAGAGCAGAGTGACTTATAATGTGAGCTTGAGAGACATGTAATCTTGGCCTTGCGCCCCATTATAACCTTTGTTTCAATATCAATAAAGAGCTTCTTTGAATAACTTGTGTTTTATTTTAAAATTTCTGCTGCTAGTATTCAACATCTCGGCATGGGGCTTCTGTGCGACGACCCCGTCGCAGCCGCTGAAATCGGCCGTTATGGAACCCGCCTTGTACGAGCGCAACCTAGGCTCGTGCGGTATCACGCCTTAGCGAGGACGATCGCTCCTATGGGAGCGGGGCGTGATATAATGGTATCAGAGCACGGCTTTACGTCCTTGGACTATCGATTGAATTCTTTAACTCGTTATTTCCGCAAACTCTGTTGCTTCTGCAAGTTGATATCGTTGGTGCGCTCTCTCTCACATGTCCCACGGGATGTCCATACAATAAGTCTAAATAATTTGCAAAACATAGGAGAACAATTTTTGACAAGAAACAAAAAGGTGGTTTGCGTAGGCACGATTGGCTAAGTCGGGCTGGGCATATACACCAAAGTTGTGTCGACCTTAGAAAAGTCGACTGCGGGAATTGAATAGTGTTGAGCAAGAATGAATTGAACTCGATTGAGTAAAGTGAGATGACTATCGATAAGGGTGCTATCGAGCGACGATAACATCGGTACGATATAGATGAGCGTGCTTGGAAATTGAAGAATGGTTCGAATGGAAAATTTGAAGAAGTGGATTTTGATTCGAATGATAGTTGAGGATTTGATAAATGACTTCATCCCTGAGTGGTACATGCGATAGCCTCAGGGATGTCAATCGATCGATTAAGGATACGGAGAGTCGGTGAGTCTTTCAGCAAGTGTCGCACATATGCAAAGCCTTAGATCGAGTGCGATTGAGTGAGTCATTGTCTTGAAGTTTGATAAGTGGATTCAAACAAATTAGAAATTGACATGCACGGAATATGCACGGGATTGAGGATTACGCAAGTATGAAACGCAAAAATGAGCGAGTAGATAAAATCGAATCGAAGAAAAAGTTAAGGTGTAGCGAACGTATGACTTGATTGAAGAAATTGATACGGATCATATACGAAAAGTTAGCACGACATATAGATAGCGTGCATGAAAGGTTTGATTTTAAAGTTACGCGAATGACTCTAAGGATTTGATTGAACGTTGCTCGATGATTGAGTTAACAAAAGGATAAAGCGAATTAAGGAAATGCATTGGTCGATGACTTAAGATAGACGGACGAATATACGTAATTTCAAATTTGAACGAATTGATGCTGTAAACGATTCGAGGGATAATGATCAAACTTGAATTGAATGTCAAGGAGATTATCCAGTCAGACGATAACATCATTCGCACGACTCAAAATTGGTTGCAAAGGAAGATCGTCAGGTTACGCATATCGTCGATGGTATTGAGGCGTATCAAAGATCGATATACGATAACTAGATGGTACTCTGACTCGGCGAATGACGATCGTGCAAGTATTATTATTCGGTTGGATGCTATACTTAGGATTTTGATTGAGATAAATGTTAGATGAAAATGATCGTGTCTTGATGGTTACGTTGATAGCCACAACGTCGACGATCTTATCTTGTGCGAGTGCAACTCTAGCCTCGCACATGCGTCGCGTCAGATTTGGGGCGATCGTTCTGCGTGAGCGCTGACATGGTGATTCATGTCGCGGGAATGATCGAACCCGAAAAATCAGGATGCGGCAACTTTGATTGTTTCGACTTGTTGGTTTGATATTAAGGAAAATTCGAGGATGTTTGGACTGGTGATTGACGATGGAGTAAACTCGAGGATTGAATAGATCCAATCCGCGTATCGAAAATAAAATTAGTCTAGACTCAAATAAGAGTTACGTCCCGATAAGGATGATCATCCCGCGGGAGCGTGCATGGTGATTCATGCCCAACGTGGATAATCTGAATCGTATGAGATCGGGGCGCAACATATTGTTAAGTCGGACGACCTTGTGATCGATTACGTGAATTGGAATAGATGACTTAGGGAATGTGGAATGTGAAATTTTGGTTTAGCGATGAATTATGTCGTAGCGTGCTTGACTTGGAGATTGATAGGCTGATTATGTCGAACGTGTTCGAAGAGATAGACTATACAAAATGGCTTCATGAATGAGCGATATGTTCTTGTCAAGGAATTGGTTGAAACGTGAGTTATCGTAGGATGGCTTTGCTGAATGACTCAGACACCGTGCGACGAATGTTTAGATGTGTGTAGGAAATCGATGCACGATGTTTAGAAATTGGAGTAATGCGAGCTTGGGTAGAAAACCCCGTACTATTAACTTGGTTTGACCTTAGGATGGGGTCAGTGTTGATATCGTTGTTTGGGAACTATGATTCCAATACTGACGGAAAGATATAGCCAAGTGGTTAGGCAGACGTTCGAGTGCGAAGTGGTAGAATTTGTGGAGGCACCACTCGCGAGTCTCGGCTGACATGCACGTATATCAGGGACGCCCGAATATGTGCACGATCCGACTCGAGTGGTGATGGCGAATTCTCTATCATGAGGCTTGGCTGAAATGCATGTATTTTGAAGACGCCTAGAATATGTGCACGATCCAACTAAGTGATACGTTAAATCAAGTGAGACTTGAGGAAAGGAGAAATATCGAGGATTTTGAGATCATGAGTTTTGAAGAAAGGATTGAGGGTAGCACGAGCGTGGCTCGAGTTTGAGAAATGCCTAGGGAAAATGTACGCAAGAGTCGTTGAATGTCGAGTGATAAGTCAATGAGTAAGTACTCAGTTAATTTCGGGGATGAAAATTTTTCTGAGTAGTGTATAATGTAGTGCCCCATCCCGCTCAGTCAATCGGAGGAATAGAAACGCCAACGGCGTTCGGACTTAGCCTCACAACGGCTGCTCGAAGACATCGCTCGGTCGAGGCGACCGCTCGCTCAGGTGGGGTAGTTTCGGTGAACTTACCTCATCTTAGCCTTCACATAATAAATCGCATATTTTCAACTTGCACAAGTAGGCTTAATAATAAAAAAGATGAATCCACATAGGTAAAGGGAGTAATTCCGATGGGTCGAATTGAGATAGAATATGGAAAGGTCCAACGGTCAGCTTAGAGTTGGTGCACGGCGTGCTTTGAAAATGATACTCGGTCTTTCGTCCCGTGGCTTGGGAGAAAATAAAGTTGGTCTTCGCCACAAGCTAAGAGTTAGCCAAATTCATAGGCGTCGCCCGCGTAAATGCTTCATAAAGCAGGCACGGTCCCATCACCAAAGGCTTTGCATAGCCTTGGCTTGCCCATGAGGTAAGTTGCATTGGGCGGCTTGTGACCTAATTCTAGGCACCCAATTGACTTGGTCGTGCAAGTCGAATGTGTGCACGACACGATCCGTTAAGGCAAAGATTAACGCAGCCTTTGCTCGTTAAGTTGTTGCGAAGTTAAGTTAGACAAAGTTATGCCAGTCGACATGAGACATTACAAGTACCATCTCGTTCTTTCGTGGTTTATCAAAGTTAAGTAGTCCAACGATCTCAAGGTCCGTCGACTTGGACGGGAGTGTCGTGTAGAGCACGGTTGGCCTAAGACACGATGCACGGACTTAGTGTTTAAGGCAAGGACCACAGTTGATTTAAGTGAGTTTTGGAGAAATGACTGTCAAATAGGCATTCAAGAGTTGAATGAACTGATATGGTAACATGGAAAGAATGCTCGCGACTATGGGTCATTGAGGGGTCTCAAGGATAGAAGTCCTGAACGTGGTTTTGAAAGAGAGGGTAACACTGAAGGAAGAATGACTGTGTGAGACGTCAGTTTGATTCGGCTCTTGCATGGTTATTGGACAACTTGTCGACAAGGTAGAGTTTTCCCGTAACGGCAACCCAGGGCCATGGAACCGTTTCGGCCTAAGGAAACACGGTGATAGCTGTGTTGAATCGATAGCATCGGATTAGTCGGAGACTTCTAGGGGACTGGCTACCTTGTGCTGGATGGGTCCCGGCCAACCGCAAGCTATGAGTCTAGGAATAGCTTGTTATGCTAGTGACCTCATATAGATGAGTCGGCATGGGCGGCGATCCGCGTATATGCCTTTGGATTGAGTCGAGTGTTGAGTGTAGAATATCAAGGAAGTCGAGTTGAATGTGTGAGTATAGTTGGAACACAAAATGTTGGGCCTAAGATTTGGATGCAACGTAGGCGACGTGCTTTGACACGAGATGTGGCATCGAGTCTTGAGGTGTCGGCATATAAGTTACATAAGTTGGTTTGAGTTATCTTGAGTTTAAGTCAGGAAAACACCATAAGGCAAAGTTGGTCGAGTGACCTTTAGTCCACAAGTCCTAATTGGGTCAGTTGGTGATTGAAGTGGAAAGGGCCGTGAGGCGGCGATATAGTTGAGTCTCATGGAGTTGTGAGGCATGGCCTCAACAAGGACTTATAGCACGGTTACACGGGAATGGAGTCTTATTGCGTAGTTGCGTCTTTGATTTTGGCCGAAAGGCAAGCACGACATGATAGGTTAACGATATTGAGTCGACATTGTTGTTACAAGCACGAGGTGATCTAGAGACACAAAATAAGCCAAGGCGTCAGTCCTAAAATAATCCTAAGGCAAGAGTAGAAAGATAATCAAAAGGGCTATGTTGCACGAAGTAAATCAAACGTGTTGGTTTTGTATGGGTGAGCAAGGAGCTCATTCCACCAGTACAGTTGAGTACTGACACCCACATAGTTTTCATACGTAGGCACAGTTAGAAGCTCGTGGCACGGAGCTCGCTTGGATGCGTCGAGGCACGAAGTTCCTTAGCGATTCGAAGCATGCGATCACATGTATTTAAGACTTATACAGGACATAATGTATGGACGTTACCTTCCAAAGCATCCGCTGGCTCAAGACATGTATTGAAAGATGAGAGAGAGCAGAGTGACTTGTAATGTGAGCTTGAGTGAGCTTGAGAGACTTGTAATCTTGGCCTAGTGCCCCATTGTAACCTTTGTTTCAATATCAATAAAGAGCTTCTTTGAATAACTTGTGTTTTGTTTTAAAATTTTTACTGCTAGTATTCAACGTCTCGGTATGGGACTTCTGTGCGACGACCCCGTCGCAGCCGCTGAAATCGGCCGTAATGGAATCTGCCTTGCACGAGCGCAACCTAGGCTCGTGCGGCATCATGCCTTAGCGAGGACGATCGCTCATACGGAAGAGGGGCGTGACAAACACTAGGGCAAGGCACTCCTTCTCCACGACGGTGTACCTATGTTCCGGTCCTACCATCATCCGATTGAGATAGTAAATGACTTGTTCATGTCCTGCGTCATTATTTTGTGCTAGCAGAGCACCGAGGGAGTGTTCCATCACCCGTACATAGAGTAGGAATAGCTTTCCGGCTACCGGGGCTACCAGAACTGGTGGATTCATTAGGTACTCCTTAATATCATCAAAGGCACGCTGACATTCCTCGTTCCATACAAAAGAGACACCTTTCCTCATGAGTTGAGTGAAGGGTTGACATCGCCCTGAGAGGTTAGATATAAACCTCCTGATATAGGCTAGTCTTCCCTGAAGGCCGCAGAGTTCGCGGAAATTCCTTGGTGGATTCATCTCCAGGATTACTTTTGTTTTGTCGGGATCTATGTAAATGCTCCGAGAAACAATGACAAAGCCCAAGAACTTTTCGCTGTATACCCCTAGGAAAGACTTGGTGGGATTCATCTTTAGATTGTGTGCTTGCATAAGGTCGAACACGGTCCTCAAATCGTGTAAGTGATCGTCTTTGGAGAGGCTCTTGACGGCGATGTCATCAACGTAACACTCCACCGTCTTGCACAAATAATCTCTGAAGATGACACTCATAGCCCGTTGATTTGTAGCACCAGCGTTCTTTAGGCCAAAGGGCATGACCGTATAACAATATACACCGATCGACATTCGAAATGATGTATGCTTATCGCCATCAGGAGACATTTGATTTGATTGTATCTTGAAAAGCCATCCATAAAGTATATGTACTCGAAACACGTATTATCGATTATTATGTCGGTAATCGGAAGAGGGAATTCATCCTTGGGGCATGCTACATTCATATTATGAAAATCGATACAAATTTGGATCTTTTTATTCTTTTTGATGACTGGTACTACGTTGGCTACCCAGTCTGGATACTGCTCTTCATGGATGAAACTGCTAGCTATAAGCTTGTTCACTTCCACTTCGATAGAATTCATGATGTCTGGATGACATTGCCGCTGCTGTTGCTTGACTGGTTTTACGTCTGGGTAAATGTTGAGCTTATGAAGTACGATTTTAGGATTTAGCCCTGGCATGTCTTCGTAACTCCAAGCAAAGACGTCGATGTATTCCCTGACGAGTTGTAACAACGACTTCCGTTCGTCGTCTGTCAGGATTTTACTAACAAAGATTAGCTTTGGAGAGGTTTCATTGCCAAGGTTAACTTGCATAACATCATCCTCAGTGGAAGGATCATGAAGTTCAAAGCGTTTCTCCTATTGTGCATCTAGTTGCTGGACCCACGGCTCGAACTCAAGTGGTTCAAGTAGGTTTTCGTCTTTCTCTTCGATATCAGCGGATGTCATGTTAACAGATAATGTCTGTCTGAATATATCTCTAAAACTGTTATCGGAGACGTAAATGGGTGATTCGGACGAATGAGAGTGCCACTCGCATTCTTCATCAGTACTTTCGAGCATTGTTGGTGGAGTAACATACCCGATGCAGCGTCTAGATTTGTGATAATGATCCTGAGGTTTCCCTGTCGGTACCGGTGGCTATAAAGGCAGTCGCCGACCACTGCCATGATTTAGGCCCAAGGTAGCCTCCAAGTCATACCCCTACTTTTGTATGAAGTATTTGGCTTGAGGACTATTCAAGTAGAGCGGTAGTCTTCCAGCGTCGGGTCTGAGGTCGGACTCTTATGGCGTAAAAGATTGAGGACCTTCTTTTCGACCAAAGATGATTGTGTGGTCCCATCTTCTTCTGTCTGGGACCGGAAAGTAAGTGCCTTTTATGAGAGCAAGTCAATTTGGGGTATGGACAGTTGTCACCCGTGTGTGCAGGCTAACATATAGACAGTCCGGTGCGACATACATTAGATTAGGCTTATCATACTCAGATAGTCTAACGGCAGCCTCTTATTGATGAAATAAGAAATTTTATCCACAGGGATTACATCATCAGAAGAGGGGCTATCTACTTGTGTAACCAGGTATTTGGCGAGTCCTTCGTCCTCCTTGGCTACCCCCTGCGAGCTTAGAGGTCGGATGCTGTCTTGGGCAACTTGACCACCAAGGGTTCTGCTTGAGGTATTGACTTGCCTGAGAGTGTTGGATCGACACTTGGCTGCTGGCTCGTCTTGGAAAGACGGATGACAATTGGCTCAGTAAGGGACTTTGTATCTTCCGGTCGCCTTTGAGTAGATTTTGGCAATTAGATTACCATCGGTGTTATAGAGGGCCTTGCATCTTCCTGTTGCCTTTGATTGGACATCGACAGCTGGATCACCATTGGCCCAACGACATGTTTTGGCTCCTGGTTGGATCCCGGGAGACGGATGACCATTGGTTCCAACTACGTAGGTATGACAGGAGAACTGAGCACCTCTTTATGCAAGGTTGCGACAAGGGATACGGCCTTGCCCGGTTTGCGGGCTTGGAGACGAATTCTCAAGGTTCTTCTAGCCCTATGATGGTTTCCACCTTGTCAGTTATATGTTTCCTGGATTCGTCATATAGACAAGCCTCCGAAGAGTAATAAGATTCAACCCCTTTGAAGGGATCAATGTCGACGAATTCAGTTTTTACGGAACCATGCTTACTGACATACTTGAAACACTGGTAAAGGGTGGATGGCACGATCATATAGTCATGAATCCACGGACGTACCAGGAGGATGTTGTAGGAGGTGTCTGCATCTATAACGTAGCAGGTAACATCCATCTTCAGGTCACCAATCTGGCACTTCAACCGGATCTTCCCTAGGGGGTAGCTTCTTCCTGAGTTAAAACCGCTAATAGTAGTGTTGGTTGCTGCTAGCCGATGCATAGGAATGCCAAGAAGTTGGAGCAAGCTTTTCGGGATGATGCTTATTGACGAGCCAGGGTCGATATGCATCCGATCTACCTTGATGTCGCCAATGTATCCAGTGTAATACAAGGGACGATCATACAAATTGGACTTGATCAACATTTTCTGAGGAGTAAATATGATGTTGGGCATTGCATTTGTGCTATCGCCGCCCTGTAAATCTGCTTACGGGACTTCTCATGGAGGCTTGACCTGGGCTAGGTAGGCGTCAGCATTTTGGAATGCTTTGCTTAATGCGACACGAAGATCCTTGGAGAGCCTTAGGAGCTCGTATAACGACAACTTTGCTGGCGTATTAGCCAATTGTGCTAATATGTCAAAGTTGTAAGGTCTCTCCAGTCCCTGAGGTACATCATTATGGAGTGGCATGTCGAAGCGGTTTTTTTTTGTTTTGGACTTATCTGCCAGTGGAGGCTGAGATGGCCTTGGAACATCAGAGGAAGACAACGTTGTCGGCTGAGGATCTTCGGCTGAACTATCCCGTACGGGCTGGACTTTTGCTCCAGACTGGGTAACAATGGCTGCAGCTTCCTCAGCCTCGGCTGAAATTGTATGGCAGGCTCTAGACTTTCTGCCATTTTTCGTGCTGGTAGGAGATGACACCCCCTGGGTAACTTCGGGCACCAAGTCTGGATGCACCCACATGATCTCTCCTCGCGATATGGTGAGGGGTACCAATCCAGATGTCTGGCTCCGGACGGATGGAAGGTTAGTAACCTCCATCGTTGCTAGAGGGACAGGTATGACCCCGTCTGGAGTGCTTGTTGGAGGGAAATTGCCGAACTGAATAGACACCATGTTTGCCGCCACGGTAACCTCTTCAAAGTCTATCGACAGAACTTTGGAGTCGATAAGACTCTGAATGTACCGCTTTAATTAGAAGCAATCATAAGTGGCATGATGGACATAGCGGTGGAAGTGATAATACTTTGGGTCCTCCATTTCTGCTGCTCGGGGCTCGCGCCTTAGTGGAGGGAGCTGGATCCTACCCCCTTGCAAGAGCATGTCGAAAATAGGTTTGACATGACTATCTTTAAATGAGTAATTAACTATAGGCCACGGACCTTCCTCCTGTTTTTGTTTGGGCTTCGGAGTCGCATCAGTGATCATGACCTGTTTGCCCTTATTGTCCTGGCTGATGGTGACGCCACTATTGTTGTTGCTGGGGGTAGAACCAGGACGTCTGCTTTTATCCTCTTCATCTGGGATGTGTAATCCCAACTGGTGAGCTTTTTTCAATTTTGCCTCTGCATTGGTAGCACTTATGATGAAGGTCGTCCAATCCCTGAACTGATCATCACCCATCCAGAGGCTAATTGCAGGGGGCAGCTTCTTCTGGCAGATTTTAATCAAGGAGCTCTCGGGATTGCCTTGGGGCAATCTCATCGCGGTTTGGCAAAACCGCTCGATATAGTTCCTTGTTAGCTTATTTTCTCCCTGACCGATGTCCATGAGAGATGACATCGTTACATCATGCCCCACTTCATAGAATCTTTCCAGAAACATGTGTTTGAAGCAGTCAAAAGAATGCATGTAGTTGTCGGGGAGGTTGCGGTACCAGTCGAATACGATCCCCTCCAATCCTCTGATGAATAATTGCGTGAGAATGGCATCACTATGCGGCAAATGGTCGGTTGTGACCTCAAAGTAAGTCATGTACCGACTAGCAGAGGTCTTTCCATCATAAGAATCGATATGGAACGGCTTGTACCGTGGTTGAAAAGGCACGTCTCTCCATGCAACGTGATATGACTGCCGTATTCTAAGATTCCGAGTGGAGTCTCGGACATTGAACATTGTACGAAGCTCCTGGACTTCCCTCCTTTCCTCTTTGGCTTCATCTGTAGCTGAAGGAATGGATGCTGCTAACGGATCATCACCCAAAGAAGGGGCGATCGTGTTGGAGTCCGTGTTGACTGCGGGTCCCAGTCTTGTTTGTTCGGACGTCCTCGCTGGTTGAATTGGCAAGGCGGCTTTAATCTCGTCCACGGACTTGACCAAGGACAAGAGCAAGGCTTCCAGCACTTCTAGCCGTTGTCGGTTAGAAGGCACTTCATGATCATCGTCAGCCATAAAGACTGTCCTCACGTGGGTAGAGGTGGAAGGGATTGTGGCAGAGGTACTCTCTGTACCGTACCTTTGTATAGAGAAATTGTCAGAAAATATTGGAATATCATCTTCCTCTGACTCGGAAGGGGTGCTACCCCCTGTGTAGGAAGCCGCATCGTCTTGGTGAGGGTGGTGGCCCTCAGGGAAATCCAAGTCTGTTGTACAGTTCTGGAGGACCTCTACCCCCGGTATGTGCTCTTGGTACACCGGGTTGTCGCATACATTAAGGGGACCACTACCCCCAGCTTCATCTACTATCAAGGAAGCCGAAGGCGCACCCCCGGGTGCCGGAAGCTTTTTTGGATCGAGTGCCTAAATAGACACCCCTGGTGGTTGTCGATAAGAACCCCCCAGATGAGGGTCTCCGTACAATATTGGCTGAGATGGCCGGGCTGGAAGAGCCTATCTTCTTTCCTTCCTTGCCAGGAGGAACCTTTTGAGTTGAATTACAGGAGGCGAAAGGAAACTCCTCGTCCCCTGGAATTTGCACATGTTTCTTGAGTTATTGTCGGACAGGTGCTGGCTGCTGTAGTCGCTGGAAAACTGACTGCCAATCTTCAAGTTCTGCTGATTTGTCGCAGCAGCAGTTGATGATGACTTGGGTGCAACGATGCCCCGAGAGGGACTCATTGGATGCCGACGCTGCCGTCTTGCGTTTGTGAGTAATCACGTCACGTAAGTCGGTAGGAAGCTGCTCTACCTTTGCACCAAACTTGTGAACTCGGGTATCCCGAGCGCACGGGTGCTTAGGCATCATGTTTGCTCCCTGATCCGTGGTTAGTAAAAGCACTTGCTCTGGATCTTTAGAGGGAGACTTTAACGACCCACCCTGTCCGTTAGCCCTGGAGGACTGGACGCGGGTGGTTCTGTACAACTTTCCGTCAGGAGCCCGTGT
This sequence comes from Iris pallida, assembly GCA_029216955.1. Lineage (NCBI taxonomy): Eukaryota > Viridiplantae > Streptophyta > Magnoliopsida > Asparagales > Iridaceae > Iris > Iris pallida. Next base: position 44,085,421 of record JANAVB010034417.1, on the reverse strand, counting down.
AATAGTTAACAGGGCCCGCTGACAGTCAGCAACTTGGACAGTTGAATGGGCTTGTTCGGCCCGCACTGCCCTAGACTTTTTTAACTTATCGCCCGAAGGTGCATAGTAAAAAGAGTCTAGATTGATAAATTCCACATTCTCAATGGGCCGCATGGAGTCGAGCCCGCATGAGAGACGGTTGAACACCGAGCTTCTGACAGGGCCGTATGAGGCATCCTGTCTGAGGTCAGGATTGGTTGCCGCATGGCCTGTCTTCCTGCGGGCAGAGCTGGCTGCCACATAAGTTGTCTTCCTGCGGCCAGAGTCGGCTGCCGCGTGAGTTGTCTGCCTGCGGCCAGAGTTGGCTGCCGCATGGACAGACTGCCCATCTCTCTTATGCGGCTTCTTCTTTGTTCGCATGGATTTTTCTTGTGCCCCCATAAACTCAGCATCGTAGTGTTTTTCTCTGCTAGATTTAAGGACAGTGGGGTCCTCTGCGGTCGGAAGCAAAGCCACAGGAGAACTTTGGTCACCGTCTTGGTCTGTAGAAGGAGCTTCTTCGAGAACTTGGTCGGGGGCAACAGTTTTGTGCACCGACGTCTTGCGAGTCCTCTTTGGGTTGGCTCGCTTCTGAGACGGGCTGGCGCTCCCTTCAGAGAGCATTTTTTCGAAGGCTTGTTGGTCGAAACAAACCACAAGTATTTGCTGTGTAGAGCCGATCTTGGACGTGTCAGATTGCATCACCAGCTTCTCATCAGAAGATAAGGACATCCCCAGCAGAGTCGCCATCGTGTTTGCCATAAAAAATCAAAGACAGGTATTACAGAACACTGAAATTGATTGCAAACTTGCTTGTACAAAGAAAAGCCAAGAAAAAAAATCCTAGGAAACAATCTAAGTACAATTGTTTAGTTTTGATTCTGGGGGGTGACGGTGGAGGCTTGGAAAAGTGCTATCAACTCTGCCTTACTCCGTGGACTATCTGACGCTGTCTTTAGATCTTGAAGAAATTGCTTTCTTGAAGGTTGCCAGCCTTTGCAGGGGTGTGGCACCCTGCTATTTATAATAGAATATGTGTTAAACGGCATAGATAGCCTGCGGCCAAGTGGCTGATTGGCATGCGAAGATTTGCTCTTTGGCTGCCATTTGTCGATTTGTTGGGATTTTGTTACAGAAAATCTGGGTAGTTTAGGACCTGGTCAGATTGCCACGTGTCATGTCACAGGAATCATTTTTTAGCCGCATAGATCTCTCAGTTTTCGACTATATTGGGCCGCATGAACCTCATGCGGCTTAGGTCGCAGACTTCCTCAGCCCAGACATAGCTTGAGGATTTAAGCCGCATAGATTCTGTATTTCGGCCGTATAAAGCTCATGCGGTTTGGATCACAGTTACTCTTGGCTGCATGAAGTTTGGAGACTTTAGGGCCGCATATGTCTGAGCCGCATAAGGTTCATGTGGCTTAGGTGACACTCCTTCTGGCCGCATGAAGGCGTACAAACCTTGCTTTTGGACAACGTCTCACGTCTTATCTTTTTGTCGAAGTGTCAGAGCTGTCATTTTTGTCAGTTTTGACAGGACTTGCCAGCTTTATCAGCCGAACTGCTCCTCTTGGCCGCATATCTTTCTTCTGCAGCTGGTTGTCGACGGGCCGCATATGTCATTGAATCAGTCATGCTGCTTTCCTTTATGCGGACCTGTTTGGCCCAAAGTACCTATGTGGCAATTTGTAATCCGTATGAACCCCATATTTTTCATGCTTTTACAAGCATCTTTCTCTAATTCGTTCATCACGAGAGGAGAGAAAGGGAGGACAGCCAAGGGAAGAAAAGGTTAGGAGATCGTCGTCCATACGACGTCCAACCCGAGGAAGGAATACGTGCCGACGATCTTGGGATCGTTGTCTGCTCGATGTTATTGAAAATTGTCATCTTCTTCTCATCGCAGGTATAATTCGGGAACCGTAATTTTCGCATATGAAGGATTAGAACATGTTTTAAATATGTTAGCTTTCTATCGATCAATATGCAAACCAATCCGTAGTCTTGCGAATCCTAGTTCTGTTAATTGGTATGAAAGTCGGTATTGGATATGCATATCGATTGATACATCTATGTTGACCAATAAAACACAATGTCGAATAATAGTCGGTAGATGTAGATCTATTATGATTCAATTCAACATGCATCTTAGATCCAACTATTATGGTCTAATTTATGTTCTGTTTGTGCTATTTTAAACCACATACATGTCTTGGCCGTTGTTGTTTTTCATTGATGTAATTAAAATCACGAGGGTTGATCGTGCTTATTTATTTAATTCTTTTTAATCTAGATTATGTGTGAACTCCTTTGAGAGGCATAGGATCGATATAATTTTAAATATAATCGGTCTATCGGGATGGCGGTGGTGGATTTTTCTGATGCAGGACGAGATGTTGTTTTTAGCAGTCCGGAGGCCGTCAGATGTTTTTCGATGAAGAGATTGACAGCCAAAAACTAAAAAAATTGGGGCGTTGCCCCGAATAGGTCTGCGCAGCGCACTATTCTGGATCCAAGCACAGTTGTAGAAGAAGCAGGATATATGGCCATAATAGTTGGATATTTATATTTTATTGCTATATTTTACTTTTTATGATTATACATGCTTATTATTTTGTGGATTTTTTTGTTAATACTAAGCCCGCATTAATAATGGTCAACATGGACATGAATCAACTAGTAGAAACCCTCATTATTAAATAACAAAGTAGAAGAGTGAATTTATTTAATATAAATCATATGGTCTTCATTCCTGGTTTGTAGATGATATAATTATACTTGCATGTTGGCTTTAGTGCCTTCCTCCATATCAGACAAGTCTAATTATGGATCTCTAGTACAAACTTCCTTCGGGATAATTATAGAAAGTTACTGTAACATCCCAGTCCCAAAATATGTAGGACTAGGAGACGTATACATGCCAGCTACGTATCGAGAGGACTCCAGCCCAGCTTGAAAATGTATAAGTTGTTTGGTTGTTCTAATTAGGCTATATCTCAATCCACAAAATAATGATAAAAATGACGAATCAAGTGCTGTAAAGCCCCTAAATTTTTATAATTTTTCTTATATATAAATTTGGTACTGATTTTATTTATTTTTATTTGTACGTGGCGTAGTTGCATTATACGTCGCGTGCGAAATTTCGTAATTGCTTGACGAGTGCAAATATATGCGAGCGTACATATTTTTAGAAAAAACATTTTTTTATTTTTATAGTTTCGAAATAATATATGTAATAATTATTTTAGCTATCATACAAACATTTTCAAGTCCATTATTTTATTTATTTTATTTATTTTATTTATGAAAAGCCTTTCATTTATACAGTTATAATAACAAATAATATTCTTATAAAATGGTATACTAGAAAAGTATATTTATGTAAATATTAGTTGTGCATATATATATTTCATAATTATTTATTAGTTTATTTTTAAATAATAATGCAATTTTCAAAATTACTATTATAATTATTTTTAGAAAATATATTCTGAAATTTTTGTGACAATTTAAATCCTTGATTAGATTTTATAGATTTGATTTAAATAGTTTAAATTTAAAGATATAATTTATATTGAGTTTAGATTATCTAGATTTAAATTGGAATTAAATTTGAATTTAGATTTGATTTTATTGATTTAAATTTAATAATTGAATTATCTAAATTGGGTTTAAAGAAATTCTAATCATTATCCAACTGGGAATTCCCACCTCCTATATAAGGAGAGGTACTCGTCCATAAATTTTTATCATTCACAAATTCTCCATAAATATTTCTCCACCCCTAATCCCGTGCATCGTGTCCGTGTCCCTTCCCGGTCCAATTCTTATTCCATAATTATATATACAAGTTCATCTTTTTGTGTCGGACACACCTCCGACACCAATAAATTTCTAAACCTATCCTTAACCCATCTCCGTTCTGCTCCTTCTGCCGCTTCCACCTTGACCCTATGCTGCCCTGGCCGACCCGACCAAATCCTGACCAAACCCAAGACCCTGACAGCCCCCGCCAAAACCGACTTTCGCCATCTCCTCACAGACTCCACAGCACACCCGACCCCGATCCCTCATCTCCAGCCAGCCACCCCAGGCCACCACCATTACCATCACCATCGTCGCCGTCTCCTCCGAACTCCCCGACCCCAATAACACCACCACGACCCTCGTCATCCAGGCCACCACCGCCACGCCGCACCATGCCAGACCCCGCTCTGCACAGTACCCCGCTGTCGCCACGATCCCCAGCCATCACCGACTACCATCGCCACCGCCAGTCATCACCGCCACCGTCACTGCCATCGGCCAGTGCTGCCGACCTCCCTATCCGTCACCACCCAAACCACCACCGCCACTATGGCCATCGCCGGAGCCACCACCAAAACCCACCAAAACCTAAATTAAAATTTACACACACCTTCGACAACCTCACCGCTGCTGGAACACCCCTCCGACGAGGACCACCCGAGCCTCCGCCGCGTGCCGTGCTCCCGGATCTCTTGCCTCTGCGACCTTCCCCGCGCGCCGTCGAGTGGCCACCACCATCTGCTCCATCGCGACCGCCCTACGCCTCCGGCGAGATCCCTCCGCCTCTCCTTCCCCCTCTCTTCCTTTTTCTCCACCGCGCACAGCCCAGCCGGAACCCCCGAACTCCGAGTCTCCTCCGCTCACCCTCTTCCTCTCCTCTCGTCTACTCCTCCCGCCCGATCGAACCCGCCTCGACCGCGAGCGCCGTCTTCCAGCGCCCCAGCCGTCGGAACCGTCGCCGGAAACCCCTTCTTCCCCAGTCGCCGACTCTCCTCTCCAGCTCTTCTCTCTAATTTTTTTCCAATCTCACTTTTTCTCTCTCTCTCTACTCCTCTCAATATTATGTATTTGGTTTTCTTTATTATTATTTTTTTCTTTTTGGTTAGCTACTGTTGTTTCATATTATTATCTTATTACTTTTTGTTAGGATTATTAAGGTTAACTGATATATTACAGAAATATAGTGTTTTATTGTTTTTTTATTTTATATTTTAATTTTTTCATTTGCTTGCTTTTTATTGTTAACTGAGATATTTTATATATTATTATTATTATTATTATTATTGATTATTATTACTATTTTTGTTTTGTTAATATCACTAACAATAGTTTTTCCATTTTTATTGTATTTATTATTACATAAGAACATTTATGTAATATTTTTCCAAAAACATATTTGTAACTACAAGTATTAGAATTTGAACATCATAAGGCTTTTTCGTTATATTAACAGTATTTATATTATATATATATATATATATATATATATATATATTATTCTAAGTATATATATATATATACTTATATATATATATATATATATATATATATATATATATATATATATATAAGTTTATAAATTATTCTAAGTAGTTATGGATATTTTGTAAATATATTTTTATATTATTTTAAATGTGGCTTTTAAATGTAGCAAAATAAATTTATAATGTTTCTAGATAATTTCCAAGGATGGTTTCAACCTATAAATTATTGCCTAAAATGATTTTTTGAATTTTCAAAAAGTAGTGATCTAAATATTTTGTCTAGTATATATATATATATATATATATATATATATATATATATATATATATATATATATATATATATATTTATATATATATATATATATATATATATATATATATATATATATGGTTCACTATTTAGAAATTTCTATATGACAAATTTTGGATTTTAGCCTAAAAATATAATTTTATTTTTATTTATCAAGTATTTATGTAAAATCATATTTTACTAATAAAAAGGTAGCTTTCGGGTTATAAAATAATTACTGGTAACTTCCAAGTATGTATTTGCCTAAAATATTTTCGGGTAAAAATATATATAGTTTTAAGTATCATAGGTATTTTCTAAAATAGTATATGTATTATTATTTCCTCAAATTCCTTCGGTTATAAATCCTTGTCCATGACTAAATTTCCTTTTGTCCTATTCTCTCGACAATTTCGTACTACCATATGTCCACCCTAACTAATTTGATCCTTCTGGACCCAATGGAACTGTTCGTGCCACCATCAGAGGTCACCTTGCATTTTTGTTGCACCGAAGTCGCAGTTCGTGCCACCTTGATCATCGCAGCACACCAGGCGTCCTACCAGGAAAGACACCTTGCCATTTACAGTTTATTTATTTTAGCTCATATTTCATGCATTATTTATTATTTTTTTATGCAAAATAAACTGTGATACATGGCATAACTTGTTAGAACTTACTGTTCAATTATATTTCCTGTTATGTATTATTTTTCTTACACATTAAATCTAGATTTAAGGGACCACCTTGTGTGTTGCATTCATTGGCCTTGAAACGTTATACCACGAAGTTGTGTGTTGCATTTAGAACAAGGACATGCGTGACTGGCTGGCCACCGGTACGTATAAGCCGTGCGATAGGAATAACCGCTAATAGAGGTTGCATGCTTAGTTTGACTTAGCGGTTAATAGTAGTTTTATGTTGTGGATACAACATAGTAGGCATTGGGCGGGAAGGACAATTCCTTAGCGTATAGGCTTCGATGTACTTTCCCTTGTGACCCGGAAGCTCCGCTGGAGATACGGGGTTGATGACCCATGATTACTGACGGCCACTGACGTTCTGCGAAATGTTATGCTCTTATTGATTGGGCCTCTAGTGCCCCAAGGGGGGACTATGTCGATCCTATTTAGCTAGGGTCCATGCGCAGGAATGATTGTTCTTAACTACATTTCACTTAGAACGGTTAGGCACCTTTATCCGTTAGGTATGAGTACTTTTGGTTTGGGTACTTGTATCTGACCGTGGCTTGGAACAATAACTTGTCGCAGATTAGTTCGTCACATCTTGTCCTTGTTTGGTTGTAGGTGTGGCATACTACTTCGATGAGAAGGTATTGAACCTTGTTGGGGTCCGGATACCATATTGGATCTATAGCATAGAAAGATACGTCACCGTGAATTAGTTTACCATCTCCTGTCCTTGTTTGGTTGGGGGGATGATACGCTAGTTCAATGGTGTGTATTGGACCATGTTATAATGCAATTGACTTATTTATTTGAGCAATTTATATTCAGTTATATTGGCATGATATTATGTGTCTTGTTACGTCCCTCTGAGGACCTGGTTATCTCGCCAGGTATGTGCTCTTGTCTTTCGCAGGTGTTCTAGTTATGGCCATGATCATTACTATTTCTCCGAGGATGATTGCACTTTGATCGTCTTCGCTTCGCTCGCCAAAATTATTCTTTGTATATCATGTATTTCTTTTCATAGTTGGAAGTGGTTTTGTCTCCGCCCAACTATATGTACCAATGACAATTCATAGTTGATTATATGATATCTTTTATTCATTTATTTTGTGTGGATGAGATTAGTTATGGTTCTACTGCATCTTACAGCTTATGTATTCATACGAAGTTTCCATATATTGGAGTGTACTTCGTATGTATACAGCTGACATGTCTACGTTTCTAGTTTTATGTATTTTGGAACTGGGGCGTTACATGTTTTTGTGGTGGCCCATGCAGGTCGAGATAGATTATTTGGTTACTTTACCGTGCCAAGCAAGCATGCGTATAGGATTAGAGTTTAGGATCTCATCCACATACTTAACATCTTTCCTCGATTCCATATTCGAACTACCGTTCGACTCATCGATTGCATCTTGCTTGATTCCTTCCATTATAATTCTTATCTTCCCTTCGTGTTTGCTAGAGGTTAAACAGGTGTCCCCTACTAGTTAGACGTGTTTCCTTGTCCCAAAATACCATTAGTTTAATTCTTAAGTGTAGTGCCCCGTCCCGCTCAGTCAATCGGAGGAATAGAAACGCCGACGGCGTTCGGCCTTAGCCTTGCAACGGCTGCTGGAAGACTTCGCTCGGTCGAGGCGACCGCTCGCTCAAGTAGGGTAGTTTCGGTGAACTTGCCTCATCTTAGCCTTCACATAATAAATCGTGTGTTTTCAACTTGCACAATAGGCTTGATAATAAAATAGACGAATCCACATAGCTAAGGGAATAATCCCGACGGGTCGAAATGAGTTAGAACATGGAAAAAGGTCCAATGGTCGGCTTAGAGTTGGTGCACGGCGTGCTTTGAAAATAACACTTGGTCCTTCGTCCCGTGGCTTGGGAGAAGGAAAGTTGGTCTTCGGTGCAAAAGCTAAGAGTTAGCCTAAGTCATAGGCGTCGCCCGCGTAAATGCTTGATAAAGCATGCACGCTTCCACTGCACAAGGCTGGGCATAGCCTTTGCTCGTCCCTCGGGTTAAGTTGTAGGCTTGAGTAAGTTAGGCAAAGTTGTGTCGGTCGGCCTAAGTCATTCCAAGTGTTGTCCCGCTCATTCTGCGGTTGTCAAGTTAAGTAGTCCCACGATCTCAAGGCCCGTCGACTTGGGCAGGAGTGTCACGCAGAGCACGATTGGCTTAAGGCACGATGTATGGGCTTAGTGTTTAAGGTAAGGATCATAATTGATTCAAAGTGAGTTTTGAGAAAGGACTATCAAATTGGCATTCATGAGTTGAACCAAATGATAGGGTAACAAGGAAGGAAATGCTCGCGACCGTGGGTCGTCGAAGGGTCTCAAGGAAAGGAATGCTCGCGACCGTGGGTCGTCGAGGGGTCTCAAGGATAGAAGTCTTGGTTTTGGTAGAGGAATGATTGTATGAGACGTCAGTTTGTGTCGAGTCTTGCATGGTCATTTGATAACTTGTCGACAAGGGCGATGAACCCTCGAGCAGTAACCCTTGGCCAAGGGGTCGACTCGGCCTAGGAGGGAACAGGGTATAGTTGTGCGTAAGGTTTTGGCACAGGTTAAGCGGGGACTTGCGACGGGGCTAGCTACTTGCGTCGAAAGGATCCCGATTAACAAAACTATACGTCAAGGTATAGCTTGTGATGCTAGTGACCAAGTTCATATAGATGTCGGCAAATAGCGGCTAACCGCGTGTATGCCTTTGGATTTAGTTGAGTTGAAGGTGTATACAGTTAGAACACAAAGTTTGGGCCTAAGATTGGGTTTCAACATAGGCGTCGTGCTTCAGCACGAGATGTGGCGTCGAGTCTCATGTGTTGGCATATGAGTTATAAAAGTTGGGTTTGAGTTGTTTCAAGTTTTAAGTCAGGAAACGCCACAAGGCAAGTCGGTCAAGTGACCCTAAGTTCACAAGTCTTGATTTGGTCAGTTGTTGGTCAAAGTAGCAAGGGCCGCTAGGCGGCAAGGGCCGCGAGGCGGCGATATGGTTGAGTCTTACTGAATTGCGAGGCACGGCCTCAGCAAGGGTTTGTAGCACGGTCATATAGAAAATGGAGCTTCATCGAGTAGTTGCATCTCCGATTTTAAGCCGTAAGGCAAACACGACTCGATATGTTAACGTTGTTGGCACGAGAAGGGTCTTGAGGCAAGGTATGAGTTAACATTGTCGTTGCAAGCACGAGATGGTCTAGAGACACGGAATAGGCCAAGGCGTCTCGGTCCTAAAACTGATCCTAAGGTAAGAGTAGAAAGACAATCATAAAGGGGACTAAGTTGCACAAAAGTAAATCAAACGTGTTGGGTTTGTGTGGGTGGGCGAGGAGCTCATTCCACCAGTATAGTTGAGTACTGACACCCACATAGTTTTCATGTACAGGCATAGGTAGAAGCTCATGGCGCGGAGTTCGCTTGGATGCGTCGAGGCACGGAGTTCCTTGGCGTTTCGAAGCGTGTGGCCGCTTGGAGTAAAAGACTTATACGGGACATAATGTATGGACATCGCCTTTCGAAGCTTCCGCTGGATCGACAAATGTATTGAGAGATGAGAGAGAGAGCTGAGTGACTTGTAATGTGAGCTTGAGTGAGCATAAGAGACTTATAATCTTGGCCTTGCCCCCAATGTAACCGTTGTTTCAATATCAATAAAGAGCTTCTTTGTATAACTTGTGTTTTGTTCTAAATTCGGCTGCTATTATTCACTGTCTCTGCTTGGGACTTCTGTGCGACGACCTCGTCGCAGCCGCTGAAATCGGCCGTTATGGAACCCGCCTTGCACGAGCACAATCTAGGCTCGTGCGGCATCACACCTTAGTGAGGACGATCGCTCCTACGGGAGCGGGACATGACATAATGGTATCAGAGCAAGGCTTTACGTCCTTGGACTACCGATTGAATTCTTTAACTCCGCTGTTCCGCAAACTCTGAATGTTGCTTCCGTATATTGATATCGTTGGTGCGCTCTCTCTCAAATGTCCCATGGGATGTCCATACAATAAGTCTATCTATTTTGTAAAACATAGGAGAACAGTTTTTGATAAAATAAAAGGATGGTTCGCGTAAGCACGGTTGGCTAAGTCGGGCTGGGCATATACACCAAAGTTGCGTCGACCTTAGAAAAGTCAAGTGCGGAATTCAAATTGTGTCGGGCAAGAATGAGTTGAACTCGATTGAGTAAAGTGAAATGACTATCGATAGGGGTGCTATCGAGCAACGATATCTTCGGTGCGATATAGGTGAGCGTGCTTAAAAATAGAGGAATGGTTCGAACGGGATTCAAAGAAGTCGATTGTAAAACAAATGATAAGTTGAGGAATCGTTGAATGACTTCATTCCTGAGTGGTGTATGCGATAGTCTCAGGAATGTTGATTGATCGATTGAGGATTCGGGGTGTCGATGAGTCTAGCAGCAAGCGTCGCACATATGCAAAGCCTTAGATCGTGTACGATGGAGTGAGTTGTTGTCTTGAAGTCTGATAAGTTGATTCGAACGACCTAGAAATTAACGCACACGAAACGTGCACGGGATTGAGGATTACGCAAGTATAAAACGCAAAAACGATTGAGTAGGTAAAATCGAATCGAGGAAAAGTTAAGGTGTAGCGAATGGATAATTTGATCGAGGAAATTGATACGGATCGTATACAAAAATTTAGCACGACAGGTAGATAGCGTGCATGGAAGGCTTGATTTTGAAGTTACGCGAATGACTCTAAGGATTGGATTGAATGTTGCTCGATGATTTGAGTTAGCAAGGAATGATAAGAATTGAGAAAATACGTTGGTCGATGACTTAAGATGGACGGATGAACGATACGTGAGTTTGGTTTGAGGAAATTGATGTTGTGAATGAGTCGAGGGATAATGATCGAACTTGAATTTGAATGTCGAGGAAATTATCCAGTCGGACGATAGCATCATTCGCACGACTCGAAATTGGTTGCAAAGGAAGATCGTCAGGTTACGCATATCATCGATTGTATTGAGGCATATCAAAGATCGATATGCGATAACTCGGGGGTACTCTGACTCGGCGACTGACGATCGTGCAAGTGTTATTGTTCGGTCGGATGCGATACTTAGGATTTTGATCGAGATGAATGTTGGATGAAAATGATCGTGTCTTGATGGTTACGTTGATAGCCACAACGTCGACGATCTTGTCTTGCGCGAGCGCAAGTCCAGCCTCGCACATGCGTTGCGTCGGATTTGGGGCGATTGTTCCGCGTGAGCGCTGACATGGTGATTCATGTCGCGGGAATGATCGAACTCAAAAAATCAGGACGCGGCAACGTTGATTGTCTCGACTTGTCGGTTTGACGCGAAGGTGAATTCGAGGATGGTTGGACTTGCGACTGATGAATGAATGAAACTTGAGGATTGAGTAGGTCCAATCCGTGCATCGAGAATGAACTAGTCTAGACGCAAAACAAGAGTTACGTCCCGATGAGTATGATTATCCCGCGGGAGCGTGCATGGTGATTTATGCCCACCATGGAAAATATGACTCGCGTGAGATCGGGACACAACATATTGTTAAGCTAGACGACCTCATGATCGATTACGTGAACTGGAATAGATAACTTAGGAAATATGGAATGTGGAATTTGGTTAGCAATGAATTACGTCATAGCGTGCTCGAACTGAGAAAGATTGATAGGCGATCTGTGTCGGACGTGTTCAAAGAGATAGACTATACGAAAGGGCTTGTTGAACGAGTGAGATTGATATGTTAAGGAATTGGTTGAAACGTAAGTTGTCATAGGATGGCTTTGCTGAATAACTCGGACCCCATGTGATAAAATATTGGGATGTGTGTAGGCAATCTATGCTCGAAATTTAGAAATCGGAGTGATACGAGCTTGGGTAGAAAACCCCGTACTATCAACTTAGTTTGACCTTACGATGGGGTCAGTATTGATATCGTTGTTTGGGAACTATGATTCCAATACTGACGGAAAGATATAGCCTAGCAGTTAGGCAGACGTTCCGGTGCGGAGCGATAGGAATGGTGAAGACACCACTCATGAGGCTCGGTTGACATGCATGTATATCAAGGACGCTTGAATGCGTGCACGATCCGACTCGAGTGGTGATGGCGGGATTCGCTATCACGAGGCTTGGTTGAAATGCATGTATTTTGGGGATGCCTAAGATATGTGCACGATCCATACTAAGTGATACGTTGAATTCAAGTAAGATTTGAGGAACGAGGAAGTATCGAGGATTTTAAGATCGTAAGTTTCAAGAAAGGATTGAGGGTAGCACGAGCGTGGCTCGGATTTGAGTAAGGCATAGGAGAATTATGTGCGAGAGTTCTTGAATGTTGAGTAAAGTGATAAATCGATAAGTGTACTCAGTTAGTTTCGAGGACGAAAATTTTTCTGAGTGGTGTATGATGTAGTGCCCCGTCCCTCTCAGTCAATCGGAGGAATAGAAACGCCGACGGCGTTCGGCCTTAGCCTTGTAACGGCTGCTGGAAGACTTTCCTCGATCAAGGCGACTGCTCGCTCAGGTGGGGTAGTTTCGGTGAACTTGCCTTATCTTAGCCTTCACATAATAAATCGTGTGTTTTCAACTTGCACAATAGGCTTGATAATAAAAGAGACGAATCCACATAGCTAAGGGAATAATCCCGACGGATCGAAATGAGTTAGAACATAGAAAAAGGTCCAACGGTCGGCTTAGAGTTGGTGCACGGCGTGCTTTGAAAATGATACTTGGTCCTTCGTCCCGTGGCTTGGGAGAAGGAAAGTTGGTCTTCGGTGCAAAAGCTAAGAGTTAGCCTAAGTCATAGGCGTCACCCGCGTAAATGCTTGATAAAGCATGCACGCTTCCACTGCGCAAGGCTTGGCATAGCCTTTGCTCGTCCCTCGGGTTAAGTTGTAGGCTTGAGTAAGTTAGGCAAAGTTATGCCGGTCGACCTTAGTCATTCCAAGTGATGTCCCGCTCATTCTGCGGTTATCAAGTTAAGTAGTCCCATGATCTCAAGGCCCGTCGACTTGGCATGAGTATCACGTAGAGCACAATTGGCTTAAGGCCCGATGCACGGGCTTAGTGTTTAAGGTAAGGATCACAATTGATTCAAAGTGAGTTTTGAGAAAGGACTATCAAATTGGCATTCATGAGTTGAACCAAATGATAGGGTAACAAGGAAGGAAATGCTCGCGCCCGTGGGTCGTCGAAGCGTCTCAAGGAAAGGAATGCTCGCGACCGTGGGTCGTCGAGGGGTCTCAAGGATAGAAGTCTTAGTTTTGGTAGAGGAATGACTGTGTGAGACGTCAGTTTGTGTCGAGTCTTGCATGGTCATTTGATAACTTGTCGACAAGGGCGATGAACCCTCGAGCGGTAACCCTTGGCCAAGGGGCCGACTCGGCCTAGGAGGGAACATGGTATAGTCGTGCGTAAGGTTTTGGCACAGGTTAAGCGGGGACTTGTGGCGGGGCTAGCTACTTGCGTCGAAAGGATCCCGATTAACAAAACTAAATATCAAGGTATAGCTTGTGATGCTAGTGACCAAGTTCATATAGATGTCGGCAAATAGCGGCTAACCGCGTGTATGCCTTTGGATTTAGTTGAGTTGAAGGTGTGTACAGTTAGAACACAAAGTTTGGGCCTAAGATTGGGTTTCAACATAGGCGTCGTGCTTCAGCACGAGATGTGGCGTTGAGTCTCATGTGTTGGCATATGAGTTACAAAAGTTGGGTTTGAGTTGTTTCAAGTTTTAAGTCAGGAAACGCCGCAAGACAAGTCGGTCAAGTGACCCTAAGTTCACAAGTCTTGATTTGGTCAGTTGGTGGTCAAAGTAGCAAGGGCCGCTAGGCGGCAAGGGCCGCGAGGCGACGATATGGTTGAGTCTTACTGAATTGCGAGGCACGGCCTCAGCAAGGGTTTGTAGCACGGTCACATGGAAAATGGAGCTTCATCGAGTAGTAGCATCTCCGATTTTAAGCCGTAAGGCAAACACGACCTGATAGGTTAACGTTGTTGGCACGAGAAGGGTCTTGAGGCAAGGTATGAGTTAACATTGTCGTTGCAAGCACGAGATGGTCTAGAGACACGGAATAGGCCAAGGCGTCGGTCCTAAAACTGATCCTAAGGTAAGAGTAGAAAGACAATCATAAAGGGGATTAAATTGCACAAAAGTAAATAAAACGTGTTGGGTTTGTATGGGTGGACGAGGAGCTCATTCCACCAGTACAGTTGAGTACTGACACCCACATAGTTTTCATGTGCAGGCACAGGTAGAAGCTCGTGGCGCGGAGTTCGCTTGGATGCGTCGAGGCACGGAGTTCCTTGGCGATTCGAAGCGTGCGGCCGCATGGATTAAAAGACTTATACGGGACATAATGTATGGACATCGCCTTCTGAAGCTTCCGCTGGATCGACAAATGTATTGAGAGATGAGAGAGAGCGCTGAGTGACTTGTAATGTGAGCTTGAGTGAGCATGAGAGACTTGTAATCTTGGCCTTTGTAACGCCCCAGTCCCAAAATACGTAGGACCAAGCACGTAGTCATGACAGCTGTATACATACGAAATATATAGACCTCGTATGTATACATAAGCTGTAAATGTAGTAATCCAAGACAAGTAAATCTCATCCACAATGAAAGGAATAATAATATAGAAATCAACTTGAATATTTATGATACAATCGTTGGACGGAGACAAAGTCCACTACCAAATAATTTAAATAGAGAAGAAATATACAAAGAAAGCAATTGGTCGAGCGAAGCAATGACAAGTCTAAAAGCAGTCATCACGAAGGAAGGAATGGCCTTAGCTAGAGCACCTGCAAAAAATTACGAAAATACACACCTGGAGAGATCACCAGGTCCTCAGAGGGACGTAACAAGACACATAATATGATGCCGATAAACTAAATAAATAAAGCTCAATAGAAAAGTATGCATGGGTAAAGGTTCCTAACCATTCTATGTGGATTTCAATTTAGAGGACAACGTTCTACGCAGGGGCTGTAACAGATTCACGCAAGCAAGTAATAGAGAGTGGCCAGCAAGTAGCGCTCATCCGAGACGCTATCGGCCTGGGCAGAAGGTAGTGCTCATGAGAGTCACCCTCGGCCCAGAATATGTGTAAAAATAAAATGTAGCCCCTACGCTAATAACTGTCCCCTCCCCCCAATGATACTATACATGTGTCGACTCTACGACACTGTTTAATCCTTAATAACTGCCAAGTCTTCTACACAAATCTGTTAGCAGTTATATCCTAACGCACGGCCTGTACGCGTCAATGATCAGTCAGCACACAAGTCCGCATCTATATGCGACTCACAACTCACACACAATCCGTGGCACATCGTGACAGTTTATGAGATGCACTAAACCTACGGTGGTCCCTTAACTTTATGCCAAATGCACAAGTATAATAATTTGCATCTATATATATTTTTGAAAGAACAACATAAAGAAAAAACATACATGATATTGATCAAGAAATTAAACAGTAAAGGCAAGGCGTCTTGCCTGAGGTTATGTGCAAAAGGGAATAATCCAGTAGCTCGAACCGACAAAATAAACAAAGCAAGAAAAGCCAACTCCTGCAGATGACTCCGGATGCTGCAACAAACATCATAAACGAGTTTGGAATATAAGATATGCCTAGGAAACGCCTGTCCAAAAGTTAAATTCTGGAACAGGGGCAAAATCGTAATTTCGGGTCAAAACGATGTCCGCCGTTGGATCCGCTTTGCACCGAGATGCGTGCCAGAACCTACGGTCTCTAAAGTCGTCAAACTACATGTCTACAGATTTGTTATGACGAGACGAACCCAACGGTATGTCCAATTTTGGATTCCAGTGGACTTTGCACAAAATCGCCCGTTGAGTGGGACTGTAGGCCCGCCAAAATAGCGTCCCGAACAACGGTCTCGGAATCGGATCAAACTTGGCTCACAGGACCAGAAAAATATTTCGAGTCCAAGGGCGCATGTTTCATCGCGATATGATGAGTGTGCACAAATTTGTGAATTAATTTACAAAGGATCGATACGGGGTATCTCGACGGATACGCATTGATTTCGTCGCGCACATGCTACAAAATCGGGTTCCGTCAGTTCCCACACGTCAACAACATCCATACGCGCCTTTCGATGCATATAGTGTGCGACCATGTCGCCCGATTTGTCGGGGCACACGCCGTATCGGGTGTTTTCCCACTTTTTGAAAACAGAATTTACAATTTTTTGTGAAACTTTAACAACGTGTAACTTTCTACATACTAGATGAAAAGTGAATCCAAAAGGTACATTACAATCTCGGTTATGTCGTCTTTGACTGACTTTAATTAGTTTTTACGAAAGTTTAATGGACAGCGAGAAAAGTGGCCGACAAGTAGATGTTTAGAATTGGTTTTTAACAGTCCAGAAAATTTGAACTTTTTGCTAACTTCGGTTCGATTTTTCGAACAAGTTAGATGGTTTTGTTAAAATCCATCTGAAGGATATCGAAGAGGGTTAAGTCTACTTTCCAGAACATTTTACGGATCAAAAATCGGAGTTACGAGCAAAAAGTTACGTTGTAGGGAAGTATGGTACCTTGAGTGGGAAAACTGCTCCGTGGGTGACGAAAGGCTGACTTCCAATGCTCCGTTCGTCGTGCACAAAGCTCTGTCGCTGGTGAAACAAATTCGTAGGCGAAGAGGGTATAATCAGGCACAACTTTCGTTTTGGAAGTTTAGGGTTTAGAGGTCTGTGGAGAAACTTATATACATAACAAGTTGGTCCCACTCCTAATACTAGTGGGTTAGGATTTCACAAAATTCCCACAAATTTGTGCACTTAGCCGCGGGGGGGGGGGGGGGGGGGCGGGGATTTGGCTGACTTCAGCGGGTGGGCCCGCCCACTTAAGTGGGCGGCTGTAAATAAATTTTTTTTCTTTTTCCTTTTCTTTTCCTTTTCCTTTTTCTTTTCTTTTTCTTTTCTTAATCTTTAAATCTTTTATAGATAAAACTATATATATTCAAAAATCATTTAAATACAAATAACACTTTAAATATCACATATCCACATATTTAATATATTTAAATATATATATATATATAAAATATATATATATATATATATATATATATATATATATATATATATATATATATTTTATATATATATATATATATATATATATATATATATATATATATATATATATATAAATTCATCTTACAATAAATGGATCTCAATAATAATAATAATATCTAAATAGAATGAACATATTTTAATCTCCATGAAATAACTTAAATTATAATAAAATAATAATAATCGTCCCAATGGGTGAACTTTACCGCTCACCCATGTGTGGGTCCAGAAAATTATACCATCTTGTAAAACATTATTTTATTAATAAAATATAAATTTTGTACCAAAAGTCAATAATATTCAACAAGTCTCAAAATTATTTAAAAATATTTGTACACACATGAAATATTTCTACATAGCCATCTTGGTCGCACCACATGCCTACATGGGCTTAAATTTGGTTCGGACCAGGTTCGGATTGAATTGGCCAAACCGGGCCAAAAAAAATTACTAAAACCATAAAATTTATAAATTCAATTTTAAGTCTAATAAAATAATAAAAAATAAATTTTTAAAAAAATAGGGCTTTTATATCCTATCCAACTTACAAGAATTTCGTCCTCGAAATTAAAAATAAGTAGGGATTGAAAAGGTCACATGGGTATATCGATGAGGAATCATCAAATCACAACGTTCAACAAAACATGAATTAGAAAATCATGATTTAGATAAATACGAAATAATCATGGATATGGCTAATTAATGCAAGAATAAAAATGATCAAGGGTTTTAAGTAGTTCAAGATAAAACACGAGTTTAAAGAATAGAAAAGAATCGAGTAGACTAAGGGAAAATAATTTAGAGACTTAAGAGAGATGGTTCCTTGAGAATAGTTGTATATTGGTCATCCAGGTTGCGGACACGATTAAGAGAACGATTTGAATCATCCTCAAGTATCAAGAATGATTAGAAGATCGCGATAGTAGGTATGGAATTGACGAGTAGTTCAAAGCGAGGATATAGTCACCTTGGTTGGTCCATGGCTAACTATCTTGGCAATAGATGGTGGGACAACTAAAGGCAATACTTGGAGTCTATCTATCAAGTACAGTGTCTGGTCTTTCTAAAGTAAGTAAAGCCCACAACAAAAGAGTTCAAAGACGATACTATTCAGTACGAAATACGATGTTCATAGGCGACAGGAATAATTCAAATGAGAGTTGTCAATGCTGTCGCGAATGAGACTCTTAGGCAAGTTTACTATGTCTTCATCAACGTAGATTAATATGTGATAAGTGAACCAAAGTGCAATAGGTTGATCAGACCATCATGCACCGGTTCTGATTAGACAATATGTTAGTGGGTGCATCCAATAAAATATGTCATGATCAAGCTCGAAAAGAATAAGCTTGCAAAAACTAAAGCTAATTTAGCAGCATGAGATTGTCAAAATATGAGCAAGGGAGGTACTGATGAAGGAAATTTAATTAGTCCAAGATCTTTTAAAATTAAGCCTTGTTCGAAGTGTGGGCCTACACGGTTGTCCTAGTTGACTAGCTAAGTTAGGGTCCTCTGAAATTAATCTAAGTGAACTTACCAATGTGGTTCACAAGGAAAAAAGATTTGCTAGGTGGTGAGGTATTCTACCCAACTTACAAGAGTTAAACTAATAGTATCATGGGACAATGGGTCAAGCAATCAAGATAAAGTACAAATTTAAACATTCAAAGAATTTAGTAGAACACAAGCACATATCGGTCGAAAAAATTGAGTCGAGATGGAATCCCCATCCGTGGTCAAAAATATATCGGTATCATGGTAAAGATTATAGTTTGGCCATTTTGACCATAAGGTCATATCAAGAATTAGAGTACAAGGAGACGTGTTTTGGTGGGACATGATATATCTACATGAAGGTGGGCTTGTCTAGGCCTTACATATGGAATTTGTTGGAAGAAAAAGTCTAGTGTTGTACTCCAAATATCTAAGTCACGGTAAGGGATGCAAAAAGACCTAAAATAGAAAGTGGGAGTTCACGAGATGATAATTAATGCATAAAATAAAGAAGATTAAGTTAAAGCATGAAATAAAATTAATTAAAGAATCCATAAAAATAATTTAGGAACACAATTTTGGAGAGAAGATAGTCTCCTAGATGAGTTAAGGAACCATTAAATCATTATTCAAATTACAAGTGGGTTAGAAGTTCGCAATTAAAAGATCTAGAATTAAAGGAAGGTCGAGTAAGCCGAGGTGGAAAAACAGTCACATAGCTGGGTAGATGACTAACAACACTTGTGTATATACTACTATCATGGTCATGGGTGACATGGCAATTAGTGTGGAATACTCATGAGGGTTATCTTGGGGCCTACCATTAAAATTAAACTCAAGTTTCCTCCAAAAGTTTTAAAATTGAACTTTCAAAAATAAACCACCCAAAATTTGTATTCACTCTAAGCCGTTCAAATTCATCATAAAAATTTAAATCACTCTCATAAATCTCAAAGCAAAATTTTTATCACGTTACTACTAACCTTTTCCAAAATTAACGTTTAAATTCCACTATTTAACTCAAGAGTTCATAATTTACGAATCCATAAAAATTTCACAATCAATCAAAAATTTAACACTCTAAAATTTTCAAATAACTCATAATAAAACTCTTAGCATATTAAAAGCAATTTCAAAAATTAAGTTCAATGCTCACATCAATTTTAACTTCTATTCATGCTAAGTTATTCCAACAAAATCACAACTTCTAAATGGTAACTTCCTTTAATCAATCAAAATAACTTTCCATCACATCCTTCGAAATTCTTCCAAAAATTTTAATATTAGCAATCCCACATTAAACTTTTGATTCAAATAATCTTATCAGTAAAAATCTTTTTTTTTTACCAAAAATCTAAATAGATTTGTAAATCCTCAATCATAAGACACCATTTAAAATAAAAAGTTCTCAAAATTATTTTCATAACTTTCAAATATTTTAAACCAAAATTCACCGTCATTACTTCCACTTAAAATTCAAAATTTACTAAACACGAAAATCACAAGTTGTACAACTCAAATTTAATAATTCCTATGGCCATTTTTAAAAGCTAAGATCATTTTCAAACCAAATTTATAATTGTTCAAAGTGCATAACTATAATACAATAAATCATGAACATTAAAACTCGAAAATCAAATAAATTTTATATTTGTTCAAAGATGTATATCTATCATCCAAACTCATAAATATCACAACTCGAAAAGCAAATCAATTTTATACCTGTGCAAAGATGTATAACTATGATCCAATAAATCATAAATATCAAATCTTTGAAAATTAATCAATTTCTTAAATCAAGTTTGAAATCCTATAAATCCTCTGGTGTTTACTATATAGAAATCTCAAGGTTAAAACTTTCCGTGGTAATATCCTACTTTACCAATTACTAATCATTAAATCACACAAAAAAAAAATTTTAACTCAATTAGAGTCTTGAATGTATTCCAATTGCCAATATAACCATTCTAGCCATATGTTTGACCTATGAGCATATACTAGTGTAGTTATCTTCCTAGTTGACACTAAGCACGAAAATAAGAATCAACGGTAGAAAGGAATCAAGCAAGATACAATTCAAGGAAGTCGAACGAGAGTTCGGAATTTGAAGCCAAGGGAAGAGGTCAAGCTGTATGGATGAGATTCCTATAATTCTAATCCTATGTTGCAGGTTCACATCGGTACAGTAACGTAACCGAAGTGACAAACTGGACCTGCATGGGCCACCACAAAAACATGTAACGCCCCAGTCCCAAAATACGTAGGTCCATGTACGTAGTCATGCCAGCTGTATACATACAAAATACATGGACCTCGTATGTATACATAAGCTATAAATGTAGTAATCCAAGACAACTAAATCTCATCCACAATGAAACGAATAATAATATAGAAATCAACTTGAATATTTATGATACAATCGTTGGACGGAGACAAAGTCCACTA
Source organism: Iris pallida (assembly GCA_029216955.1). Lineage (NCBI taxonomy): Eukaryota > Viridiplantae > Streptophyta > Magnoliopsida > Asparagales > Iridaceae > Iris > Iris pallida. The sequence goes on along the minus strand of JANAVB010034417.1, from coordinate 44,064,083 downwards.
CCAACTAATTTAAATAGAGAAGAAATATACAAAGAAAGCGATTGGTAGAGCGAAGCAATGATAAGTCCAAAAGCAGTCATCACGAAGGAAGGAATGGCCTTAGCTAGAGCATCTGCAAAAAATCATGAAAACACACACCTGGAAAGATCACCAGGTCCTCAGAGGGATGTAACAAGACACATAATATCATGCCGATAAACTGAATAAATAAAGCTCAATAGAAAAGTATGCATGGGTAAAGGTTCCTAACCATTCTATGTGGATTTCAATTTAGAGGACAACATTCTACGCAGGGGCTGTAACGGATTCACGCAAGCAAGTAATAGAGAGTAGCCAGCAAGTAGCGCTCATCCGAGACGCTATCGGCCTGGGCAGAAGGTAGTGCTCATGAGAGTCACCCTCGGCCCAGAATGTGTGTAAAAATAAAATGTAGCCCCTAAGCTAATAACTGTTCCCTCCCCCCAATGATACTATACATGTGTCGACTCCACGATACTGTTTAATCCTTAATAACTGCCAAGTCTTATACACAAATCTATTAGCAGTTATATCCTAACGCACGGCCTGTACGCGCCAATGATCAGTCAGCACGCAAGTCCGCATCTATATGCGACTCACAACTCACACACAATCCGTGGCACATCGTGACAGTTTATGAGATGCACTAAACCTACGGTGGTCCCTTAACTCTAAGCCAAATGCATAAGTATAATAATTTGCATCTATATATGTTTTTGAAAGAACAACATAAAGAAAAAGCATACATGATATTGAGCAAGAAATTAAACAGTAAAGGCAAGGTGTCTTGCCTGAGGTTATGTGCAAAAGGGAATAATCCAGTAGCTCGAACCGGCAAAATAAACAAAGCAAGAAAAGCCAACTCCCGCAGATGACTCCGGATGCTGCAACAAACATCACGAACGAGTTTGGAATATAAGATATGCCTAGAAAATACCTATCCAAAAGTTAAATTCTGGAACAGGGGTAAAATCGTAATTTTGGGTCAAAACGATGTTCGCCGTTGGACCCGCTTTGCACCGAAATACGTGCCAGAACCTATGGTCTCTAAAGTCGTCAAACTACATGTTTACAGATTTGTTTTGACGAGACGAACCCAACGGTATGTCCAATTTTGGATTCCGGTGGACTTTGCACAAAATCGTCCGTTGAGTGGGATTGTAGGCCCACCAAAATAGCGTCCCGAACAACGATCTCGAAATCGAATCAAACTTGGCTCACAGGACCAGAAAAATATTTCGAGTTCAATGGCGCAAGTTTCATCGCGATATGATGAGTGTGCACAAATTTGTGAATTAATTTGCAAAGGGTCAATACGGGTATCTCGACGGATACGCATTGATTTCGTCGCGCACATACAACGAAATCGGATTTCGTAAGTTCCCACACGTCGACAACATCCATACGCGCCTTTTGATGCATATAGTGCGCGACCACGTCGCCCGATTTGTCGGGGCACACGCCGTATCGGGTGTTTTCCCACTTTTTGAAAATAGAATTTACAATTTTTCGTAAAACTTTAACAACGTGTAACTTTCTACATACTAGATAAAAAATGAATCCAAAAGGTACGTTACAATCTCGATTATGTTGTCTTTGACTGACTTTAATTAGTTTTTATGAAAGTTTAATGGACAGCGAGAAAAGTGGCCGATAAGTAGATGTTTAGAATTGGTTTTTAACAGTCCAAAAATATGAATTTTTTGCTAACTTCGGTTCGATTTTTCGAACAAGTTAGATGGTTTTGTTAAAATCCATCTGAAGAATATCGAAGAGGGTTAAGTCTACTTTCCAGAACATTTTACGGATCGAAAATTGGAGTTACGAGCAAAACGTTACGTCATAGGGAAGTAGGGTACCTTGAGTGGGAAAACTGCTCCGTGGGTGACGAAAGGCTGACTTCCGATTCTTCGTTCGTCGCACACAAAGCTCCGTCTCTGGTGAAACGAATTCGTAGGCGAAGAGGGTATGATCAGGCACAACTTTCGTTTTGGAACTTTAGGGTTTAGAGGTCTGTGGAGAAACTTATATACATAACAAGTTGGTCCAACTCCTAATACTAGTGGGTTAGGATTTCACAAAATTCCCACAAATATGTGCACTCAGCCGCGGGGGGGGGGGGGGGGGTGGGTGGGTGGGTTTGGTTGACTTCAACGGGTGGGCCCGCCCACTTAAGTGGGCGGCTGTAAACAATTTTTTTTCTTTTTCTTTTTCCTTTTCTTTTCCTTTTTCTTTTCTTTTTCTTTTCTTAATCTTTAAATCTTTTATAGATAAAACTATATATATTCAAAAATCATTTAAATACAAATAACACTTTAAATATCACATATCCACATATTTAATATATTTAAATATATCTACATTTATATATATATATATATAAATTCATCTTACAATAAATCGATCTCAATAATAATAATAATATCTAAATAGAATGAACATATTTTAATCTCCATGAAATAACTTAAATTATAATAAAATAATAATAATCGTCCCAATGGGTGAACTTTACCGCTCACCCATGTGTGGGTCCAGAAAATTATACCATCTTGTAAAATATTATTTTATTAATAAAATATAAATTGTGTACCAAAAGTCAATAATATTCAACAAGTCTCAAAATTATTTAAAAATATTTGTACACACATAAAATATTCCTATATGGCCATCTTGGTCCTATCACATGCCTACATGGGCTTAAATTTGGTTCGGGCCATGTTCGGACTGAATTGGCCAAACCGGGTCAAAAAAAATAACTAAAACCATAAAATTTATAAATTCAATTTTAAGTCTAAAAAATAATAAAAAATAATTTTTTTAAAAAATAGGGGTTTTACAGCCTTGCGCCCCCAATGCAACCGTTGTTTCAATATCAATAAAGAGCTTCTTTGTATAACTTGTATTTTGTTCTAAATTTTGCTGTTATTATTCAATGTCTCTGCTTAGGACTTCTGTGCGACGACCTCGTCGTAGCCGCTGAAATCGGCCGTTATGGAACCCGCCTTGCATGAGCGCAATCTAGGCTCGTGCGGCATCACGCCTTAGCGAGGACGATCGCTCCTACGGAAGCAGGACGTGACATTAAGTTGGATAGAATGCCTTACGACCTAGTAATCCCTTGTCCTTGTGACCTATATTAGCAAGTTTATTTAGATTCTAGAATCTAGAGGACCCTAACCCGTCTAGCCAACCAAGGACTTGGACAAGAAGACTATAGGACGACTATATAAAGACCATCACAGGACATGACTTAGATCCTTTAGAAGTTCGACTATACTCCCTCTCAATTTTAAATTCTCGTGCCTATAATTTTACCCTCTTGACAAATATTGGCACTATAATCTAGATTTGCAAGTTCATTGATTTATCGAGCTTGTTTACGACATATGTTATTGGAAGAGCTCCCACTAACATATTGTCTAATCAGAACCGGTGCATAATGGTATGATCAACCAAGTGCACTTTGGTTCGCTTTTGTCTATTACTCTACCTGGATGGGGACATAATTAAACTTGGCCTTTAGAATCCCATCCACGGCTGCCTTGACAATTCCTTTGAAATTTTTTCGGTCGCGTTTGAACCATGTATTCGTAATTGATAATGTCGTCATTGAACTCCTTACATCGCTTTCGCCTTCACCGATTTTGGAAGGACGAAGCCACTTGTACTTGAATTTTCTCTAGCTATCCTATCAATTATGACCATTACCACTCCATGTTGCTATATCTTCATCTTAAACTACTCGTCCTTTTTTTGGCCCTATATTCGCTATCATGAATCTTCCAAATCACTTAATTTAGGCATGAACCTAATCGATCTCTTATTCGTGCCTCAACCTACTCTCAAGAACCCATATCTAATAGGTCTCTAACTTATTTTCTCTTGATACCATATCATTCTCTATTGAATGATACTCTTTATTTAAACTTTAAACCCTTAATCTTCTACTCGTACCTTAACTCGCGACCCTCATAACCTGTCACGACCCGCTACCCAAATTGTTGGGCCAGGCCGAGACATGCCCAGCCTACGCTGAGATAAACGTAGTAAGCTGTTCTAAAGACAACAGGATAAGACTAAATGTGTTAACAGTTCTATAAGTGAAGAAGAATTATAAATGCTCCAAACACAAAAGATCGTATATAGTAAACGTCCAAGTACAAGTAAACTGAAATATAAAACTGGATACATGTCCAGTTACAAAATGATGTAGTCTAATACATGTCTACTCTCAAAAGTCTAAGTAAACAAAGACAACTAGGCGAGGTTCCCCGCAGGAACATCTTCGTAAAGCAGAGCCGGGTCCTCGGCAGTAACCCCATAGTATGAGTCGCAGAGTAACTCCTCCTCAGTAAGGACACCTACAACGTTATCCTGTCAGGACGGGAGCAAGTACTAAATCTAGCAAACTAGCATATGAAACATGAAAATGAACATGAGAGGAATAACTGGAAAGCATGGCATCACATAGTCTATCATGGCAAGGATACATATGTCATAGAAACAGATGTATATGTAATGTTTAAAACTGTAGCAGGTACGTGATCGGTCAATAGGTGTACAATATACTGAGGCACAATGTAAATAAAATGTACATACGTACAAGTCTACAAGCATAGGTGTACCTCCGTACAGAAATGCCGGGTAATGACCTACGGTGCAGTAACATGTAAAATGATACTTTGCTCGATACATATAAAGGGGCATGATCACGTACTCGGCTACTAGTTTCCCTATAACCCATATTCTATCATGTGAGAGATACATCAAGATGGTTCTAAACATAGTGGTAATGGAAAGTACAACATGTAACGTTTTAACTTGCTACCCCAAGGATCAGCATTTAACATGGTGAGTTTTGTAGTTCATTTATGTAACAACATGTAAAGTTCGTAGAAAGTACTTGCCTCTAGCAAAGTAAAACAAAACAAGCTGCTATAACAATGCTATGGATGTCCGGTAACTCGTCGCTGTAGAAGTAAATACAATAACTTAGTTTTTACACTAAGCTAAAACACTAGGACACTAATTGGTGAAATACGACTTGTTATTGGGCACTTAGCCAAAATGATGATTTTGGCATAGGAGACCAATGTGGGGTGACACACTATGTTAGCTAATTTTCTAGGGTCTTTACACTAGTGAGGGATGGGGTTCAACACGACTAAAACTGCAAATAACATAAAAAGCTACAAGTCATAATTAATCAATAAATAAATCAGAAGATCATTGTGTTCCAACAATTTTAGAGATAGGCAAAAAGCCTGATTTCTCTTAAAGTAAAGTACCAAGGTGATCCTTGTTAATCATAGAAATTTATTATAATTTTTCTGGAATTTATTAACCAGTACAAATATTTTATAAAAATCAGTTTTCCTAAGTATATAGAAAAATGAGTTTTGGTTTCATATGCCAAACTAGTGGCAAAATAGTAAATTAAATACTACAAAAATTATACTAAATTAGCCAACTTAACAAAGTATCTAAAAACTATTTTTTCCATAATTTTAGCAGTACTTTAAGTATTTTTAGAAAATCAAAAACAGCAATGCACACACTAATTAATTATCTGCGTATTTTGTCCATGTATTTAATTTGAACCAAGGTTCAAATACAGGACCCAAGGCCATGAATCAAGTCCAATATGACTTGAACATGTCTTGAATGTGTGAAAACACATTTGAGCCCAAATACCCATGCTAGGCTTGGACACCAAATGGTTGCAGTAATTTTAAATACTAAAATATAATTTGGTAACAAGTACAAAATAAATATTAATATTTTAATAAGGCAAATTTGTACAAAAGAAAATACACATACCTATGCTAAAAGTATATATAGATATATAAGGAAAAATACTTAATTTATAGAGTATATATATACATATACACAAATATATATATATATAAGAATACATTTAATAATATAGTGTATATATATATAATATATATATACACATAGGAAAATATATATATATATATATATATATAAACATATATATATATATAATTTACTAACTTATAAAGTATATATACATATATATAAATACTGTTAAAAACAGTATACATATATATATACATATATTAATACATATATACATATACATATATATATAAATATATATAAAACAAAAGGAAAAAGAAAAGAAAAAGGAAAAACAAAAAAAGAGAACAGAGAGGGGGCTCGAACTCAGCCCAGCAGCGGAGGTGTTTTTAAGTACTGCGCGCTGGCCAGTGGGCCAGCGCGTGCTTTGTGTTAGAGTTAGGGTTAGGTTTAGATTTATTTAGTTAGGTTAGCATTTATATATATAAAAAATAAATAAATATTTGTCCTGTGTCCTGACAGTTAAGGACACAGGGTTTTCTCGTGTCCGTGCTTTGCACGACACGCACGACACGATCTACGCGTGTCCGAGTACGGGGCTGGGGGCGTCGTGTCCAGGCGAACAACATACTCGAAAACGAGACACGTACGATACGAAATAGAGACTGCAACGTACGTGTCCGGCCGTGGAAGTGGGTTTCGAGAGGGCGAACGGCGGCTGGGGGCGTCGAGACGGCGGCGCTTGGGTGGCGCTGGACGCGGCTCGTCGAGGCGGACGTGATGGTGGTGGTGGCGACTGGCGAAGATGGACGGTGGGGCGGCGCTAGGGTGGTCGCCGGAGTTAGGGTTCAGGCGTATTTAAGTGGGGAAGACGGGGCTACGGTGGTCGGAGTTATGTCGTAGTGGTGGTGGTCGACTGGGGGAGTGAGGGGGTCATTTTATAGGGGTGAGAGGTCGGTCGAAGGGGCTAGGTCGGCCGGAAATGGCGGGGGGCAGCTGGCCGGTCGTCGGTCGTCGGGGGTGGGTAGATTTAGGGTTTTGCAATTTAAACCCTAGAGTTTTAGGAATTACCAACAAGTCCCTGTCCTAATGTTTGTGCAAATATCGAATTTGCAAAACGAGGCCCGCAGTTTAAGTTTACAAATAAAATTTGCAAACAGAGTTTGGGAAATTACATAAAGGGTTTAAACAATTCAAAAATTTACAAAACATGTTTAAAACAATTCTTTTAATTGCAAAGAGGCATTTTAGGTATTTAAAACCATTTTAAAATCATTTAAAAATTCAGGAAAAATTCCTAATAATTATAATAAAACATTTTAATGCCAAAATAATCATTAATGGCCAATTATCACTAATTAACAAAAATTTAAAAAAAACAGGGGCTGACAAGTCTTTCCTCCTTGAAAAATTTCGTCCTCAAAATTTACAAGGATTGAAGACCCGACAATATTTAACATAGCAAGCAATGTAACCAAATAACTAAGGTTGCGATCGAAACTAACCTCTAAGGTATCAAGCGGGAACGGGTGGTTCCCCCGCAGCGGTTGGATCGAACAAGTAAGGGAATCTCTTCCTCGTGTCCGACTCCCTCTCCCAAGTAGATTCACCTGGGGAGTGATGGCTCCAAGCTACTCGTACTAGGGGTATAACCTTGTTCCTCAGCCTCTTCTCTCTCCGGTCTAATATCTCCACTGGCTGCTCAGAAACTGTAAGGCTCGGTCCGACCTCCAACTCTGAATGATCTAGCACATGACTGGGGTCTGGGACATATCTCCTCAGCTGAGATACGTGAAAGACGTCGTGAACTCCTGCTAGGTTGGGTGGAAGTGTAACCCTGTAAGCTACCTCTCCGATCCTGCCAAGCACCTCGAACGGCCCGATGTATCTGGGGCTCAGCTTCCCTCCTCGTCCGAACCGGATCGTCCCTCGAGTAGGTGATATCTTCACTAGCACCATATCACCGTCTGCGAACTCCATCGGCCTGCGACTAGCATCGGCCCAGTGTTTCTGCCTGTCCTGAGCTACTCTGAGCCTGTCTCTGATCATCCTGACTTTCTCTGCTGCATCCGTGATCATCTCTGGCCCAAGCATGACTCTGTCTCCGACATCATCCCAAAAGAGCGGTGTCCGGCATCGTCGTCCATATAGCGCCTCGAAAGGAGACATACCAATACTGGCCTGGTAGCTGTTGTTGTATGAAAACTCTACCAAGTGCAGATGGCTCTCCCATGATCCTCCGAAGTCCAGCACGCAAGTCCTCAGCATATCCTCCAGCGTCTGTATCGTCCTCTCGGACTGCCCATCTGTCTGCGGGTGGTACGCCGTACTGAATTTGAGCCTACTGCCCAACTCCTCCTGCAAGCTCCTCCAGTAGTGGGATGTGAATCTGCTGTCTCTGTCTGACACGATGCTCACCGGCACTCCGTGTAGGCGAACTATTTGCTGCAAGTATAGCTCCGCCAACTTCTCGGTGGAAAGCCCCACCTTGAAGGGTATGAAGTGCGCACACTTCGTCAGCCTGTCTACGATGACCTAGATGGCATCCTTCCCTCCTTGGGAACGAGGAAGCCCTGAAACGAAGTCCATCGTAATATGTTCCCACTTCCACTCGGGAATGGGTAATGGCTGCAACAAACCAGCTGGCCTCTGGCGCTCCGCCTTGACCTGCTGGCAAACTAGACATCTCGAAATGAAGCGTGATACATCCCTCTTCATCCCGTGCCACCAAAGATGTTCCCGCAAGTCACGGTACATCTTGTTAGCACCAGGATGAATAGAATATCTCGATCGGTGCGCCTCCTGCAAAACTGCCTCTACTAGCTCTCCTCTCGGTACGCACAATCGGCTGCCACGCCTCAAGGATCCATCCTCTGCTAAGTGAAGTCATCCAGCAATCCAGCTAGTGCCTGGGGTCGAAGTCTGCAAAGGCTCTCATCTGTAGACTGTGCCTCCCTGATCTGCTCCATCAAACCTGACTGAATGTCAAGTGCCATCATCTGTATCACTGATCCTGGCCGAACTAGCTCGATACCGAGCTTCTCCAGATCCTCCCGCAAATGTCGATCAATCATCAGATACCATGCCATCGGATGCCTGCTCAGCGCATCCGCCACTACATTTGTCTTCCCGGGGTGATACTGTAAATCGATGTCGAAGTCCTTCATCAACTCCAACCATCGTCTTTGCCTCATGTTCAGCTCTTTCTGCGTGAACACATACTTCAAGCTTTTGTGGTCAGTAAAGATTTCCACACGCTCTCCGTATAAGTAATGTTTCCATAACTTGAGTGCAAAGATCACCGCAGCTAACTCGAGGTCATGGGTAGGATAATTCCTCTCATGAGTCCGCAATTGCCTAGATGCATAAGCAATCACTTTCCTATGCTGCTGTAGGACACATCCTAGCCCCTTCCCAGAAGCATCACTGTATATGGTGAAACCTCCAGAACCTGAAGGTAAAGTCAGAACTGGAGCGGTCGTCAGCCTCCTCTTTAGCTCCTCAAATGCTGTCTGGCAGTCCTCAGACCAAATGTACTCTGCGTCCTTCCGCGTCAGCTTCGTCATGGGTTCAGCTATCCTAGCAAAGTCCTGGACGAACTTTCTATAATAGCCTGCTAAACCCAGAAAACTCCTGATCTCTGAAACTGACGTCGGAGCCTTCCACGTCTCAACTGCAGCAATCTTCCTGGGATCCACCGAGATTCCATCTCCAGTGACTACATGGCCGAGAAACTCCACTCGGTCTAAAAAGAACTCGCACTTCGGCAATTTGGCAAACAACCTCTCCTGCCTCAGAATCCCCAAAACTATCCGCAAGTGCTCTGCATGCTCCTCCGACGTCTTCGAGTATATCAGGATGTCGTCGATAAATACTATGACGAACTTATCCAGATACTGGTGAAATGTCTTATTCATCAAGTTCATAAAGACAGCTGGCGCATTTGTGAGACCAAATGGCATCACCAGAAACTCGTACTGCCCGTACTTCGTGTTGAACGCCGTCTTTTGGATGTCTGCTGGCCTAACCTTCACCTGGTGGTACCCGGATCTCAAATCTATCCTGGAAAACACCTTCGCCCCGCTCAACTGGTCGAACAAATCATCTATCCTGGGCAGAGGATATTTGTTCTTGATAGTGATGGCATTCAAGGCCCGGTAATCAATACACAACCGGACTGTACCATCCTTCTTAGGCACAAAGAGCACTGGTGCTCCCCATGGAGAAGCACTGGATCGAATGAAACCCTTTTTCAACAGGTCATCAATCTGCTCTTTCATCTCTATGGCCTCCTTGGGATTCACTCTATAGCAAGCCCGGGATACTGGTGATGAACCCGACACCAAATCTATAGTGAACTCCACATCTTTGTCTGGCGGAAGTCCTGGAAGATCCTCTGGGAATACATCCATAAACTCCCTAATGATAGGATGTGGCGGTGCTGCATCCCCAACTGTCGCACAACAGTTCGGCTCTAGGCTGATCTCCGGCCCCGTCCTACTGACTCTGAACGGTGCTGTGCCTGGGGGACTGAACAAAACACTACCCTCATGACAATCTATAGATGCATGGGCATAGCTAAGCCAGTCCATCCCCAATATGATATCATAACCGGGAAGCGGCATCACAAAGAATCGCCCCTCGAACTCTCTTCCGGCTATCAGAATAGAGCATCTATAGCTAGCTCTAATAGGCACTGGTCCTCCTCCCGTCATTACTCTACTAATCTCCGTCGTAGGTGTAGATACTAAGTGATGTTCTTGCATAAACTCTAATGATAGGAAGCTATGTGATGCACCAGAATAAAACAAACATAGAGCTAGAAAAGTATGCAAATAAACATGACCTGTAATGACGTCAGCTAAGTAATCCGGCTCCGAAACCTGCTCCGGCTCCGGCTCAACGGCTAGACTATAAACTCTCCCCTGAGGTCCCTTCTGCTGCTGCAGATGCAGCCCGAACCTCTGCTGCTGAGTCGGGAGCGGTCCTCTAGTCTTCGCTACTGGGCACTCCCGATACTGATGGGTGGCAGACCCACAAGCTAAACACTGCCCCAACCTCTTCCTGCAGACGGAGTAATCATGCCCAGGCCTTTTACAGAATCCACACAAAGCTCCCTTCGGCTGCTGTCGGGGTCTCGGGGCTCAAACTGGCGGGGTCTGATGATGTGGTGTAGGGACGGTAAGTCTGCTGGGGTGGCGTCGGCGCTCTCTGCTGGAAAGCCTGACGCTTGGACGGTCCCTCATGATGTACAGGAGCCGGCCTCTTGCTAGACAGAAGACGCTCCTCAATGCTCCGGGCTAACTCTAGGCTCTGGTAGTAGTCAGTCGTACCGTTTGCCACTATAAGAATGCCAATGTCTGGAACTAGACCATGGCAAAACCTACGGGTCATCTCCTCTGGATCAGCAACCAGACTAGGAGCAAAGCGGCTCAGACGACTAAACTCTCCCGCATAGTCATCAACAGAACGGTTCCCCTGCTGGACGTTCTGGAATCGTAGCCCCATGGCTACTCTAGCAGCGGTCGAGAAGAACTTCTTCTTGAACTGGGTCTTGAACTGGTCCCAGGTGGCTCTACCTCTCGCGAACAACGGCTCATTCCTGAACCAGACTCCGGCTAAGTCTATCAGCAGAAATCCTGCTGCCTCGACCTGAAGGTCATCCGGCATCCTAACTCCCAGAAGCTTCCTCTCTACAGAATCTAGCCAGTCATCAGCTACTACTATGCCCTCAGTCCCTGAGAACTCCTTGGGATTCAGACCCATGAAGTCCTTGACCGTCCCCGCTCTCTGCCGTGGCTCTACAGGTGGTGGGACCACGGGACGTCCCTCAGAACGCTCCATACTCTGGCGGAGTAGGGTAGTCTGCTCCTGATGGGTTGTTAGGAACCCCTGGATCAGTGTGAGCAGCTGGTTCCCGTCGAGTGTAACGGAAGCCTGGGTGGGTATAGTGATAGGGGGTGGTGGAAGTATCGGGTCCTGCCGGGCCTGGGATGTGGAAGGTGGAGGTGCATCAGTCAACTGGTCAGCTGACTGGATACGGAGGGCCCCATTCTCGGGGGTAACATACTGGGACGAACGAGTAAGCACCATCTAAATTACACATAAAAGACTTATAAGGACTTATTTAAAGTAAGCAATCATATGCAAGAAAGTCTAATTATAATAGCAAACATGTGTTGTATTTCCTATGTTGTAATCCTAGCATTCCTCTAGGTGTACTAAGCGTCTTTCCTAATGTTGTCTAATTACCTTAAGTTTCTAATTGCAGGTATGCTTGGTACAATAACGTAACCAAACAGTTTAGTCAGGACCTGCATGGGCCACCACTAAAAACATGTCACGACCCGCTACCCAAATTATTGGGCCAGGCCGAGGCATGCCCAGCCTACGCTGAGATAAACGTAGTAAGCTGTTCTAAAGACAACAGGATAAGACTAAATGTGCTAACAGTTCTATAAGTGAAGAAGAATTATAAATGCTCCAAACACAAAAGATCGTATATAGTAAACGTCCAAGTACAAGTAAACTGAAATGTAAAACTGGATACATGTCCAGTTACAAAATGATGTAGTCTAATACATGTCTACTCTCAAAAGTCTAAGTAAACAAAGACAACTAGGCGAGGTTCCCCGCAGGAACATCCTCGTAAAGCAGAGCCGGGTCCTCGGCAGTAACCCCATAGTATGAGTCGTAGAGTAACTCCTCCTCAGTAAGGACACCTACAACGTTATCCTGTCAGGACGGGAGCAAGTACTAAATCTAGCAAACTAGCATATGAAACATGGAAATGAACATGAGAGGAATAACTGGAAAGCATGGCATCACATAGTCTATCATGGCAAGGATACATATGTCATAGAAACAGATGTATATGTAATATTTAAAACTGTAGCAGGTACGTGATCGGTCAATAGGTGTACAATGTACTGAAGCACAATGTAAATAAAATGTACATATGTACAAGTCTACAAGCATAGGTGTACCTCCGTACAGAAATGCCGGGTAATGACCTACGGCGCAGTAACATGTAAAATGATACTTTGCTCGATACATATAAAGGGGCATGATCACGTACTCGGCTACTAGTTTCCCCATAACCCATATTCTATCATGTGAGAGATACATCAAGATGGTTCTAAACATAGTGGTAATGGAAAGTACAACATGTAACGTTTTAACTTGCTACCCCAAGGATCAGCATTTAACATGGTGAGTTTTGCAGTTCATTTATGTAACAACATGTAAAGTTCGTAGAAAGTACTTGCCTCTAGCAAAGTAAAACAAAACAAGCTGCGATAACAATGTTATGGATGTCCGATAACTCGTCGCTGCAGAAGTAAATACAATAACTTAGTTTTTACACTAAGCTAAAACACTATGACACTAATTGGTGAAATACGACTTGTGATTGGGCACTTAGCCAAAATGATGATTTTGGCATAGGAGACCAATGTGGGGTGACACACTATGTTAGCTAACTTTCTAGGGTCTTTACACTAGTGAGGGATGGGGTTCAACACGACTAAAACTGCAAATAACATAAAAAGCTACAAGTCATAATTAATCAATAAATAAATCAGAAGATCATTGTGTTCCAACAATTTTAGAGATAGGCAAAAAGCCTGATTTCTCTTAAAGTAAAGTACCAAGGTGATCCTTGTTAATCATAGAAATTTATTATAATTTTTCTGGAATTTATTAACCAGTACAAATATTTTATAAAAATCAGTTTTCCTAAGTATATAGAAAAATGAGTTTTGGTTTCATATGCCAAACTAGTGGCAAAACAGTAAATTAAATACTACAAAAATTATACTAAATTAGCCAACTTAACAAAGTATCTAAAAACTATTTTTCCATAATTTTAGCAGTACTTTAAGTATTTTTAGAAAATCAAAAACAGCAATGCACACACTAATTAATTATCTGCGTATTTTGTCCATGTATTTAATTTGAACCAAGGTTCAAATACAAGACCCAAGGCCATGAATCAAGTCCAATATGACTTGAACAGGTCTTGAATGTGTGAAAACACATTTGAGCCCAAATACCCATGCTAGGCTTGGACACCAAATGGTTGCAGTAATTTAAATACTAAAATATAATTTGGTAACAAGTACAAAATAAATATTAATATTTTAATAAGGCAAATTTGTACAAAAGAAAATACACATACCTATGCTAAAAGTATATATAGATATATAAGGAAAAATACTTAATTTATAGAGTATATATATACATATACACAAATATATATATATATATAAGAATACATTTAATAATATAGTGTATATATATATAATATATATATACACATAGGAAAAAATATATATATATATATAAACATATATATATAAAATTTACTAACTTATAAAGTATATATACATATATATAAAATACTGTTAAAAACAGTATACATATATATATACATATATTAATACATATATACATATACATATATATATAAATATATATATAAAACAAAAAGGAAAAACAAAAGAAAAAGGAAAAACAAAAAAGAGAACAGAGAGGGGGCTCGAACTCAGCCCAGCAGCGGGGGGGGTTTTAAGTACTGCGCGCTGGCCAGTGGGCCAGCGCGTGCTTTGTGTTAGAGTTAGGGTTAGGTTTAGATTTATTTAGTTAGGTTAGCATTTATATATATAAAAAAATAAATAAATATTTGTCCTGTGTCCTGACAGTTAAGGACACAGGGTTTTCTCGTGTCCGTGCTTTGCACGACACGCACGACACGATCTACGCGTGTCCGAGTACGGGGCTGGGGGCGTCGTGTCCAGGCGAACAACATACTCGAAAACGAGACACGTACGATACGAAATGGAGACTGCAACGTACGTGTCCGGCCGTGGAAGTGGGTTTCGAGAGGGCGAACGGCGGCTGGGGGCGTCGAGATGGCGGCGCTTGGGTGGCGCTGGACGCGGCTCGTCGAGGCGGACGTGATGGTGGTGGTGGCGACTGGCGAAGATGGACGGTGGGGCGGCGCTAGGGTGGTCGCCGGAGTTAGGGTTCAGGCGTATTTAAGTGGGGAAGACGGGGCTACGGTGGTCGGAGTTATGTCGTAGTGGTGGTGGTCGACTGGGGGGAGTGAAGGGGTCATTTTATAGGGGTGAGAGGTCGGTCGAAGGGGCTAGGTCGGCCGAAAATGGCGGGGGGCAGCTGGCCGATCGTCGGTCGTCGGGGGTGGGTAGATTTAGGGTTTTGCAATTTAAACCCTAGAGTTTTAGGAATTACCAACAAGTCCCTGTCCTAATGTTTGTGCAAATATCGAATTTGCAAAACGAGGCCCGCAGTTTAAGTTTGCAAATAAAATTTGTAAACAGAGTTTGGGAAATTACATAAAGGGTTTAAACAATTCAAAAATTTACAAAACATGTTTAAAACAATTCTTTTAATTGCAAAGAGGCATTTTAGGTATTTAAAACCATTTTAAAATCATTTAAAAATTCAGGAAAAATTCCTAATAATTATAATAAAACATTTTAATGCCAAAATAATCATTAATGGCCAATTATCACTAATTAACAAAAATTTAAAAAAAATAGGGGCTGACATAACCATACCCGTGTTAAATTCTATGATTTAGATCACGATTTCTTACGACATGATTTTGTTGAAATATTGTCATTGTTTGTTCTCCATCGATACCCCCTTGTGTCTTCACCACCCCTACTAATTCTTAATTTCGAGAACGAAATTCTTTTAAGTTGGGTTGGATGTAAAACCCTTAAATTTTTACTATTTTTCTTATATATAAATTTGGTACTGATTTTTTTTATTTTGTATTTGTACGTCGCGTAGTTGCATTATACGTCGCGCGCGAAATTTCGTAATTGCTCGACGAGTGCAAATATGTGCGAGCGTACATATTTTTAGAAAAATATTTTTCTATTTTTATAGTTTCAAAATAATATATGTAATAATTATTTTAGCTATCATACCAACATTTCCAAGTCCATTATTTTATTTATTTTATTTATGAAAAGCCTTTCATTTATACAGTTATAATAACAAATAATATTCTTATAAAATGGTATACTAGAAAAGTATATTTATGTAAATATTATTTGTGCATATATATATATATATATTTCGTAATTATTTATTATTTTATTTTTAAATAATAATGCAATTTTCAAAATTATTATTATAAGTATTTTTAGAAAATATATTATGAAATTTTTGTGGCAATTTAAATCTTTGATTAGAATTTATAGATTTGATTTAAATAGTTTAAATTTAAAGATAGAATTTATATTGAGTTTAGGTTATCTAGATTTAAATTGGAATTAAATTTGAATTTAGATTTGATTTTATTGATTTAAATTTAATAATTGAATTATCTAAATTGGGATTAAATAAATTCTAATCATTATCCAACTGGAATTTCCACCTCCTATATAAGGAGAGGTACTCGTCCATAAATTTTTATCATTCACAAAGTCTCCACAAATATTTCTCCAACCCTAATCCCGTGCATCGTGTCCGTGTCCCTTCCCGGTCCAATTCTTATTCCACAATTACATATACAAGTTCATCTTTTTGTGTCGGACACACCTCCGACACCAATAAATTTCTAAACCTATCCTTAACCCGTCTCCATTCTCCTCCTTCTGCCACTTTCCCCTTAACCCCCTGCTACCCTGGCCGACCCGACCAAACCCCGACCAAACCCAAGTCCCTGGCAGCCCCCGCCAAACCCGACTTTCGCCATCTCCTCCCTGACACCACAGCACACCCGACCTCGATCCCTCGTCTCCAGCCAGCCACCCCAGGCCACCACCATTACCATCACTATCGTCGCCGTCTCCTCCGAACTCCCCGACCCCATGAACACCACCACGACCCTCGTCATCCCGACCACCACCGCCACGCTGCACCATGCCAGACCCCGCTCCGCACAGCACCCCGTTGTCGCCACGAGCCCCAGCCATCATCGACCACCATCGCCACCGCCAGTCATCACCACCACCGTCACTGCCAACAGCCAGCGCCGTCGACCTCCCTATCCGTCACCACCCAAACTACCACCGCCACCACGGCTATCGCCGGAGCCACCACCAAAACCCACCAAAACCTAAATTAAAATTTACATACACCTACGCCTACCTCACCGCCGCTGGAACACCCCTCCCATGAGGACCACCCGTGCCTCCGCCGCGTGCCGTGCTCCCGGATCTCTTGCCTCCGCAACCTTTTCCGCGTGCCGCCAAGTGGCTACCACCATCTGCTCCATCGTGACCGCCCCTACGCCTCCGGCGAGAACCCTCCGCCTCTCCTTCCCCCACTCTTCCTTTTCCTCCTCCGCGCACAGCCCAGCCGGAACCCCCGAACTTCAAGTCTTCTTCGCTCACCCTCTCTCTCTCCGCTCGTCTACTCCTCCCGCCCGATCGAACCCGCCTCGATCGCGAGCGCCGTCTCCCAGCGCCCCAGCCGCCGGAACCGTCGACGGAAACCCCTTCTTCCCAGTCGCCAACTCTCCTCTCTAGCTCTTCTCCCGAATTTTTTTTCCCAATCTCACTTTTTCTCTCTCTCTCTGCTCCTCTCAATATTATGTATTTGGTTTTCTTTATTATTATTTTTTTCTTTTTGGTTAGCTACTGGTGTTTCATATTATTATCTTATTACTTTTTGTTAGCATTATTAAGGTTAACTGATATATTAAATAAGTGTAGTGTTTTATTGTTTTTTTTTGTTTTTTTTTATTTGCTTGCTTTTTAATGTTAACTGAGATATTTTATATATTATTATTATTATTGATTATTATTACTATTTTTGTTTTGTTAATATCACTAACAATAGTTTTTCTATTTTTATTGTATTTATTATTACATATGAACATTTATGTAATATTTTTCCAGAACCATATTTGTAACTACAAGTATTGGACATTGAACATCATAAGGCTTTTATGTTATATTAACAGTATTTATATATATATATATATTTTTTTTTTTATTAACAGTATATATATATATATATATATATATATATATATATATATATATATATATATAAGATTTATAAATTATTCTAACTAGTTATGGATATTTTGTAAATATATTTTTATATTATTTTAATTGTGGCTTTTAAATGCAGCAAAATAAATTTATAATGTTTCTAGATAATTTCCAAGGTTGGTTTCGACCTATAAATTATAGCCTAAAATGATTTTTTGAATTTTCAAAAAGTAGTGATCTAAATATTTTGTCTATATATATATATATATATATATATATATATATATATATATATATATATATATATATATATATATATATATATATATATATATATATATATATATTTTTTTTATATATATATATATATATATGGTTTACTATTTAGAAATTTCTATATGTCAAATTTTGGATTTTAGCCTAAAAATATATTTTTATTTTTGTTTACCAAGTATTTATCTAAAATCATATTTTATTAATAAAAAGGTAGCTTTTGGGTTATAAAATAATCACTAGTAATTTTCAAGTATGTATTTGCCTAAACTATTTTCGGGTAAAAATATATATAGTTTTAAGTATCATAGGTATTTTCTAAAATAGTATATGTATTATTATTATTTTCTCAAATTCCTTCGGTTATAAATCCTTGTCCATGACTAAATTTCCTTTTATCCTATTCCCTCGACAATTTTGTACTACCTTATGTCCACCCTAACCAATTTGACCCTTCTGGACCCAATGTAACTGTCCGTGCCACCATCAGAGGTCACCTTGTATTTTTGTTGCACCGAAGTCGTAGTTCGTGCCACCTTGATCATCGCAGCACACCAGGCGTCCTACCAGGCAAGATACCTTGCCATTTGCTGTTTATTTATTTTAGCTCATATTTCATGTATTATTCATTATTTTTTTTATGCAAAATAAACTGTGATATATGGCATAACTTGTTAGAACATACTGTTCAATTATATTTCCTGCTATGTATTATTTTTCTTACACATTAAACCTAGATTTAAGGGACCACCTTGTGTGTTACATTCATTGGCCTTGACACGTTGTACCACGAAGTTGTGTGTCGTATGTAGAACACGGACATGCGTGACTGGCTGGCCACCGGTACGTATAAGCCGTACGATAGGAATAACTGCTAATAGAGGTTGCATGCTTAGTTTGACTTAGTAGTTAATAGTGGTTTTATGTTGTGGATACAACATAGTAGGCATTGGACGGGGAGGACAATTCTTTAGCATATGGGCTTCAATGCACATTTTCTTGTGACCCGGAAGCTCCGCTAGAGATACGGGGTTGATGACCCATGATTACTGACGGCCACTAACATTCTGCGGAACATTATGCTCTTATTGATTGGGCCTCTAGTGCCCCAAGGGGGACTATGCCGATCCTATTTAGCCAGGGTCCATGCGCAGGATGGATTGTTCTTAACTACATTTTACTTAGAACAGTTAGGAACCTTTATCCGTTAAGTATGAGTACTTTTGGTTTGGGTACTTGTATTTGACCGTGGCTTAGAACAATAACTTGTCGCGTATTAGTTCATCACATCTTATCCTTGTTTGGTTGTAGGTGTGGCTTACTACTTCGATGAGAAGGTATTGAACCTTGTTGGGGTCTGGATACCATATTGGATCCATAGCATGGAAAGATACGTCACCGTAAATTAGTTTACCATCTCCTGTCCTTGTTTGGTTGGGGGGATGGTACGCTAGTTCAATGGTGTGTATTGGACCATGTTATAATTCAATTGGCTTATTTATTTGAGCATTTTATATTCAGTTATATTGGTATGATATTATGTGTCTTGTTACGTCCCTCTGAGGACCTGGTGTAACGACCATAGTTCGTATTACATATTTTTATATACGTGTATGTATTTTGACTCATATTGCGTGTCTCTTCATGGTTTATTTTAGCATTTCAGTTTGCTTAGTTCGACTTGATTCGATTTTGTTGCATATGGACCAACCCCTACCTACCACCATCCCTCATTTATTAACCTACCAACCCATTCTCTCTCTTCATTCACTTCTTCATTTACTCTTCTCCTTCCTCCATTAACTCTCTCCACCGACCAGAGAGAGGCTTAGGCAAGTGTAACTTGCTTTATGGAGGATCTCAGATTTTGTTATTCCATTGTCTTTCTCATGAGATTCTAAGTCACTTTAGTATTTAGAATTTTTGAATTCCATGACTCATTTCATGTAGATCTAAGTTTTAACATTTTGATCTCATGGTTTTGATCTTCTAAAACTTAGTTGTTTCCGAAATGAAGAGTTCCTTGTAGTAGGGATTTTGATTTGCACAAGTTTGGCTCTTGAATGGTTGGATTTCATCGGGATTTGATCGAGATAGGGCTTACTTGAGTTCGTGAGCTTTTACGCCTGCTTGTACCGGCCTTGGGGAGAAGATGAAGTTTTTCGCATACGTTCTAACGTGTTAGCGTAGTGTTTAGCCTTTACGACTACGTTTTTACGTGACAACATATTATTCAGCCTTTACGCCCACGTTTTACGTGATATCGTATTATTCAGCCTTTTACGCACACGTATTTGCGTGCCAGCGTACTCCGTTCAATGCCGAGTTCATTCGATTTTACGCTCGGGGCCCTCCCGCTCGCGTAAAACCCTGGCTTGAGCAGACTCTCGCATGCGTAAGGTCTTGCTCGAGTGTTTCACTCGCGTAGAGCCTCGCTTGCCTACGGCTTGCTAGCGTAAAACCCTGGCTCGCGTAAAACCCCACCCGCATGCGCCCTTGCCCGCGTAAAGCTATCTCACCTTGCTCTGGCTAGCGTAAGCCGCTTTACGCTTGAGGCCCCTTGGCCTAGCGTAATAGTACGCGCGTAGAGACTTGAGTCCCTAATGCGTACACCTTTACCCTTTTATATCCTTACGCTTTTTTGTCATAACTTGATAATTACGAATTTACTTAATATGTATGAAATAATAATTGTACACGGCATGGTATGAAGTTAACATGACATGACATGACTTGACAAGAAAGCATGATGGGAACAATTGAACGCTGTTGCGACGGCTAGAATGACATGACAAGAATGAATGGCCTGGACACCGTAGACGATTGTGTTTGTACAAGTGAACCAGTATGGTCTTGTATCATGTCCAGGGCAGGGACCGCTAAGTACCACGGTCAGGGGTACCTATTTAAACTGATTAAGGCTAATAACTAGAATAATCCAGTAGTCGTAAAGATATTCTCCAGCTACATGCAATCCCGTTATCTGGACGCCCCATCATGGGATTTGTAGCCTACCGACGAGTAGGGCACATTTCCAGTACACTGTCATGTGTTGCACCCACCAAGCTACTTAAGGGTACATGCGTTCTTGGACGATGTACCCACATGATTTCAATCCCCTAATTGCGTCTGGATAACCTGGATGGTCTGCAGGGCTTGTGGCTGTTGGAATAATCTCATTGCATCTTGCTAGTAACTAGGCCTGTGATAACCCTAGTTAGTTAAAGTATCAAGCCATACTTATTTGCTTAGCCGTGAATGTTGGATGGTGTCTAAGTCTTGTCCTGTCCTGGTACCTGGTTACTTCAGTAACATGATTATCTATGCTTACCTTAATAATAACGATCAGGGGCAAAGTTCTGTTCAGGCAAAGGATTACAACCCCGGTCCTTGTTTGGTTTAAGGTTTGTAACCTGAATCCCGAAGCAGTTCTGTGTCCTCTCTTCGTTTATTGTCTTATTTCACCCCACGTCATGACCGTCATGTTTTACTTTACCAACAATAATTTAAGACGGGTTTCTATTCAGGTGAAGGGTTACAACCCCGGTCCTTGTTTGGTTTAAGGGTTGCGACCTGGCTACCTGAATGGTTTTCTCGTACTCAATTCTCTGTTGTTGTCACTGTTATTATCAGATTCTTATATAATTATCTTAATATTCATTTATTATATGCTGGTATTAGTTCCTAAGTGAAGCCTCCTTTATGGCACTTGCTCTTTTTAGGGTTTGACCCAGCTGGTTTTGTATGGCCAGATATCGGAGCAGCTCCAGAGGATCTACCTACCTTCCAGCTGTAGAGGCATGGAAAAGAGCATGATTGCCTATGCGGCTCAGAACAAGAAAACCCATGCGGTTCAAAAACAGACGAGCTTCATGCGGCTCAAGAGCATCATACGGTTCAAAAGTCACCAACTTGGACATGCGGCTCAAGCAAACACCACGTGGCCTTCTGCGGTTCGCTCCTGCAATTGGCCATCAAGTAAAGGCCCTATTTAATGCTCTAACATAAAGGAGAACTGACGGCTCTGACATAGAGCTGCCATAAAGGCCCTGTCATAATGGTAGACTCCTAGGGAAACAAAGAAAATCTCTGACACAAACCCCAAAATCCTTCATACGGCCTTGACACGTGGACAGTCGCATGCGGCTCAGGCAGGAGGCCATCCCATGCGGCTCAGGGAGAGGCCAACTCATGCGACTCAGGCAGAGGCCACCCCATGCGGCTCATGGAGAGGCCACCTCATGCGGCTCAGGCAGAGCCTACCCCATGCGGCTCACGAGGACTATCTTCATGCGGCTCACTGAGAAGCCACCCATCACGCGGTCACCTACGCTCATGCGGCTCAGATCATTTCCATACGTGGCCAGTCTTATGCGACTCAGTAGAGAATAATCCTCATGCGGCTCGCGGTTAAGACACATGGCAGAAGATTAGTTTTTTTCGCGTCCCTACAGCTAGCAACATAATAATAATGGGACACGTGGCATCAAATCGATCAAGATTCATCAACAAATCCTAACAACCAGGTTTAGTGCCATCCTCATAATTAATTGGATAAAATCAGATCATTTGCAATCATCCAAATGGAACACGTGGCGGGAGATCCGAGCTTAGCATGACAAATCATGAAGATTTATGGCAATCATCATTAATTGCCCACAGAGATTTGATGCAATCTACATTAATTACCTAGATTTGCTACAATCAGAATGAAGGGCCCAGATTAATTGATCCTTAACCGCCGACTTATCAAGGAGGCAATCATTGCAAACCCTAATGATTGTATCCCACTCCTATAAATAGCAAGGTGCCATTCCCTTGCGAGAGGGGACTTTTTCGAAGAGCACCAGAGCACCTGGAGAGACTTGAAGAGAGAGAGAGAGCAGAGAGACAAAGGCACGCACAGAGGGCATCCTGAGAGCATTTCTTCCCCGGAGCCAAGGCTGCATCCGATCGTCCAAGGAGTAAGGCAGAGCTGCCGTCGCTTTCCCGAGCCTCTACCGTCACCCCCCAGAATCTAAAATAAATAATTGTACTTAGATTGCTGTACCTAGGTTTTCGTCCCTAGGCTTTCTTTGTACAAGCAAGTTTGTATTGTGAAGTAAAAGTCCAGTCCTCCGATATAATTGTTCTATTCTTTTATATTTCATGGCAAACACGATGGCGACTCTGCTGGGGACAAACTTCTCCACGACTGAGGAGTTGGTGATGCAATCGGATGCAGCCAAACATGGATCCACACAACAGAAGATGGTCGTCCGCTTCGACCAACAGGCGTTTGAAGAAATGCTCTCCGACGGGAGCGCTGGCCCGGTCCAGAAGCGAACCCGTACAAAGAAGACTCACAGGGAGTGGAGGCCAAAATTGTTTGCTCCTCCCCAAGCTCTGGACGGAGCACTCTCTGCTGTCCAAGACGGCGAAGGCAACTCTCATGCGGCCCCACTTCAAGCCATAGAAGACTCTGCTGTCCCCAAGTCCGGTAGAGGAAAGCACTACGATGCTGGACATGCAGGGGCAAAGAGTGATTCTATGTGCTCCAGAAAGAAGCCGAACAAAGGCACTAGCCGCAAGACGAAGACACATGCGGCCAAACTTGCCAGCCGCATGCATGATGACCATGAGGCCGAAACTGCCAGCCGAATGCATAACACTAATGCGGCCAGGATTCACAGCCGCATGGAGAAGACTTATGCGGTTGAGACTTCCAGCCGCATGAAGAAAGCCCATGCGGCTACGACTGCCAGCCGCATCTAGACTGTTGATTCCAGCCACATGCCGCCTGCTCCACGCGGCTCAGTCTTCGATCGCCTCTCCTATGCTCCTGATCTCTCGTGCTCCCAAGAAAACATGTCTGACACTCTCCAGCACCACTTAGACTCTTCCTACTTTGTGCCCTCACGCACTAGAGTGAAGAAGTCTAGGGCAGCGCGAGCTTGGAAAGCTCAGTCCGCTGGCCCGACCTCTGACCATCCGAGCGTTCCACATACTGTTATGCGGGCCTCTGATGGGAAGTTGTACAGAACCACCCGAGTCCAGCTCCCGACGGCAAACGAACAGAATGGTTCCCAAAAGTCTCCCAAAATCCAAAGAGAAAACATGGTCGTTTCAGACCCGTCTGACTTGCGTAAGGCTATCCTCCACAAGCGCAAGGAAAGAGAGGGGGCCTCGGGGTGCAAAGAGTCCTCCCATGGACGTCACTGTACCCAAGTCATCGTCACCTGCTGTTGCAATAACGCGATGGTACGAGAAGACCGGCAGTCTGTCTTCCAAAGACTGCAACAACCATGTTCAGAGGATGAGGCACTTCCCGTCGTCTCCTACAACTCTACTCAGAAAATCTCCGCCGATGGGAGAGGGTAGAAGATAAATGTTTCCAGCCCAAAAATTTCAACCACTATGACTAAGAAATTATCGTCTAAACGGTTGCCCACCACCGGAGTTTTCCAAGGTACCCGTTCAAAGACAAAATCTGCTACAGTGGGATATTCATCATCCACGTCACTGGAGGTTGCCGGAACTGGGGGTAGCACTCCTCCGAACATTCACGATAATCCAATATTCCAAGGAGACGAGCCGGGGAAAACAACTCTCCCATTAGATGCAGCAAATCCCGACGTCCCCGAGGATGTCCACAATTTCCAAGACGAGGCAAACTCGGAAGCTGGGAGTACTGTTCCTTCTGAGTCCGAACCAGAGGAAGACATTCCCACATACCCCGATAACTTCTCGTTACAGGGGTATGATTTGGAGTATACGTCATCCACCGTCCCTTCTACTTCTACTCATGTCAGGATGGCATTCATGACAAACGACGAACAGGATGGTCCCAGTGATCGCCAGCACATCGACACTCTGGAGGCCATACTGCCTACTTTGGTCAAATTCGTGGACGAGATCAAAGCAGCCCTCCATACTCGACAAGGAGGGACGCCTGGCCAAACAAACTTGGGTCCCGCGGTTAATGCAGACTCAAACTCAGCGGCACCAAACCCGGGCAATACTCCTCCTGAAATGTCGGCTCCTACCACTGCAGACAAAGCCAGGGAGGCAAGAAGAGAGGTCCAGGAGCTCCGAGCCATGTTCTATGCCCGAGAAAACTGCCAAGAACTCAGGATACGACAACCGTATTCCGCTGCGTGGAGAGATGTTCCCTTCCTACCAAAGTATAAACCATTCCACATCAATCCATATGATGGGAAGACCTCCGCAAGTCGGTACATCACTTACTTCGAGGTCACTACCAACCATCTATCCCATGACGATGCCATCCTTACACGATTATTCATCGGGGCATTGGAAGGGGTCGCCTTCGACTGGTACCGTAACCTGCCAGACAACTGCATCCACTCCTTCGCCAGCTTCAAGCGCATGTTCTTGGAGAGATTCTACGAAGTAGGACAGGACATCACAATGTCCACCCTCATGGACGTCGTTCAAGGGGAGAAAGAGCTGACAAGGAACTATATTGAGCGGTTCCGCCAAACCGCCATGAAGTTGTCGTCCGGCAATCCGGACTCCTCCTTAATTAAAATTTGCCAAAAGAGACTACTTCCAACAATCAGCCTCTGGATGGGTGAAAATCAATTTAAGGACTGGAAGGCGTTCATCATCAGTGCTACTAGCGCCGAAGACATGTTGAAGAAGGCTCGCCAACTGGGATTGCACATCTCGGAGGGAGAGGACAAGGGCAAGCGCCCTAATACCAACAACAACAATGGGGGTAGCTC
This sequence comes from Iris pallida, assembly GCA_029216955.1. Lineage (NCBI taxonomy): Eukaryota > Viridiplantae > Streptophyta > Magnoliopsida > Asparagales > Iridaceae > Iris > Iris pallida. The sequence continues at coordinate 44,038,264 of JANAVB010034417.1, read as the reverse complement.
CACCAACAATCGGGACAACAAGGGCAAGCAGGCTATGGTGGCCGACACAGCCTAGCAACCTGAGTTAAAACCGGCAGACAAACAATGGCCGTAAATGACCTACTCCTTCGAAGATAGCCACGTCAAGCCCATCTTGGACATGCTCATACAAGGAGACAGAATTCAGCTCCCTCCACCAAGACGGGAACCTCGGCCGACAGAAATAGAGAGCCCAAAGTACTGCCATTACTACCGCTATGTCCACCATGCTACATACGACTGCTACCAACTGAAACGATACATCCAACATCTCATCGACTCGAAGGCTCTAGCCATTAATTTCGAGGAGGTAACCGTGGCGGCCAACATGGTGTCCGTACAATTCGGCAGCTTCCCTCCAACAGAGACTCAAGGCGGTGTGGTACCCGTCCCTCTAGCGACAATGGAGATTGCTAATCTTCTACCTCCTCGGGATTAGGCTGCTGGTCTAGTGCCCCTCACCACATCTCGGAGGGAGGTCATGTGGGTCCATCCGGACCTGGTACTTGAGGCGACTCAGTCCACACCACCTTCCATTCGTAAGAAGAAGAGTAGAAAAGTCAGATCCTGCCGCACAATCTCGACAGATGTCGAAGAAGTCACGGCTGTCGTTACCCGGTCTGGGGCACAATCTCAACCTGTGGCTGATAACTCGGCTAAAAATCATCAGCCAGCTACTGCTGACGCTCAAGGACCTTCTCAGCCTCCGACGACCGACAAGCCTAGGCCGAAGGAGACTCGCTTTGACAAATCCCTCTGAAAAGAGGCACCTCAGGGGCTGGAGAGGCCCTACAACTTCGACATCTTGGCGCAATTGGCCAACACACCGGCCAAATTGTCATTATACGAGCTCCTGAGACTCTCAAAGGATGTTCGCGCGGCCTTGAGCGATGCACTCCAGAATGCCGACGCCTATCTGGCTCAGGTCAACCTCACAGGAGAAAGTCCGCCTGCAAATCTCCAAGACTGCGCTTGCACAGGAGCGATGCCCAAAATTGTTTTCACTCCGCAAGATATGCTCATTAAAACCAACCTGCACGATCGTCCGTTATACTACACTGGATAAATCGGTAACGTAAAGGTGGATCGGATGCACATTGATCCTGGTTCTTCCATTAGCATCATCTCGAAGGGTCTGTTACATCATCTCCGTATTCCAATGCATCGCCTAACGCCAACAAGCACCGCCATCAGCGGTTTCAATTCGGGCAGGAGCTACCCAATTGGGAAGATTCGCTTGAAGTGCCAAATCAGCGATCTTCAGTCAGAAGTGACCTGTTACGTCATAGATACGGATACTTCATACAATATCCTCCTGGGCGTCCTTGGATACAAGATTATATGATAGTGTCTTCCACGTTACACCAGTGCTTCAAGTATGTCGACAAGCATGGCTTCGTGATGACAGAATTTGCCGACATTGATCCCTTCAAAGGGGTCGAATCTTACTACTCGAATTCCTGCCCATACGAGAAGTCGAAGAGGCACCTGGATGAAGATGTACAAGCTCGAACTAAGACGGCCTCAGGATCAGAAGAACCGCTGACGGTCCACCTTCAACCTCTCAAACCTGGCAAATCCGCACACCTTACGGCCACTCTGCGTAAGGACGCAATCAGCCTCTCAGCACAAGAAGGACAAATGATAATTCGGCTGCCAAGGTCCGGCCAAGCGCCAAGACCCACAACGGAGCCACTAACAATCAGACTGCCAAGTGTAACGCCCCAGTCCCAAAATACGTAGGACTAGGTACATCGACATGCCAGCTGTATACATACGAAGTATACTCCAATATATGGAAACCTCGTATGAATGCATAAGCTGTAAAATGCAGTAAACCAAGAGTAATCTAATCTCATCCAAAAATAAAGAATAAAAGATATCATATAATCAACTGTAATAAGTGTTTGAACGATACGTTAGGCGGAGACAAAGTCCACTACCAACTATCTCAAATAAAAGGTACAAGAAGGAATAGATGAAATAACAAGACTAGCCAAGTGCAGTCATCTTCGAAAGGATGGAGAAGATCACGGCCTCGACTAGAATACCTGCAACATCATAGAAGCACACACACCTGGAGAGATAACCAGGTCCTCAGAGGGACGTAACAAGATACAGGAAGAACATGCCATATGAACTGAATATAAATGCACCATAAAATAAAGATAAAGTAAAAGTGTCCAAACCATAACACGGCTCAATATCCCATCATCAAAACAGTAAGCTACCCCTATAACCAAACAAGGACAAGGGGTAACTTACTATCCTGCGATGTGACATTTTTCTATGTCATAACTGGAACATGAAATTTGCTAAGGTCCCCTAACCTTTCTAGTAGGCAATTTAGAAGACATATTGATGTATGGACAGGTGAAGGCTGACTCCCCCAGGACAAGGTAACAACTCACAATACACAGACGTCAATACCAATACTATCATCCGACATAACTCGAGGCTAGCGGCCCACGTGACCCATCAGTCCACATAGCTCGAGACTAGTAACCCTCGCGACTCGACTACCGTAGTACACAGTTACTACAGCTTTTGGATTTGGGGTAGCCCATACATTTAACTGTCTTCTCCCTTCCAAGGTCCATAACAGAAGGTAGTTCACTAAGACTAGGTCCATATGCATACAAAATACAAGAAGGAAAAATAATCGAAACAAAATAAAGTGAACAAATAGCAAGTACTGGATCCAACTGAGAACAAATAATAAAATATGTAGTAAATAAATAAATAAAGGTGCATCTAATTATGAACAGTAAATAAGGCAATGTATCTTGCCTGTGGGTGGTGCGGGAAGCAGCAAAATCCAACAATCAGAATCGTCAACACGAAAGTCAAAATCCACAAGAAGCTCCGGATGCTGAAACAAACATCACGAACGAGTTTGGAATAAAAGATATTCCTAGGAAATGCCTGTCCAAAAGTCAAATTCTAGAACAGGGGCAAAATCGTAATTTTGGGTCAAAACGATGTCCGCCGTTGGACCCGCTTTGCACCGAAATGTGCGCCAGAACCTACGGTCTCTAAAGTCGTCAAACGACATGTCTATGGATTTGTTTTGATGAGACGAACCCATCGGTATGTCCAATTTTGGATTCCGGTGGGCTGTGCACAAAATCGCCCGTTGAGTGGGATTGTGGGCCCGCCAAAATAGCGTGCCGATCAACGGTCTCAGAATCGGACCAAACTTGGCTTACAGGACCAGAAAAATATTTCGAGTCCAATGGCGCAAGTTTCATCGCGATATGATGAGTGTGCACAAAGTTGTGATTTAATTCCGAAAAGCCCGATACGGGAAAATTTGACGGACACAGGTCAAATTCGTCGCGCACACGCAACCAATTTAAATTCCGTCAAAGCCCGCATGTCCGCAAAGTCGATACGGACCTTTTGGTACCTTCGATTCACGATGGGGTCGCCCGATTTGTCGGGACGTACCTCGTACGGGGTTTTTATGGTTTATGAAAAACTGATTTTTCAAGATTTTTAATTTAATTAAAACTGAAATTTATTGTAGAATAAATAAATCTATTTGAAGGGGATGATAGAGGATCATGTGGGCTTTCTACACGAATTTACGGATCTAAAAACGGATTTAAATTGAAGGAGAAATCGCATGGTGAAGGTGCTTACCTTAATGTTAAAAACTGTTGGTTGTTGGTGTTGTTGTTGTCGATGTCGTCGTGACCGCGGGGTCGGGCTGCGGCTGCTGTCCGAGGGCTTGCCGGTGATGAGAGGGGAGGAGGAAGGATGATGGAAGAATAATGGAAGACGTTAGGAGGAGAAAGGAAATTAGGATTTGGATGGTGTGTGTGTGTGTGTGTGTATATATATATATATATATATATATATATATATATATATATATATATATATATATATATATAGGATATAGGATATATAGGAAGCAACATGAAGTTGTTGTTGCTTGTAAAGGGGTGGGTCGCCCCTTTGGTTGCAGCTACTGCTGCTTGCAATTTCGTGGGTTGATGGGTGGTGGGGCCGACCACCCATCTTGTTTAAGTTATTATTATTATTATTATTATTATTATTATTATTATTCTTTATTTAAATCTAATCAAATCTTTTAAGTATAAATATTTATATCTATATATGTGTATATCCCTAAATACACCAAAAATATTATTTTAAATCCAAATACCATTGGAAAGTCAACTATTCAATTATTTAATATATTTGAGCATATCAACAATATATATAAATTAAATCCTTAATAAATCAACTCAAAATAGTAACAATATTTAAATCGGAAAGCATGTTTATTAAATCTCCACAGAATAACTTAAATTATAATAAAATAATAATAATCGTCCCAATGGGTGAACTTTACCGCTCACCCATGTATGGGTCCAGGAAATTGTACCATCTTGTAAAATATTATTTTATTAATAAAATATGTCTAAACGACATTCTTCTAATTCTAGATTATTGAGTTATGTACCCGCTGGTACCGCTGAACTCATATTCCAAATTCTAGATTATCGAGTTATGTACCCGCCGGTACCGCTGAACTCATATTCCAAATTCCAGATTATTGAGTTATGTACCCGCTGGTACCGCTGAACTCACATTCACTAAATCCTAGATTATTGAGTCATGTACCCGCCAGTACCGCTGAACTCACATTCTTCAAATTCTAGATTACCGAGTTATGTACCCTTCGGTACTGCTGAACTCACATTCACAATCTCCCAGATTATCGAGTTATATACCCGCAGGTGCCTCTGAACTTACATTCTGGTTACTCTTTTAGATAGTAAGTCATGTATGACCATACCTATGAACTTATTTCTCTGAAAGAGCTCATCCCTTATGATCCACTGCCCGCACTCTCAGTGCACAAAAAGGGTAACAGATCCACAAATTTTCAAAACGACCACGTCGATGTTACCTCTGTGTCGTTTCACTTCCGCCAAAAACAAATCACCCCTCTACATAGAACTTCCATGTCCTCATTACCTCTGAGTCGTCCTATGTACCCCTTCATGGATCCCACTCCTGTCATGTCCTCATTACCTCTGAGTGGGAAGGCTCCATCGAAGAAACCCTCATATTTGCCATGTCCTCATTACCTCTGAGTAAATATGTTGGTCCTCACTCGACTTATTATCTGTACCAAAAAAAACCCCAGGGTACACCAAGGATAATAGGTCCACAAATGTCCTCTGTTGACCACAAATATCCTCCGTCGAGTCGACTCCTGCCATGTCCTCATTACCTCTGAGTAGGAAGACTCCGCGGTAAAACCGCCATACTTGCTATGTCCTCATTACCTCTGAGTAAGTATGTTGGTTCTCTCTCGTCTTATTATCCGTATCCTGAACCAGGGTACGCCAAGGATAATAGGCCCACAAATGTCCTCTGCTGACCACAAATGATGTACTAAGTTTCCTAGTACATGCACATCATTTCTCATCATGCCCCGGGAGCCCAGCTGCTCCATGGCATTTATTCTCCCAATACCCGGAACGTCCATGACCACCTTACTGTGAAATTGTTCCAGGTATCCCTATCAAACTTGTTATCCTTACCTAAAACCCTGGTATGTCAAGGATAATAGGTCCACAAAAAGTCTCTCATTGGAGCAACTACTATAAAACAAAGAATAGAGCGAATGTATCCCAGTCATTCAAAGGCGGTGACATTCACATGACTACATCTCACGAGCAAGCCAAAAGAAGTTCTCTATTATTTCATTCAGACAAAGGGGAAAGAGATTACATCGATGTTCAAAAGAAGCAAGACATAAACCGCAGCTAAAGACAGACAGAAGTATCAAAACAAAGACGGACATTTGTGAGAGCCCACGAATCCTAGTTGCGGGAACGCATATACCAATCCCTCAACCATTTTGCATATGAAGGATGTACTTGAGCAAGATCCTCGTCCGAAATAGAAATATCAGAACACCCAGTACGACCGACATCATACTGGGGCTCCTCCTTTACAGCAATAGGCGCCAGCTCTCTTTTCTGTTCCTCCGCTTCTGGTGTTACCTCCTCCTTAACAAGCGATGATTCTTGTTTGAAAGGGGGCAGCAACTCTTCCTTCACAATGATCTCAGCCTTCGATAGAGTTGCTGCAAGAATGAAAGATAAAAAAGAAACAAAGTCAATAGATGGTCAGAGACTTATGCGGCACAGTCCAAAAGGGAAGCTCATGCGGCTCGATGTAGCACAGCCTCAGGCGGCCCAATTTAGATGAGCTTATGCAGGCTCGATTCAGAGGGACTCATGCGGATCTGATCGACAGGCCATTATGCGATTCGGTTTACGAAGTGCTCATGCGGCCCACTAAGACAACTCCTATACGGCTCGGATATGGGGTATACCCCCATACGGCTCGGTTATGGGATATATATGTGGCCCATACAATTCGAACAGTTTGCATTAAAGGCTTGCGCATAAAGCATGTAACAGAGCCGTTGTTAGGGTTTCGAAGAATATGACTTTCCCAAATCCTTACACTTAACAGCAGAACGAACGTCGGAGTAAGCTTCGGGTGCCGCAGCCGACGTTGAAGCCGCACCCTTACCCTTCGCAGCAGCCTTCGCCGCAACCTTGGAGGACTTGGGAGCCATTGTTGATGATCAGAAAAGGAAGATGAAGACAAGAAAGCTAGGGCAAGAGCAGAAAATAAAGGAGTCTTCTTTCCAAAAACACGCTGCTATTTATAGACGAAGCCCATAGACCGACGCGTCGATCTATGTGCAATGAACCGACTCTTCGGTTATCAAGCGATCTGACTATTCAAGGCTAAACTCTTGGGATCCTGCCCCAAAAATCGGTTTTTAATCTGACAGCAAATCAAAGGCCATCAATGTAAAAATTTGCACACGTGGCATGAAGATGCGGCTAGACAGGCCATGCGGCAAGGAGGCCATGCGGCTCAGAAATCCATGTGGCTAAGGAGGTCATGCGACTGAGATATCCATACGGTCCGAAGAATTTTCACATAGCCAGGCTTCTTAATCAAAGTATTTCAATTTTGCAAATTGAAAACTTTTGGAGGGGGTCTTGTAGAAGCATGAAAAAGAGCATGATTGCCTATGCGGCTCAGAACAGGAAAACCCATGCAGTTCAAAAATAGACGAGCTTTATGCGGCTCAAGAGCATCATGCGGTTCAAAAGTCACCAACTTGGACATGCGGCTCAAGCAAACACCACGTGGCCTTCTGCGGTTCGCTCCTACAATTGGCCATTAAGTAAAGGCCCTATTTAATGCTCTGACATAAAGGAGAACTGACGGCTCTGACATAAAGCTGCCATAAAGGCCCTGTCATAATGGTAGACTCATAGGGAAACGAAGGAAATCTCTGACACAAACCCCAAAATCCTTCATGCGGCCTTGACACGTGGACAGTCGCATGCGGCTCAGGCAGGAGGCCGTCCCATGCGGCTCAGGGAGAGGCCACCTCATGCGGCTCAGGCAGAGGCCACCCCATGCATCTCAGGCAGAGGTCATCCCATGCGGCTCAGGGAGAGACCACCTCATGCGGCTCAGGCAGAGCCTACCCTATGCGGCTCATGAGGACTATCTTCATGCGGCTCACTGAGAAGCTACCCATCATACGGTCACCTACGCTCATGCGGCTCAGATCATTTCCATACGTGGCCAGTCTTATGCGGCTCAGTAGAGAACAATCCTCATACGGCTTGCGGTTAAGACACGTGGCAGAAGATTAGTTTTTTCCGTATCCCTACAACTAGCAGCATAAAAATAATAGGACACGTGGCATCAAATAGATCAAGATTCATCAACAAATCCTAACAACCAGGTTTAATGCCATCCTCATAATTAACGGGATCAAATCAGATCATTTGCAATCATGCAAATGGAACACGTGGCGGAAGATCCGAGCTTGGCATGACAAATTATGAAGATTTATGGCAATCATCATTAATTGCCGACAGAGATTTGATGCAATCTACATTAATTACCTAGATTTGCTACAATCAGAATGAAGGGCCCAGATTAATTGATCTTTAATCGTCGACTTATCAAGGAGGCAATCATTACAAACCCTAATGATTGTATCCCTCTCCTATAAATAGCAAGGTGCCATTCCCTTGCGAGAGGGGACTTTTTCGAAGAGCACCAGAGCACCTGGAGAGACTTGAAGAGAGAGAGAGCAGAAAGACAAAGGCACGCACAGAGGGCATCCTGAGAGCATTTCTTTCCCGAAGCCAAGGCTGCATCCGATCATCCAAGGAGTAAGACAGAGCTGCCGTCGCTTTTCCGAGCCTCTACCATCACCTTCCAGAATCTAAAATAGACAATTGTACTTAGATTGCTGTACCTAGGTTTTCGTCCCTATGCTTTCTTTGTACAAGCGAGTTTGTATTGTGAAGTAAAAGTCTAGTCCTCTGATATAATTGTATGTTCTTTTATATTTTATGGCAAACACCAGCCAGATGGTAACCACCAGACGTAACCCTGGCAACGAGTGGGTTCCTTTTTGTTCTCCCACCTTCTTGTATAAATATTCTTTTGAGGCGTTTAGCCGACGAGCACGTGTTAGCTCGATTGCACTTTATTTACTGTCTGCCTACGGGCTGTAACATGATTGACGAATCCTAGGGTTGATCATGTATGACTAAAACTCTTGCTAGTCTTCATATTTTGTACGACTAGCTTCATGATCATCCAAATAGGTAATGTATGGGATGCCTTACTATTGCATATTTGATGCTCTAACATCTTGTAACTGATATTCCTTGCATGAGATTGAGACAATAGGCTTGTTCATGACCATAAGAGACTGATGGCTTGTAGTTAAACCCTTATGTATCTAGACAGCCGTGACCGTATAGCGAGGTGGATTACATTTCAATATACGTAGATGGCTATGTATGCCTCCGCTCTCCAGTATTCTGGTTCTGGGACGTTACATGGTTTAAGTGGTGGTCCATGTAGGTCTTGTGAATCAAGATATGTGAGGGTTTACCGAGTAGATGTCTCAATCAGTACTCGTCCTTGATCTCTGCTCGTATCCTCTAAATCCTTGGATTCTTGACCTGATCACATGCTTGTATCTTTGATCTATCCTGGTCCTTCCTTATTGTTTTCTATGTCGTCTTCTTTAGCGGCATTGTTCCTGGTCCTACCGATCGGCAAGGTAGAGCACCTTCCGTGGACCAGCATCAACCTGGAGATCAAGCCCAGCATTCAGGAGTAGCCTCCAGAGTCATGCCTACTGGGGTCAAGGGCCACCAGTTCAGCCCGTAGAGCTTGATGATGGCACCTAGGTGGGTCTCATCAGGACATTGTTTGCTTCTCAAGATCGTCGAGGGGATGCATTGCACCAGGCAGTGACAGATACTCTGGACAGAGGTGGTCATCAAGGTAATAGTACAGCCAACAGCTTCAAGCAGCTGAACCCTCCGTTCTTTGACGGCAGTGAAGACGATATCGCTGCTGATGCTTAGCTGCAGGATACAAAAGTGATTCTAGAAGCATCCATGACTCCAGAAGACGAGAAGGTGGCGGTAGTGTGCCTGCAGTTATTGGATCTAGCCCGCAGCTTGTGGGCGGCACAGGCCGTTGGATTAGTGGCACCTATTGCCTGGGTAGTATTCCGAGAGAGATTCCAGACAAAGTACTTCGATGTTGTAGCTCGGTACGATCTGCAGACGAGGTTCACCAATCTAAAGTAGATGGACAGGACGGGCGATGGATATGCGGCCGAGTTTTTGAGAATTAGTCGGTTTGCTCCCACCTTGGTAGCGATCGAGTTCGACTGAGCTCAACGATTCCAGCAGGGACTCCACCTAGAGATTTTACTGGCAGTGGAGCAGTTTGAGCATCAGACTTTTGATGCAGTATTAAGAGCAGTGAGAAAGCATGAGTATACCTCCCAGAGGATCGTGGACAGGACCGGGGGTCAGAAGCGATCTCACAGCCAGATGAATTAGTCTTCAGTACCAGCCCCGACAGCTAAGGCTTTGACCATTGGAGCTCCGAGGCGGGCGGCCTCAATGACGTCGATTCAACATTCAACTCCGACGTACCCTCAGCAGCAGAAGCAGAAGCACTCTTCTGCAGTAGGATGTTCATACAGCGGGAAGCCAGGACATGTGGTATCAGAGTGTCGAAGAGCATAGGGCTTGTGCTTGGTTTGTGGAGCACCGGACCACAGGGTTGGGAACTGCCTGAATAGGGGGAGTTCATCTTCTTCAAGCTTCTCTAGTCCCTCGGTCAGGGGATAAGTTCTAGTATCAGTCCAGCAGCAGCAGTAGTACCCATTTTGAGACCCTTGCCGCCTCAGTCCCAGGCATTCCAGTAACAGAGACCGTAACAGTATGCCCAAGTCGAAGCTCAGACCCAGAATTGCTAGAGAGATTTTCAGCAGAGGGGACCCGCACCTAGAGGACATGGTCAAGTGTTGGCTTTGACCATGAGAGAAGAAGGATTGGCACCAGGTGAGGTAGTAGCAGGTACTATTCTCGTCAACTCCTTGCCAGCATCAGCGTTATTTGATTCTGGTGCATCGCATTCATTTATGTCTACGCGATTTGCGATACGGATAGGACTGAAGCCCGAGTCATTGTCAGTAAGGCTCAATATACTTACTGGTAACGTTCTTATGGGAGTAGATAGAGTGTTTTCCTCGTGTCGGATCATAGTTAGCGGTAGAGAATTCCCCGCTAGATTAATAGAGTTCCTGGTGGCCGATTATGATATGGTCTTAGGGATGGATTGGTTGAGAGACCAGTATGCTAGGATAGACTGCCATATCGGCAGGGTTGTTTTTAGTATTCCAGGCGAGCCAGAGTTTTTCTTTTCCGGAGGCGAAGTTGAACCTTCTCCTCCGGTATTGCGGATGGCAGTAGCAGCAGTACAGTTACCTCGTATAGTTGAAGAGTTTCCAGATGTTTTCCTAGAAGAGCTTCCAGGAATGCCGCCAGAGCGAGAGATCGAGTTCACCATAGACTTGATCCCAGGGACAGCCCCAGTGTCAGAGAGAGTCTACAGGATGGCGCCGTCAGAGTTATAGATATTGTACAAGATGATTGAAGAACTCAGAACCAAGGAATTCATTCATGCCAGTGGATCGCCTTGGAGAGCCCCGATGCTTCTTGTTTACAAGAAGGATGGTACATCCAGATTATGTGTAGATTATCATACCTTGAACTCAGTAACAATCAAGAACAGATACCCTCTCCCGAGGATAGATGACTTATTTGATCAACTCAAAGGGGCAGTCGTATTTTTGAAGATCGACTTACGGTCAGGGTACCATCAGATCAGAGTTAGAGAGCAGGACATCCTGAAGACAGCTTTCAGATCTAGATATGGGCATTGGGAGTTCCTTGTTATGCCATTTGGAACAACCAATGTGTCGGTCGTATTCGTGGACCTCATGAATCGTATCTTTATGCCTTATTTGGATCAGTTTGTGATTGTGTTCATAGATGAAATCCTGGTCTACAGCAAGAGAGAAGTAGAGCATGAGCAGCATCTCAGAATTGTCCTCCAGATTCTCAGAGAGCACCAGTTGTACGTGAAGTTCAGTAAATACGAGTTCTGGCTCGATCGTATTTCGTATTTGGGTCATATCATCACCAGAGGTAGAGTGGAAGTGGATCCCCAGAAGATCGAAGCCATTGAGACAAGGCCAGTACCTAGCACAGTTGTAAAAATTTGCAGTTTTCTTGGCTTGGCCGATTACTACCGGCGATTTGTTTCAGACTTTGCTCGAATTTCAGCGCCATTGACCCAGTTGACCTGCAAGGATGTCCAGTTTGCTTGGACAGCAGAATATTAGGATTCTTTTGAGAAGTTGAAGCGAGGTTTGATAACGGCACCCATTCTTACGCTTCCAGATGGGACCGGAGGATTTTCAGTATATTGTGATGCTTCAAGCAGAGGTTTGGAATGTGTTTTGATGCAGCATGGGAAGGTAATAGCTTATGCGTCACGTCAACTTCGTGATCATGAGAGAAATTATCCAACCCATGACTTGGAGTTAGCAGCAATAGTATTTGCACTTAAGCTCTGGAGACACTACTTGTATGGAGATAGGGTGGAGATTTTCATCGACCACAAGATCCTGAAGTATGTGTTCACTCAGAAGGATCTTAACATGCATCAGAGGAGGTGGCTAGAGCTACTTGTGGATTATGATGTCAACTTACAATATCATCCTGGGAAGGCCAACGTTGTTGCAGATGCATTGAGCAGAAGAGCTGGGTTTATTTCCTCATAGCGCAACCAGAGTTATTAGCAGATCTTCAAAAAATGGGTATAGAAGTTGTCCTTCCTACCAATATGGCATTGATGGCCACCATGCAAGTTCTGTCTATTATAGTTGAGAGGATCCGGATGGTACTGTCAACAGATTTCAAGCTTTAGCGGCTCAGAGCAGAGTGTGAGGCAGGATGAAGACCCGAGCTATGTATCCATGAGGATGGTACACTTCGACATGGGAGACATCTTTGTGTACCCACTGGAGATATCAGACAGGAGATCATGGCAGAAGCTCACAGTTCGCAGTATTCCATTCATTTCGGTGGTACGAAGATGTACCGTGATATCCGTCAGCACTTTTGGTGGAATGGCATGAAGAGGAAAATAGCCCGATTTATCTCTCGATGTTTGGTTTGCCAATAAGTTAAAGCTGAACATCAGAGGCCAGCTAGACTTCTTCAGCCCTTACCGATTCCAGAATGGAAATATGAGCATATAACCATAGATTTTGTAATGGGATTACCTAGATCCCCAGCTAGGAGAGATGTTATCTGGGTTATAGTTGACAGACTCACCAAGGTGGCTCACTTTCTTCCGTTCAGAGTTAGTCAGTCGACGGCTCAGCTAGTAGAGATGTACCTCAGGCAGATCGTCAGATTTCATAGTGTACCAGCTAGTATTACCTCAGACAGGGATTCAAGATTTACCTCGTATTTTTGGCGTAGTCTGCAAGAGAGTTTGGGAACTCACCTCCAGTTCAGTTCAGCTTATCATCCGCAGACAGATGGTCAGTCAGAGCATACCATACGAACTTTGGAAGATATGTTGCAGTCTTGTACACTCGACTTTGGTAGTTCGTGGGAAGATCACCTGCACCTGGTGGAGTTTTCGTACAACAACAGTTTCCAGGCCAGTATCCAAATGGCACCCTTTGAAGCCTTATACGGCAGGAAGTACAGATCTCCTTTAGCTTGGGATGATATAGACAAGAGGCAAATGCTTGGACCAGAGATGGTAATGCAGTATTGAGGTGGTCAGACAAGTCAGAGATCATCTTCGCGTAGCACAAGATCGCCAGTGTCATTGGGCCGATTCTCATCTGCGTCCTCTTGAGTTTTCTGTCGACGACCATGTATTCCTGAGGATTTCGCCTAACCGTGGCGTCATTCGTTTTGGCGTACGGGAAAAGCTTAGTCCTAGGTATATAGGGCCGTTCGATATTCTGGAGCGAGTAGGTGATGTATCCTATCATCTCGCTCTTCCGTCGTCGTTATGTGAGGTGCATGACGTGTTCCATGTATCCTAACTACGACGGTATATCCCGGACCCGAGCCATATTCTGGATCATTCAAAATTGGTTGTTGGTACCAACCTTTCGTATGAGGAAAGACCCGTGTCTATATTGGACCGAAGAGAGAAGATACTCAAGAACAAGACTATTAAGTTAGTCCGTGTTGCTTGGGGTCATCACTCTTTGGGTGAGTCAACGTGGGAGCGTGAGGATGATATCCGATCGCGATATCCCGACCTGTTTGACTCGTAAGGTATAATGTCTTCCTTATGCCTTATGCTCTCAGTTCTTTGCTTGAATGAATGATTGCTTGATTGATTGCCTTGTTATAGCTTGTCTGTGATTAGTATAGCTTGTCCTTGCCTCTCTAGCCTCTTAATTAAATTTCGAGGACGGAATTCTTTTAAGGTGGGTAGAGTTGTAACGACCATAGTTCGTATTACGTATTTTTGTATACGTGTACGTATTTTGACTCATATTGCGTGTCTCATTTCATGGTTTATTTTGGCATTTCGATTTCCTTGGTTCGACTTGATTCAATTTTGTTGCATGTGGACCAACCCCTACCTACCACCATCCCTCATTTATTAACCTACCAACCCATTCTCTCTCTTTATTCACTTCTTCATTTACTCTTCTCCTTCCTCCATTAACTCTCTCCACCGACCAGAGAGAGGCTTAGGCAAGTGCAACTTGTTTCATGGAGGAACTCAGATTTTGTTGTTCTATTGTTTTCCTCATGAGATTCTAAGTCACTTTATTATTTAGCATTTTCGAATTCCATGGCTCATTTTATGTAGATCTAAGTTTTAGCATTTTGATCTCATAGTTTTGATCTTCTAAAACTTGGTTGTTTCCGAAATGGAGAGTTCCCTGTAGTAGGGATTTCGATTTGCACAAGTTTGGCTCTTGAATGGTTGGATTTCATCAGGATTTGACCGAGATGGGGCTTACTTGAGTTCGTGAGCTTTTACGCCTGCTTGTACCGGCCTTGGGGAGAAGATGAAGTTTTACGCAAACGTTCTAACGTGTTAGCGTAGTGTTTAGCCTTTACGCCCACGTTTTTATGTGACAGCGTATTATTCAGCCTTTACGCCCATGTTTTACATGACAGCGTATTATTCAGCCTTTTACGCATACGCATTTGCGTGCCAGCGTACTCCGTTCTACGCCGAGTTCATTCGATTTTATGCTCGGGGCCCTCCCGTTCGCGTAAAATCGTGCTCGCGTAAAACCCTGGCTTGAGCAGACTCTCGCGTGCGTAAAGTCTTGCTCGAGTGTTTCACTCGCGTAGAGTTTCACTCGCGTAGAGCCTCGCTTGCCTACGGCTTGCTGTCACGACCCGCACCCGGTTTTCGGATACGAAACGTGTCCAAGCCCAACTACGCATCGAGCGGACTCCAGCCCATCTCGAATACGTAAACGCTGTCAAGGCTATGGTTTACTGCCAAATCATGGCAATGCAATCTATATCTCAATCCACAATAAGAATATGAAACATGAATGAACACTATGGATCGTGGTCTGCAGCCCACTAGCATAAATGTCCGATAAGACTCTAAGGAATATAACAAGAGTCTACAACTGAAACAAGGAACATGATATCTCAAGATAAGGAATGAAAAGCACGAGCGGATAATAAACTCAATAACAATACCTGAATCCCGCAAGAACCGCAAACCCTCTGCCATCTAGAACTACCAGCTAACTCCATGCAATCGCTAAACCTGAGGAGATCATCAGGTCCTCAGAGGACATAGCAAGATACATAATATACATGCCTATCTAACAGTTTTAACATGCGCAAGAAAATAAGCAAGAAAGAACAAGGACAAGACAAATGACTACGAACACAAACACGAATACGAACACAGACATGAACACGAACACTAGAACAACTACGTATAAATGAACTGCCGGATGAACGAAACACGAGATCAATGGAAGAACCAAACCCTCATCCCGAGTGTGGACTCACGGGTTTGAACTAAGCGCTAACCCTCGTCCCTGAGTGTGGACTCTCTGGCTAGCTCACGGCAAGACACCCTCGTCCCGTGTGTGGACTCTCTGGTGTAAATGGTCAACCCTCGTCCCGTGTGTGGACTCTCTGGTGCCATTTGATCACGACAAACACCCTCGTCCCGTGTGTGGACTCTCTGGTGCACCAAACAACCCTCGTCCCGAGTGTGGACTCTCTGGTTATGTACAACGATAATCAAGGCTATGGCAGTTCACTACACGCAACCGTTCTATGACACCAATCAAGCAAGATACTGACGGAAACTCCAAATGTGAAACACAAGGCCAAAACATGAACAT
This sequence comes from Iris pallida, assembly GCA_029216955.1. Taxonomy (NCBI): domain Eukaryota; kingdom Viridiplantae; phylum Streptophyta; class Magnoliopsida; order Asparagales; family Iridaceae; genus Iris; species Iris pallida. The sequence goes on along the minus strand of JANAVB010034417.1, from coordinate 44,022,414 downwards.
GGCTATAAACAATAAAAACAACTCCACAGAAAATAACACTAAAAGCACATGTCCATAAACAATCAAATGACTGAAAAACGAAAGGAAATGCATGCAGGTAAAACTGTAGAGGAAGGCAAGGTATACTTGCCTGGAGTTTGTCCATTCCGTGTTGAGACTGCAGGTAACAAAGTTTCGTATCCAAGCTTAAACATGTGCTAGTGTTGTTATGGCCCTCATAGAACCTATCAAACCCAAGTCAACAATCAAGTATCACGTATCAATACATGCATTCAACCTAGTCCTTACTGAAGTTTTCTTTACGAGATAATTCCTCTTGTAGTTAAGAGATTTAATATTACATATACAACTTATATAAACTATATGATTATAGGTATTTTTAGAGTACCCTCATAAATCCATATATGTCATTATCATATATTTGTAGGAAATCTTAATATAGCTTTTGTCAAATAAAATGTATACTTATATAATATCAAATATTAACCATAGGTATATAGCGTAGATATACATAATATGATAATATATATCCATATACATGACTGTAAATGCAAGCATCCACTCATAAACATATATAATATATACATCCTACTGATACAAAAATAGCTAAGTATTGCTAATACTATTATATAACTTTATAATTTAGGTCTTATTAGGAAGTTTGCCTTAGATTTAAAAAAAACAATAGAACAGAAGTTCTGATGCATGAGTTGGCTTGTCCTCACTTTTAATAATAGGGTATGGAGGAACTTATGTGCAAACTTACCTTCAAACACATGCACTGATCTGAAGGAAAATATAAGGCTCTTTGATTCCACGTTTTCCTCTCCATGAAATTCCTATGCATGGCGAGCCCGTCAACGTAGTGTCTTGTGGATGAAACGTCCGGAGCTTGGTGGTCGGTCTCATCTACAGGTCACCACAAAACTGGTGTTGGTGTTCGAACTCTAGACAAAGCTTCTTCTTCACGCGCACGACCCCACGCACTCGACGGTGACGATGCAGAAGGCCGACTGTTCCCTCGCGGCAGGGCTCGAAGACCTCGATAGCGCCTCGGTGAGAAGGTGAGCCTCGCCAACATGTTAGCGAGCCTCATCAGCTCGCGGGGACGGTGAGCTGCTAGCCTGCTACTCTCGGCCCAACGTCGAACGTCTCAAACGAGAAGAGAATTATGATGCTCGATGCCACTATGCACACCAAACACGGCTGTGCGCGAGGTTCGACGCACGTGGGGAAGGGCACGACTCTCGACTATGTCGTTGGTATACCTGTTTGCGTGGAGGCTGTATAGCGTGGCAAGTGATAGACGGAGGAGCTGCAGGAGTTTGACGTCGGGGTCTTCACCAACCGAACATGATTTGGGGTTGGTTCAACAGCTTACGAGGACTGCCTGGAGTTTGGCGTCAGCGGAAGCAACCGAAAAGTCGACTCGGGGTCGAGTGTCGCCAGGGGCAAAGCCAAGGACAACGTGGCAACTGGCTTGATGAGGTCAAGGGGATAGGCCACGGGTGTGCAGTCGGAAGGACGAGCGGAGCTGGGTTCGATCCGGGTGTCAGCACCATAGTTGGAAGCGTGCCCGCGTGGTGATGTGCCCGTGGCTGTTGTGGGCTGTCATCCAAAGCGACTTCTCCGACGCTCCGCGGCACTAGTCGGTGCAGTCGGTGCCGATGAGTTACACACTTCGTCGCCTTCCCATGCACGACGCAAATACGAGGGGTTGGCGTCCCCGTCGGTTCAAGCGACGTCCCTCGGTCAGTCAATGGGTAGGTCGACGCCGAGAGGGCGCGGTTGTAGGCGAGGAAGTGGAGGTTGGAGGAGAAGGTCGTGCATGAAGTAGTAGACAGGGGTGCTTGCACAAGTCGGCTAGGGTTTGAGGAAGGAGATAGAGGGGTGTCGGTTCATTCGGAGGTTAGGCTGCTATGCAAGTATTTATAGATACTTGAGTTGGGCTTAGCTGCTGGCTACTTTGGTTGGGCTGGGATTACTTAGCTCGAGCTTGGGTTCTGTTGGGGGGGTCTTAGGCTGCTGGCAGGCCGGGCTGGGCCTTGGGCTGCTCTGGCCTGGGTTTGCAGCTGCTTCTCTTTTTTTTTTTTTTTTTGAGAGAGAGAGAATTACGTAAACTATTTTACCATCATCTACCACAAGCCTCTCCTAATGTAGAGAAGCAACCATCACGCTGTCTAACATTAAACACCACGACAGTCTTTAATACAGCAATATGGAGAGACTTGAGGAATATCATGTATAGTACATTCAAACACTACTGTGCTTGGTAGGAGAATGATATATAAACTATTATACTGTTAACTCACATTACATCGCTTTCTAACTCTAAAATATCATACTGAGAGGCAATATAAATCAGCGATACACAAGTTTTGCTACAGCATACAAAATGCATCTTACCAACGCAGTTTGTGTACTTCAAGTTTAGCTATTCTATGCTAAGAGTTCACCTGACCATTTGAAGCATTGTAAGTTTGTAGTGTGCTATGCTAGAAAAGAAGTTAGCATTGATAAACAGTATTTGAAATGCATGTAAATTGTTTCAGCATTAATAATAGCTAATTTGGTGCACTTGAAACATGATGCCTTCAATAGTTACTATGTTTCAGTCTCTAGGCTGTCTAATGATTGATTTAAAGTTGATAGTATCTGTCTAAGTGAGTAGATGTTGTCCAATAAACAACAAGTTAACCTTCAAAGCAGGAAAAAATATTTCAAAAAAATTCCGGGAAGGGAGGCTACAAATCTACCCACCTTAAAAATGATTTCGTCCTCGAAATTCTAATTCATAACTATTTAAAATTTTAAAGGCCCCTATTACCTTAATCTCCTCAATTTAATTCCTCAAAAATAATTTATAACCTTCTCTAGTCATTTCGTAATTACGAAACTTCAAGGACTTCTACCCACCTTTGGTCACACTACTCATCAAAATACGGTCATTAAAAATCCTATAATCTTCTAACTAGTTGCTAACGATTCCATCAACAGATATCTAGGGTGTATGATATCTATAATCCCTCATATCTATAAACAACAAAATATTCAATAGTCATGCAATAGTATACTATAACTTAAGAATTTCTAATGAATTCTAGACAGCACGATCGTTCGTCACCTTGAAATAAAAGGGGACAAGAATCAATGGTATGGAAAGCAAGAAAGTATAATCGAGAGCAAATATGGAGTTTTCAAGGACGTAGAGAATTTCTAGGAAAATTTTCAAAGCAGTATGGATTGAGATTTCTAAGGTTTAGTCATAGTCGCAGGCTCGTACCAGTACAGTTACGCAACCGATACGATATGCTCTGACCTGCATGGGCCACCAAAAAAACTTGTCACGACCCGCACCCGGTTTTCGGATACGAAACGTGTCCAAGCCCAACTACGCATCGAGCGGACTCCAGCCCATCTCGAATACGTAAACGCTGTCAAGGCTATGGTTTACTACCAAATCATGGCAATGCAATCTATATCTCAATCCACAATAAGAATATGAAACATGAATGAACACTATGGATCGTGGTCTGCAGCCCACTAGCATAAATGTCCGATAAGACTCTAAGGAATATAACAAGAGTCTACAACTGAAACAAGGAACATGATATCTCAAGATAAGGAATGAAAAGCACGAGCGGATAATAAACTCAATAACAATACCTGAATCCCGCAAGAACCGCAAACCCTCTGCCATCCAGAACTACCAGCTAACTCCATGCAATCGCTAAACCTGAGGAGATCATCAGGTCCTCAGAGGACATAGCAAGATACATAATATACATGCCTATCTAACAGTTTTAACATGCGCAAGAAAATAAGCAAGAAAGAACAAGGACAAGACAAATGACTACGAACACAAACACGAATACGAACACAGACATGAACACGAACACTAGAACAACTACGTATAAATGAACTGCCGGATGAACGAAATACGAGATCAATGGAAGAACCAAACCCTCATCCCGAGTGTGGACTCACGGGTTTGAACTAAGCGCTAACCCTCGTCCCGAGTGTGGACTCTCTGGCTAGCTCACGGCAAGACACCCTCGTCCCGAGTGTGGACTCTCTGGTGTAAATGGTCAACCCTCGTCCCGTGTGTGGACTCTCTGGTGCCATTTGATCACGACAAACACCCTCGTCCCGTGTGTGGACTCTCTGGTGCACCAAACAACCCTCGTCCCGAGTGTGGACTCTCTGGTTATGTACAACGATAATCAAGGCTATGGCAGTTCACTACACGCAACCGTTCTATGACACCAATCAAGCAAGATACTGACGGGAACTCCAAATGTGAAACACAAGGCCAAAACATGAACATGGCTATAAACAATAAAAACAACTCCACAGAAAATAACTCTAAAAGTACATGTCCATAAACAATCAAATGACTGAAAAACGAAAGGAAATGCATGCAGGTAAAACTGTAGAGGAAGGCAAGGTATACTTGCCTGGAGTTTGTCCATTCCGTGTTGAGACTGCAGGTAACAAAGTTTCGTATCCAAGCTTAAACATGTGCTAGTGTTTTTATGGCCCTCATAGAACCTATCAAACCCAAGTCAACAATCAAGTATCACGTATCAATACATGCATTCAACCTAGTCCTTACTGAAGTTTTCTTTACGAGATAATTCCTCTTGTAGTTAAGAGATTTAATATTACATATACAACTTATATAAACTATATGATTATAGGTATTTTTAGAGTACCCTCATAAATCCATATATGTCATTATCATATATTTGTAGGAAATCTTAATATAGCTTTTGTCAAATAAAATGTATACTTATATAATATCAAATATTAACCATAGGTATATAGCGTAGATATACATAATATGATAATATATATCCATATACATGACTGTAAATGCAAGCATCCACTCATAAACATATATAATATATACATCCTACTGATACAAAAATAGCTAAGTATTGCTAATACTATTATATAACTTTATAATTTTGGGAAAGAAGAGGTCTTATTAGGAAGTTTGCCTTGGATTTAAAAAAAACAATAGAACAGAAGTTCTGATGCATGAGTTGGCTTGTCCTCACTTTTAATAATAGGGTATGGAGGGACTTATGTGCAAACTTACCTTCAAACACATGCACTGATCTGAAGGAAAATATAAGGCTCTTTGATTCCACGTTTTCCTCTCCATGAAATTCCTATGCATGGCGAGCCCGTCAACGTAGTGTCTTGTGGATGAAACGTCCGGAGCTTGGTGGTCGGTCTCATCTACAGGTCACCACAAAACTGGTGTTGGTGTTCGAACTCTAGACAAAGCTTCTTCTTCACGCGCACGACCCACGCACTCGACGGTGACGATGCAGAAGGCCGACTGTTCCCTCGCGGCAGGGCTCGAAGACCTCGATAGCGCCTCGGTGAGAAGGTGAGCCTCGCCAACATGTTAGCGAGCCTCATCAGCTCGCGGGGACGGTGAGCTGCTAGCCTGCTACTCTCGGCCCATCGTCGAACGTCTCAAACGAGAAGAGAATTATGATGCTCGATGCCACTATGCACACCAAACACGGCTGTGCGCGAGGTTCGACGCACGTGGGGAAGGGCACGACTCTCGACTATGTCGTTGGTATACCTGTTTGCGTGGAGGCTGTATAGCGTGGCAAGTGATAGACGGAGGAGCTGCAGGAGTTTGACGTCGGGGTCTTCACCAACCGAACATGATTTGGGGTTGGTTCAACAGCTTACGAGGACTGCCTGGAGTTTGGCGTCAGCGGAAGCAACCGAAAAGTCGACTCGGGGTCGAGTGTCGCCAGGGGCAAAGCCAAGGACAACGTGGCAACTGGCTTGATGAGGTCAAGGGGATAGGCCACGGGTGTGCAGTCGGAAGGACGAGCGGAGCTGGGTTCGATCCGGGTGTCAGCACCATAGTTGGAAGCGTGCCCGCGTGGTGATGTGCCCGTGGCTGTTGTGGGCTGTCATCCAAAGCGACTTCTCCGACGCTCCGCGGCACTAGTCGGTGCAGTCGGTGCCGATGAGTTACACACTTCGTCGCCTTCCCATGCACGACGCAAATACGAGGGGTTGGCGTCCCCGTCGGTTCAAGCGACGTCCCTCGGTCAGTCAATGGGTAGGTCGAAGCCGAGAGGGCGCGGTTGTAGGCGAGGAAGTGGAGGTTGGAGGAGAAGGTCGTGCATGAAGTAGTAGACAGGGGTGCTTGCACAAGTCGGCTAGGGTTTGAGGAAGGAGATAGAGGGGTGTCGGTTCATTCGGAGGTTAGGCTGCTATGCAAGTATTTATAGATACTTGAGTTGGGCTTAGCTGCTGGCTACTTTGGTTGGGCTGGGATTACTCAGCTCGAGCTTGGGTTCTGTTGGGGGGGTCTTAGGCTGCTGGCAGGCCGGGCTGGGCCTTGGGCTGCTCTGGCCTGGGTTTGCAGCTGCTTCTATTTTTTATTTTTTTTTTGAGAGAGAGAATTACGTAAACTATTTTACCATCATCTACCACAAGCCTCTCCTAATGTAGAGAAGCAACCATCACGCTGTCTAACATTAAACACCACGACAGTCTTTAATACAGCAATATGGAGAGACTTGAGGAATATCATGTATAGTACATTCAAACACTACTGTGCTTGGTAGGAGAATGATATATAAACTATTATACTGTTAACTCACATTACATCGCTTTCTAACTCTAAAATATCATACTGAGAGGCAATATAAATCAGCGATACACAAGTTTTGCTACAGCATACAAAATGCATCTTACCAACGCAGTTTGTGTACTTCAAGTTTAGCTATTCTATGCTAAGAGTTCACCTGACCATTTGAAGCATTGTAAGTTTGTAGTGTGCTATGCTAGAAAAGAAGTTAGCATTGATAAACAGTATTTGAAATGCATGTAAATTGTTTCAGCATTAATAATAGCTAATTTGGTGCACTTGAAACATGATGCCTTCAATAGTTACTATGTTTCAGTCTCTAGGCTGTCTAATGATTGATTTAAAGTTGATAGTATCTGTCTAAGTGAGTAGATGTTGTCCAATAAACAACAAGTTAACCTTCAAAGCAGGAAAAAATATTTCAAAAAAATTCCCGGAAGGGAGGCTACAAATCTACCCACCTTAAAAATGATTTCGTCCTCGAAATTCTAATTCATAACTATTTAAAATTTTAAAGGCCCCTATTACCTTAATCTCCTCAATTTAATTCCTCAAAAATAATTTATAACCTTCTCTAGTCATTTCGTAATTACGAAACTTCAAGGACTTCTACCCACCTTTGGTCACACTACTCATCAAAATACGGTCATTAAAAATCCTATAATCTTCTAACTAGTTGCTAACGATTCCATCAACAGATATCTAGGGTGTATGATATCTATAATCCCTCATATCTATAAACAACAAAATATTCAATAGTCATGCAATAGTATACTATAACTTAAGAATTTCTAATGAATTCTAGACAGCACGATCGTTCGTCACCTTGAAATAAAAGGGGACAAGAATCAATGGTATGGAAAGCAAGAAAGTATAATCGAGAGCAAATATGGAGTTTTCAAGGACGTAGAGAATTTCTAGGAAAATTTTCAAAGCAGTATGGATTGAGATTTCTAAGGTTTAGTCATAGTCGCAGGCTCGTACCAGTACAGTTACGCAACCGATACGATATGCTCTGACCTGCATGGGCCACCAAAAAAACTTGTCACGACCCGCACCCGGTTTTCGGATACGAAACGTGTCCAAGCCCAACTACGCATCGAGCGGACTCCAGCCCATCTCGAATACGTAAACGCTGTCAAGGCTATGGTTTACTACCAAATCATGGCAATGCAATCTATATCTCAATCCACAATAAGAATATGAAACATGAATGAACACTATGGATCGTGGTCTGCAGCCCACTAGCATAAATGTCCGATAAGACTCTAAGGAATATAACAAGAGTCTACAACTGAAACAAGGAACATGATATCTCAAGATAAGGAATGAAAAGCACGAGCGGATAATAAACTCAATAACAATACCTGAATCCCGCAAGAACCGCAAACCCTCTGCCATCCAGAACTACCAGCTAACTCCATGCAATCGCTAAACCTGAGGAGATCATCAGGTCCTCAGAGGACATAGCAAGATACATAATATACATGCCTATCTAACAGTTTTAACATGCGCAAGAAAATAAGCAAGAAAGAACAAGGACAAGACAAATGACTACGAACACAAACACGAATACGAACACAGACATGAACACGAACACTAGAACAACTACGTATAAATGAACTGCCGGATGAACGAAATACGAGATCAATGGAAGAACCAAACCCTCATCCCGAGTGTGGACTCACGGGTTTGAACTAAGCGCTAACCCTCGTCCCGAGTGTGGACTCTCTGGCTAGCTCACGGCAAGACACCCTCGTCCCGAGTGTGGACTCTCTGGTGTAAATGGTCAACCCTCGTCCCGTGTGTGGACTCTCTGGTGCCATTTGATCACGACAAACACCCTCGTCCCGTGTGTGGACTCTCTGGTGCACCAAACAACCCTCGTCCCGAGTGTGGACTCTCTGGTTATGTACAACGATAATCAAGGCTATGGCAGTTCACTACACGCAACCGTTCTATGACACCAATCAAGCAAGATACTGACGGGAACTCCAAATGTGAAACACAAGGCCAAAACATGAACATGGCTATAAACAATAAAAACAACTCCACAGAAAATAACTCTAAAAGTACATGTCCATAAACAATCAAATGACTGAAAAACGAAAGGAAATGCATGCAGGTAAAACTGTAGAGGAAGGCAAGGTATACTTGCCTGGAGTTTGTCCATTCCGTGTTGAGACTGCAGGTAACAAAGTTTCGTATCCAAGCTTAAACATGTGCTAGTGTTTTTATGGCCCTCATAGAACCTATCAAACCCAAGTCAACAATCAAGTATCACGTATCAATACATGCATTCAACCTAGTCCTTACTGAAGTTTTCTTTACGAGATAATTCCTCTTGTAGTTAAGAGATTTAATATTACATATACAACTTATATAAACTATATGATTATAGGTATTTTTAGAGTACCCTCATAAATCCATATATGTCATTATCATATATTTGTAGGAAATCTTAATATAGCTTTTGTCAAATAAAATGTATACTTATATAATATCAAATATTAACCATAGGTATATAGCGTAGATATACATAATATGATAATATATATCCATATACATGACTGTAAATGCAAGCATCCACTCATAAACATATATAATATATACATCCTACTGATACAAAAATAGCTAAGTATTGCTAATACTATTATATAACTTTATAATTTTGGGAAAGAAGAGGTCTTATTAGGAAGTTTGCCTTGGATTTAAAAAAAACAATAGAACAGAAGTTCTGATGCATGAGTTGGCTTGTCCTCACTTTTAATAATAGGGTATGGAGGGACTTATGTGCAAACTTACCTTCAAACACATGCACTGATCTGAAGGAAAATATAAGGCTCTTTGATTCCACGTTTTCCTCTCCATGAAATTCCTATGCATGGCGAGCCCGTCAACGTAGTGTCTTGTGGATGAAACGTCCGGAGCTTGGTGGTCGGTCTCATCTACAGGTCACCACAAAACTGGTGTTGGTGTTCGAACTCTAGACAAAGCTTCTTCTTCACGCGCACGACCCACGCACTCGACGGTGACGATGCAGAAGGCCGACTGTTCCCTCGCGGCAGGGCTCGAAGACCTCGATAGCGCCTCGGTGAGAAGGTGAGCCTCGCCAACATGTTAGCGAGCCTCATCAGCTCGCGGGGACGGTGAGCTGCTAGCCTGCTACTCTCGGCCCATCGTCGAACGTCTCAAACGAGAAGAGAATTATGATGCTCGATGCCACTATGCACACCAAACACGGCTGTGCGCGAGGTTCGACGCACGTGGGGAAGGGCACGACTCTCGACTATGTCGTTGGTATACCTGTTTGCGTGGAGGCTGTATAGCGTGGCAAGTGATAGACGGAGGAGCTGCAGGAGTTTGACGTCGGGGTCTTCACCAACCGAACATGATTTGGGGTTGGTTCAACAGCTTACGAGGACTGCCTGGAGTTTGGCGTCAGCGGAAGCAACCGAAAAGTCGACTCGGGGTCGAGTGTCGCCAGGGGCAAAGCCAAGGACAACGTGGCAACTGGCTTGATGAGGTCAAGGGGATAGGCCACGGGTGTGCAGTCGGAAGGACGAGCGGAGCTGGGTTCGATCCGGGTGTCAGCACCATAGTTGGAAGCGTGCCCGCGTGGTGATGTGCCCGTGGCTGTTGTGGGCTGTCATCCAAAGCGACTTCTCCGACGCTCCGCGGCACTAGTCGGTGCAGTCGGTGCCGATGAGTTACACACTTCGTCGCCTTCCCATGCACGACGCAAATACGAGGGGTTGGCGTCCCCGTCGGTTCAAGCGACGTCCCTCGGTCAGTCAATGGGTAGGTCGAAGCCGAGAGGGCGCGGTTGTAGGCGAGGAAGTGGAGGTTGGAGGAGAAGGTCGTGCATGAAGTAGTAGACAGGGGTGCTTGCACAAGTCGGCTAGGGTTTGAGGAAGGAGATAGAGGGGTGTCGGTTCATTCGGAGGTTAGGCTGCTATGCAAGTATTTATAGATACTTGAGTTGGGCTTAGCTGCTGGCTACTTTGGTTGGGCTGGGATTACTCAGCTCGAGCTTGGGTTCTGTTGGGGGGGTCTTAGGCTGCTGGCAGGCCGGGCTGGGCCTTGGGCTGCTCTGGCCTGGGTTTGCAGCTGCTTCTATTTTTTATTTTTTTTTTGAGAGAGAGAATTACGTAAACTATTTTACCATCATCTACCACAAGCCTCTCCTAATGTAGAGAAGCAACCATCACGCTGTCTAACATTAAACACCACGACAGTCTTTAATACAGCAATATGGAGAGACTTGAGGAATATCATGTATAGTACATTCAAACACTACTGTGCTTGGTAGGAGAATGATATATAAACTATTATACTGTTAACTCACATTACATCGCTTTCTAACTCTAAAATATCATACTGAGAGGCAATATAAATCAGCGATACACAAGTTTTGCTACAGCATACAAAATGCATCTTACCAACGCAGTTTGTGTACTTCAAGTTTAGCTATTCTATGCTAAGAGTTCACCTGACCATTTGAAGCATTGTAAGTTTGTAGTGTGCTATGCTAGAAAAGAAGTTAGCATTGATAAACAGTATTTGAAATGCATGTAAATTGTTTCAGCATTAATAATAGCTAATTTGGTGCACTTGAAACATGATGCCTTCAATAGTTACTATGTTTCAGTCTCTAGGCTGTCTAATGATTGATTTAAAGTTGATAGTATCTGTCTAAGTGAGTAGATGTTGTCCAATAAACAACAAGTTAACCTTCAAAGCAGGAAAAAATATTTCAAAAAAATTCCGCGAAGGGAGGCTACACTTGCTAGCGTAAAACCCTAGCTCGCGTAAAACCCCACCCGCATGCGTCCTTGCCCGCGTAAAGCTATCTCACCTTGCTCTGGCTAGCGTAAGCCGCTTTACGCTTGAGGCCCCTTGGCCTAGCGTAATAGTACGCGCGTAGAGACTTGAGTCCCTAATGCGTACACCTTTACCCTTTTATATCCTTACGCTTTTTTTGTCATAACTTGATAATTACAAATTTACTTAATATGTATGAAATGATAATTGTACACGGCATGGTATAAAGTTAACATGACATGACATGACTTGACAAGCAAGCATGATGGGAACTATTGAACGCTGTTGTGACGGCTAGAATGACATGACAAAAATGACATGACAAGAATGAATAGCCTAGACACCGTAGACGATTGTGTTTGTACAAGTAAACCAGTGTGGTCATGCATCATGTCTAGGGTAGGGACCCCTGAGTACCACGGTGAGGGGTACCTACTTAAACTGATTAAGGCTAATAACTAGAATAATACAGTAGTCATAAAGAAATTCCCCAGCTACAGGCAGTCCCGTTATCTGGGCGCCCCATCATGGGATTTGTAGCCTACCGTCGAGTAGGGCACATTTCCAGTACACTGTCATGTGTTGCACCCACCAAGCTACTTAAGGGTACATGCGTTCTTGGACGATGTACCCACATGAATTCAATCCCCTAATTGTATCTGGATAACCTGGATGGTCTGCAGGGCTTGTGGCTGTTGGAATAATCTCATTGCATCTTGCTAGTAACTAGGCCTGTGATAACCCTAGTTAGTTAAAGTATCAAGACGTACTTATTTGCTTGGCCGTGAATGTTGGATGGAGTCTAAGTCTTGTCCTGTCCTGGTACCTGGTTACTTCAGTAACATGATTATCTATGCTTACCTTAACAATAACGACCAGGGGCCAAGTTCTATTCAGGCGAAGGGTTACAACCCCGGACCTTGTTTGGTTTAAGGGTTATAACCTGGATCTCGGAGCAGTTCTGTGTCCTCTCTTCATTTATTGTCTTATTGCACCCCACGTTATGCTCGTCATGTTTTACTTTACCAACAAGAATTTGAGACGGCTTTCTATTCAGGTGAAGGGTTACAACTCCGGTCCTTGTTTGGTTTAAGGGTTACGACCTGGCTACCTGAATGGTTTCCTCGTACTCAATTCTCTGTTGTTGTCACTGTTATTATCAGATTCTTATATAATTATCTTAATATCCATTTATTATATGCTGGTTTTAGTTCCTAAGTGAAGCCTCCTTTGTGTTACTTGCTCTTTCTGGGGTCTGACCCAGCTGGTTTTGTATGGCCAGATATCGGAGCAGCTCCAGAGGATCTACCTACCTTCCAGCCAGATGGTGACCACCAGACGTAACCCTGACAACGAGTGGGTTCCTTTTTGATCTCCCACTTTATTGTATAAATATTCTTTTAAGGCGTTTAGCCGACGAGCACGTGTTAGCTCGATTGTACTTTATTTACTGTCTGCCTACGGGCTGTAACATGATTGACGAATCCTAGGGTTGATCATGTATGACTAAAACTCTTGCTAGTCTTCACATTTTGTATGACTAGCTTCATAATCATCCAAATATGTAATGTATGGGACGCCTTACTATTGTATATTTGATGCTCTAACATCTAGTAACTGCTATTCCTTGCATGAGATTGAGACAATAGGCTTGTTCATGACCATCAGAGACTGATGGCTTGTAGTTAAACCCTCATGTATCTAGACATCCATGACCGTATAGCGAGGTGGATTCCATTTCAATATACGTAGCTGGCTATGTATGCCCCCGCTCTCCAGTATTCTGGTTCTGGGATATTACACCTGGTTATCTCGCCAGGTGTGTGCTCTTGTCTTTCACTGGTGTTCTAGCCGTGGCCATGATCATCACTATTTCTCCGAGGATGATTGCACTTTGATCGTCTTCGCTTCGCTCGCCAAAATCATTCTTTTGTATATCATGTATTTCTTTTCATAGTTGGTAGTGGATTTGTCTCCGTCCAACTATATGTACCAATGACAATTCATAGTTGATTATATGATATCTTTTATTCATTTATTTTGTGTGGATGAGATTAGTTATGCTTCTACTGTATTTTACAGCTTATGTATTCATACGAGGTTTCCATATATAAGAGTGTACTTCGTATGTATACAGCTGGCATGTCTATGTTTCTAGTCCTACGTATTTTGGGACTGGGGCATTACAAGTGCACTAAAGTTGATCAGACCATAATACACTGATTCTAGAATAGATAAATGTATTAGGGTGGATCCCCGGTAACATTTATCATGAATAAGCTAGAAGAAAGTAGAAGCTTGTAAAAGACTATGTTATAATAACAGCGAGAATTAAATACAGGAAAAAATCTAAATACGGAAGAAAAAGATAAAAACATCAACTAATTATACCTGCAGACTTGGTGTTGCAACCATCCTCCAGCAATCATCCTCCATCAATGTATCGTACCTTCATCTAATACATGGAGAGATCACCAGGTCCTCAGGGGACTAGGAAGATACATAATATACATGCCTACTATACAGTAAATAACATGCAAGAAAAATAGAAAATGGTACAAGAAAACATCTAAGAAGTGACATGTCATAGAGAAGTATAATACTAGCCTTGGCTAACAATCAATCAAATATATCCTATAGACTGTAGTACAATGGAAGATACTCATACTCTATAGTATGCCTCAACTGTAGTACAATACAAGATACTCCCAATCGAAAAATGTCAATTAGCCAATCCTAGTACTAACTTCATCTCCTAAAGGAATATAAAGGTCATATAAAATCCTACAGATTGTAGTACAATGAAAGATACTCCCAATCTACAGAATGTCACAAGTCAGACAAAGTAATACTCAAGTCAACCAAGTCAATCAATCATGATCAGGTCAAGTCAATCAAGGAAACATGGCATAAAACTGATAACTCTATCACAAGACACGATGAACACGAAGAATACCAATAAACAATCAATGAAAACGACTAATATCCTATACGTGCGCGTAAATCTATAAAACAAGTAAAGCAGTAGATGATGAACCAAGTAAAATATGAGAAGCATGTAACCATATGGAAAGGAATAGCAATATAGAAAAGCATGTAAATACTATAAAGTTTGGCAATGTGTAGCGTAGAACCAACAATAACTAACCAATCAATAAGCCACAAAAGTCCAACTCCTACAACGACTCTGAATATTGAAAAAGATATCTGTCACGCCCCAGAACCAGAATACTGGAGAGCGGGGGCAGACATAGCCAGCTACGTATATGAAATAGAATCCATCTCGCTATACGGTCACGGCTGTCTAGATACATGAGGGTTTATCTACAAGCCAATAGTCTCTTAAGGTCATGAACAAGCCTACTGTCTCAATCACAAGCAAGTAAGTAAAAGTCACAAGATGTATGATCATTAAATATACAATAGTAAGGCATCCCAAACATTACATATTCAGTTGATCATGAAGCTAGTCGTTACAAAATGTCAGGACTAGCAAGAGTTTAGTCATACATGATCAACCCTAGGATCTGTTAATCATGTTACAGTCCGTAGGCAGACAGTAAGTAAGTGCAATCGAGCTAAACAGGTGCTCGTCGGCTAAACGCCTCAAAAGAATATTTTTACAAGGGAGTAGGAGAGCCAAAATATAACCCACTCGTTGCCAGGGTTCCGTCTAGTGGCCACCATCTGGCTGGAAGGTCGGTAGATCCTCTGGAGCTGCTCCGAAATCTGGCCACACAAAACCAGCTGGGTCAGCCCCAGAAAGAGCAAGTGCCACAAAGGAAGCTTCACTTAAGAACTAAAATCAACAATCAGCACAAGATATAAATAAAAGTAAGAACTGGAATTAAAGAAAATACACCAGGATGATATACGACGAGATAACCATGGAACTATTCAGATAACCAGGTTACAACCCGTAAACCAAACAAGGACCGGAGTTGTAACCCTTCGTCTGAACAGAACTTGGAATTCTCACCATTTATCGATAAAATAAATACAAGCATTCTGGTCATTCAATAATCTGGAACAGGATCAGGGCAAGACTAGACTGGTTAGACTCCATCCAATCACTTCACAGCCAAGCAAGAATTACGGCTCGATACTTTAACTAACTAGGGTTGTCACAAGCCTAATTACTAACAAGATGCAGTAAGATTATTCCACAGCCACAAGCCCTGCAGACCATCCAGGTTACCCGGGTTAAAAGATTAGAGTTGAATTCAGGTGGGTACATCGTCCAGGAAACGAATGTACCCTTAGGTAGCTTGAAGGGTGCAACACATGACAGTGTGCTGGAAATGTGCCCTACTCGACGGCAGGCTACAGATCCCAAGGCGTGCCCAGGTAACGGGATTGCCTGTAGCTGGAAAATCTCGTCATGACTAATGTATTAATCTAGTTATTAGCCTTAGTCCATTTTAGTAGGTACTCCTGACCGTGGTACTCAGGAGTCCCATCCTAGACATGATGCAAGACAGGACTGGTTTATTTATACAAACACAATCGCCCACGGTGTCCAGATTATTATACAGGTCATGTCATGTCAAGTAGCCGTCGCAACAGCTTATCAAGATATAGCATGTCAGGTTATCAGGTCAAGTGTACTAGTCAGGAGTGCGCCACGACGGGCCACTATCAGGTCATGTCAGGTTACTCATGTCAGAAGTGCACCTCTACGGGTCACTATCGTGTCATGCTCAATTATCAATTCCAAACGTATTACATAAATTCGTGATTATCAAGTTCATGACAAAAGGCGTAAGGATATAAAATGGACATAAAATATCTAATAAAATATTAATATACAGGGCTATAGAAGAGCCAAGCTTAAGGAAAATAAAACCAGATCTGACACGCTGACATAAGACCAAGTCAGCCAAAGGCCATACGCTCAGTGCAAAAGTCATACGCTTAGTGCAAGCCACGCTCAGGTCAGGCGTATGCAAGTCATACGCTTCCAAAAGGCAGCGTATGTACTCCATACGACTCCTCGTCAAGCAAGCGAGCGTATGCGAGTCATACGCTCCAAAAGGCAGCGTATGGGGTCCATACGACTCCTTGTCAAGTAAGCGAGCGTATGCGAGTCATACGCTCCCAAAAGGCAGCGTATGGGGTCCATACGACTCCTTGTCAAGCAAGCGAGCGTATGTGAGTCATACGCTCCCAAAAGACAGCGTATGGGGTCCATACGACTCCTTGTCAAGCAAGCGAGCGTATGCGAATCATACGCTCCCAAAAGGCAGCGTATGGGGACTGTGCTGCGCTAAAGAGCGCGCGCAACTCAGTGGCACAAGCTAAAAAGCTCGTGCACTGCTCACCATCTTCTCCAAACAGCAAGAACTCCATGGGTTGAACCCAAAGCTTCAAAAGTCCATAACTTGGTCAAAATAAGTCTAAATCCAACTTTTCAAAGGTCAAAATTGGGTAGGATAAAATTCTCTACAACATGGAACCATCAAAACTTGAAAACAAAGAAGTTTGATAGATTAAAACCACCAAAATCTGAAAATAACTAATTCCTAGATCTATAAAATTAAAGCCTCAAAATAGAAAATGACAAGTTCTAATGTGTCTTAGAAACAAGAGGAGAAGCTAATGGAACAATAAAAATGAGCTCTCTTGTGGAAGCAAGTTGCACTTGCCTAGACCTCTCTCTTCTCTCTTTGGTAGGTGAAGGGAGTAAATGAGGAAGAAGAAGATGAATAATGAAGAGAGAGAATGAAGAGGGCTAATAAATACAAATGGTGGTGGTAGGTAGGGGTTCACCTTGGGTTCATCATGAACCCAATCAAAACCAAGCCAAGCCGAACCAACCAACCTGAACCAGGAATAAACCAAGCCAAGCCATGAAGAAAACTAAACAAGGAATCATGCAATACAAGAATAAATACGTATACGTATTCCAGAAATACGTAATACGAACCATAGGCATTACAACTCTACCCACCTTAAAAGAATTCCGTCCTCGGAATTTAATCAAGAGGCTAGAGGAGCAATGACAAGCTACATTAATCACATGCAAGCTATAACTAGGCCGACAATCACTCATTCAAGCAAGGAATCGAAGGCATGAGGCATAAGAAGACATTATACCTCACGAGTCAAACAAGTCGGGATATCGCGATCGGATATCATCCTCACGCTCCCACGTTGACTCCCCCAAAGACTGATGACCCCAAGCAACTCGGACTAACTTGATAGTCTTGTTCTTGAGGATCTTCTCTCTCCGGTCCAATATAGACACGGGCCTCTCCTCATACGAAAGGTTGGTACCAACAACCAATTCCGAATGATCCAGGATGTGGCTCGGGTTCGGGATATACCGTCGTAATTGGGATACATGGAACACGTCATGTACCTCGCTTAGCGACGGTGGAAGAGCGAGACGATAGGATACATCTCCTACTCGCTCCAGAATGTCGAACGACCCTATATACCTAGGACTAAGCTTGCCCCGTATGCCAAAACGAATGACGCCACGGTTAGGCAAAATCCTCAGGAATACATGATCGCCGACCGAAAACTTGAGAGGGCGTCGATGAGAATCGGCCCAATGACGCTGGCGATCTTGGGCAACTCGAAGATGATCTCTGACTCGCCTGATCACTTCAACTGTCTGGGCAATCATTTCTGGACCGAGCATCTGTCTCTCTCCAACATTATCCCAGGCTAGCGGGGATCTGCACTTCCTACCATACAGTACCTCGAACGGTGCCATCTGGATACTGGCCTGGAAACTGTTGTTGTACGAGAATTCTCCTATGTGCAAGTGATCTATCCATGAACCACCGAAGTCATGTGTGCAAGACCGCAACATGTCTTCAAGAGTCTGGATCGTGCGCTCCGACTGGCCATCTGTCTGCGGGTGATAGGCTGAACTGAACTGGAGATGAGTTCCCAAACTCTCTTGCAAGCTACGCCAAAAGTGCAACGTAAATCTTGAATCTCGGTCCGAGGTGATACTGACTGGCATACCGTACAATCTGACAATCTGCCTGAGGTACATCTCTGCTAACTGAGCCTTCGACTGACCAACTCTGAATGGAAGAAAGTGAGCCACTTTCGTGAGCCTGTCAACTATAACCCAGATAGCATCTCTACCAGATGGGGATCTAGGTAGTCCAGTCACAAAATCTATGGTCACATGCTCCCACTTCCATTCTGGAATCGGTAAGGGCTAAAGAAGTCCAGTCGGTCTCTGATGTTCGGCTTTAACTTGTTGGCAAACCAACCACCGAAGGACAAACCGAGCTATCTCCCGCTTCATGCCATTCCACCAGAAATGGTGCCGGATATTACGGTACATCTTCGTACTGCCGGGATGGATGGAATACTGTGAACTGTGCGCTTCTGACATGATCTTCTGCCGGATATCTCCGCTGGGTACACAAAGACGCTTAATATGTCGAAGTGTACCATCCTCATGAATGCATAACTCTGGTCTTCGTCCTGCCTCACACTCTGCTCTGAGTCGCTGAAGCTTGGAATCTGCCGACTGCGCCATCCGGATCCTCTCGACTATAGTGGACTGAACTTGCATACTGGCCATCAAGGCCACACTGGAAGGGAGAACAACTTCTATACCCATCTTCTGAAGATCGACTAATAATTCTGGCTGCGCTGTTAGAAAATAAACTCCCGCTCTCCTGCATAATGCATCCGCAACAACATTGGCCTTTCCAGGATGATACTGCAGGTCGACATCATAATCAACAAGAAGCTCCAGCCACCTCCTCTGACGCATGTTAAGATCCTTCTGGATGAAAACATACTTCAGGCTCTTGTGGTCGGTAAAAATCTCCATCCTGTCTCCATACAAGTAGTGCCTCCACAACTTAAGTGCAAATACCACTGCTGCCAGCTCCAAGTCATGGGTTGGGTAATTCCTCTCATGATCACGAAGTTGTCGTGACGCATAAGCTATTACCTTTCCATGCTGCATCAGAACACATCCTAAACCTCTGCCTGAAGCATCACAGTACACTGAGAATCCTCCGGTCCCATCTGGAAGCGTGAGAATAGGAGCTGTTATCAGGCCTCGCTTCAACTGCTCAAAAGAACTCTGACACTCTGCTGTCCAAGCAAACTGCGCATCCTTACGGGTCAACTGGGTCAATGGTGCTGAAATCCGAGCAAAATCTGAAACAAACCGCCGGTAGTAGCCGGCCAATCCAAGAAAACTACGAACCTCTGCAACTGTGCTGGGTACTGGCCTTGACTCAATAGTCACAATCTTCTGGGGATCCACTTCTACTCCTCCTCGAGTGATAATATGACCCAAGTACGAAATGCGATCGAGCCAGAACTCGCATTTACTGAACTTGGCATATAACTGGTACTCTCTGAGAATCTGAAGAACTGTACGGAGATGCTGCTCATGCTCCGCCTCACTCTTGCTGTAGACCAGAATGTCATCCAAGAACACAATCACAAACTGATCCAAGTAAGGCATGAAGATGTGATTCATGAGGTCCATGAATACTGCTGGCGCATTGGTTGCTCCAAAAGGCATAACAAGGAATTCCCAATGCCCATATCTCGATCTAAATGCTGTCTTCGGGATGTCCTGCTCTCTGACTCTGATCTGATGATAACCTGAGCGCAAATCAATCTTCGAGAATACTGAAGCCCCCTTGAGTTGATCAAACAAGTCATCTATCCTCGGAAGAGGGTATCTGTTCTTGATTGTCACTGAGTTCAAGGTACGATAATCAACACATAACCTGGACGTACCATCCTTTTTTTTACAAGAAGCATCGGGGCTCCCCAAGGCGATCCACTAGCACGAATGAATCCCTTGGTTCTGAGTTCTTCAATCATCTTGTACAATATCTCCAACTCTGATGGCGCCATCCTGTAGACTCTCTCTGACACTGGGGCTGTCCCGAGAATCAAGTCTATAGTGAACTCGATCTCCCGCTCCGGAGGCATACCTGGAAGTTCTTCTGGAAAAACATCTGGAAACTCCTCGACTATCCTGGACAACTGAACTGCTGCTACTGCCATCCGCAATACTGGAGGAGATGACTCAACTTCGCCTCGGGAGAAAGAAAACTCCGGCTCTCCTGGAATGCTAAAAATAACCCTACCAATATGGCAGTCTATTCTCGCATACTGGTTCCTCAACCAATCCATCCCTAGGACCACATCATAATCGGCCATCGGGAACTCTATCAATCTAGCGGGGAACTCCCTACCGCTAACTACGATCCGACAGGAGGAAAACACTCTATCTACTCCCACAAGTCCGTTACCAGTAAGTATTTTGAGCCTTACTGATAATGACTCGGGCTCCAATCCTACCCGTGTCACGAATCGTGCAGACATAAATGAATGCGATACACCAGAATCAAATAAAGCTGAAGCTGGAAAGGAGTTGACGAGAATAGTACCTGCCACTACCTCTCCTGGTGCCAATCCTTCCTCCACGGTCATCACCATAGCCTGACCGTGCCCTCGGGGTGCTGGTCCCCTCTGCTGAAATCCTTGCTGCCTGCTCTGACTCTGGGCTTGGACTTGTGCATACTGCTGGGGGTTCTGCTGCTGGAACACTTGGGTCTGAGGCGGCAAGGGTCTCGGCAATGGATACTGCTGCTGCTGGAACGGAGCTGGTCCTCTCACCGAAGAGCTAGAAAGGTTGGACGATGATGAACCACCCCTATTCGGGCAGGATCCAACCCTATGGTCTGGTGCTCCACAAGCCAGACACAATCCCTGTGCCCTGCGATATTCTGCCACCACATGGCCTGGCTTCCCACAATGAGAACAGCCCACTACAGAAGATTGCTTCTGCTTCTGCTGCTGAGGGTGCGTCGGAGTGGAATGCTGAACCGACGTCACTGAGGCCGCTTGCCTCGGAGCTCCAATAGTCAAGGCCCTGGCTGCCGGGGCTGGTGCTGAAGACTGATTCATCTGGCCGTGAGATCTCTTCCGACCCCCGGCCCTATCCACGATCCTCTGGGAGGTATACTCATGCCTCCTAGATGCTCTCAAGACTGCATCAAAAGTCTGCTGCTTAAATTTCTCCACTGCCAACAAGATCTCCAGATGAAGTCCCTGCTGGAACCGCTGGGCTCTATCATACTCGGTTGCCACCAAAGTGGGAGCAAACCGACTAAGTCTGGAAAACTCGGCCACATATCCGTCGACCGTCCTGCCTCCTTGCTTCAGATTGATAAACCTCGTCTGCAGATCATACCGAGCCACGGCATCGAAATACTTGGTCTGGAATCTCTCTCTGAATACTGCCCAAGCAATGGGTGCTGCTAATCCAACGGCCTGCGCTGCCCACCAGCTGCGGGCAAGATCTAACAACTACAGGCGCACAACGGCCACCTTCTCGTTCTCTGGGGTCCTGGCTGCTTCTAGAATAACCTCTGTGTCCTGAAGCCATGCATCTGCTGCGATAGCATCTTCACTACCGTCGAAGAATGGAGGGTTCAAGCGCTTGAAGCTGTTGGCCGCGCTGTTACCCTGATGACCACCCCGGGTCAAAGCATCCGTCACTACCTGTTGCAATGCATCTCCACGCCGGTCTTGGGAAGCTATCAAGGTCCTGACGGGTCCTACCAAAGTGCCGTCATCATGTTCTACAGGTTGAACTGGCTGGACTGGTGGCTCTCCGCCAGAAGGCACAACTCTGGAGGCTACTCCAGAATGCTGGGCTTGATCTCCAGGTTGCTGCTGGTCCGCGGGAGGTGCTCCGCCTTGCTGGTCGGTAGGACCACGAACAACGTCGCTGAAGAAGACGACATAGGGAACAATAAGGAAGGATCAGGACAGATCAACGATACAAGCATATGATCAGGACAAGAATCCAGGGATTCAGAAGATATGAGCAGAGATCAAGGACGAATACTGATTGAGACATCTATTCGGTAAACCCTCACATATCTTGATTTACAAGACCTGCATGGGCCACCACTTAAACCATGTCACGCCCCAGAACCATAATACTGGAGAGCGGGGGCAGACATAGCCAGCTACGTATATGAAATGGAATCCATCTCGCTATACGGTCACGACTGTATTGATACATGAGGGTTATCTACAAGCCAACAGTCTCTTAAGGTCATGAACAAGCCTAGTGTCTCAATCACAAGCAAGTAAGTAAAAGTCACAAGATGTATGATCATTAAATATACAATAGTAAGGCGTCCCAAACATTACATATTCAGTTGATCATAAAGCTAGTCGTTACAAAATGTCAGGACTAGCAAGAGTTTAGTCATACATGATCAACCCTAGGATCTGTTAATCATGTTACAGCCCGTAGGCAGACAGTAAGTAAGTGCAATCGAGCTAAACAGGTGCTCGTCGGCTAAACGCCTCAAAAGAATATTTTTACAAGGGAGTGGGAGAGCCAAAATATAACCCACTCGTTGCCAAGGTTCCGTCTAGTGGCCACCATCTGGCTGGAAGGTCGGTAGATCCTCTGGAGCTGCTCCGAAATCTGGCCTCACAAAACCAGCTGGGTCAGACCCCAGAAAGAGCAAGTGCCACAAAGGAAGCTTCACTTAAGAACTAAAACCAGCAATCAGCACAAGATATAAATAAAAGTAAGAACTGGAATTAAAGAAAATACACCAGGATGATATACGACGAGATAACCATGGAACTATTCAGATAACCAGGTTACAACCCGTAAACCAAACAAGGACCGGGGTTGTAACCCTTCGTCTGAACAGAACTTGGAATTCTCACCATTTATCGGTAAAATAAATACAAGCATTCTGGTCATTCAATAATCTGGAACAGGATCAGGGCAAGACTAGACTGGTTAGACTCCATCCAATCACTTCACGGCCAAGCAAGAATTACGGCTCGATACTTTAACTAACTAGGGTTATCACAAGCCTAATTACTAACAAGATGCAGTAAGATTATTCCACAGCCACAAGCCCTGCAGACCATCCAGGTTACCCGGGTTAAAAGATTAGAGTTGAATTCAGGTGGGTACATCGTCCAGGAAACGAATGTACCCTTAGGTAGCTTGAAGGGTGCAACACATGACAGTGTGCTGGAAATGTGCCCTACTCGACGGCAGGCTACAGATCCCAAGGCGTGCCCAGGTAACGGGATTGCCTGTAGCTGGAAAATCTCGTCATGACTAATGTATTAATCTAGTTATTAGCCTTAGTCCATTTTAGTAGGTACTCCTGACCGTGGTACTCAGGAGTCCCATCCTAGACATGATGCAAGACAGGACTGGTTTATTTATACAAACACAATCGCCC
The DNA here is from genome assembly GCA_029216955.1 of Iris pallida. Lineage (NCBI taxonomy): Eukaryota > Viridiplantae > Streptophyta > Magnoliopsida > Asparagales > Iridaceae > Iris > Iris pallida. The sequence goes on along the minus strand of JANAVB010034417.1, from coordinate 43,998,717 downwards.
ACGGTGTCCAGATTATTATACAGGTCATGTCATGTCAAGTAGCCGTCGCAACAGCTTATCAAGATATAGCATGTCAGGTTATCAGGTCAAGTGTACTAGTCAGGAGTGCGCCACGACGGGCCACTATCAGGTCTTGTCAGGTTACTCATGTCAGGAGTGCACCACTACGGGTCACTATCGTGTCATGCTCAATTATCAATTCCAAACGTATTACATAAATTCGTGATTATCAAGTTCATGACAAAAGGCGTAAGGATATAAAATGGTCGTAAAATATCTAATAAAATATCAATATACAGGGCTATAGAAGAGCCAAGCTTAAGGAAAATAAAACCAGATCTGACACGCTGACATAAGACCAAGTCAGCCAAAGGCCATACGCTCAGTGCAAAAGTCATACGCTTAGTGCAAGACACGCTCAGGTCAGGCGTATGCAAGTCATACGCTTCCAAAAGGCAGCGTATGTACTCCATACGACTCCTCGTCAAGCAAGCGAGCGTATGCGAGTCATACGCTCCAAAAGGCAGCGTATGGGGTCCATACGACTCCTTGTCAAACAAACAAGCGTATGCGAGTCATACGCTTCCAAAAGGCAGCGTATGGGGTCCATACGACTCCTTGTCAAGCAAGCGAGCGTATGCGAGTCATACGCTCCTAAAAGGCAGCGTATGGGGTCCATACGACTCCTTGTCAAGCAAGCGAGCGTATGCGAGTCATACGCTCCCAAAAGGCAGCGTATGGGGACTGCGCTGCGCTAAAGAGCGCGCGCAACTCAGTGGCACAAGCTAAAAAGCTCGTGCACTGCTCACCGTCTTCTCCAAACAGCAAGAACTCCATGGATTGAACCCAAAGCTTCAAAAGTCCATAACTTGGTCAAAATAAGTCTAAATCTAACTTTTCAAAGGTCAAAATTGGGTAGGATAAAATTCTCTACAATATGGAACCATCAAACCTTGAAAACAAAGAAGTTTGATAGATCAAAACCACCAAAATCCAAAAATAACTAATTCCTAGATCTACAAAATTAAAGCCTCAAAATAGAAAATGACAAGTTCTAATGTGTCTTAGAAACATGAGGAGAAGCTAATGGAACAATAAATATGAGCTCTCTTGTGAAAGCAAGTTGCACTTGCCTAGACCTCTCTCTTCTTTCTTTGGTAGGTGAAGGGAGTAAATGAGGAAGAAGAAGATGAATAATGAAGAGAGAGAATGAAGAGGGCTAATAAATACAAATGGTGGTGGTAGGTAGGGGTTCACCTTGGGTTCATCATGAACCCAATCAAAACCAAGCCAAGCCGAACCAACCAACCCGAACCAGGAATAAACCAAGCCAAGCCATGAAGAAAACTAAACAAGGAATCATGCAATACAAGAATAAATACGTACACGTATTCCAGAAATACGTAATACGAACCACAGGCATTACAACTCTACCCACCTAGGACAAGATCACTGGACTACGGTAAAGCATATTCTGAAGTACATGATAAGAACTAAAGATTATATACTGGTTTACCAGACATATAGTTTAGTGTCCTTGGGTATACAGACTCAGATTTTTAGTCAGATAGGGATGCCAAAAAATCTAACTCAGGTTATGTATTTACCTTCGAAGGTAGAGACATAGTATAGTGGAGCATTAAGAAAATATATATTGCTGATTCCACCGTGGAAGCCGAGTATGTGGCAGCATCTAAGGCAGCCAAAGAAGCAGTTTGGTTCAGAAACTTTCTATTGGACTTGGATGTGGTACCTAGTTTGCCTAAGACTATTATACTTTATTGTGATTGTAGTGGTGCAGTTGCAAACTCGAAGGAACCACAAGCCCATAGGGCAGGTTAACATATTGAGCGCAAGTACCACCTAATACGAGATATCGTAAAAAGAGAAGATGTTGTTGTAACCCAGATAACATCAACAGACAACCTAGCTGATCCCTTTACAAAAAGCTTATTGGCTAAGGCTTTTAATAGTCATGTTGAGGGAATGAGAGTCAGATGCATGGCTGCATGGCGTTATGTATAAGTGGAGATTTGTAACAGTATACTAAAAAGTAATGCTTTGAGTATAAGTAGGAGATTGTTAGGGTTGTATACTAAAAGCATCACTTTTATATTAACTATATTTTCCTATAATTTTTCAATGAGAATCAGATGGGCAAATGTTGGCATTTTATATTTGTTATATGTTAATGCAAGTGTCTGATATTCTACATTGTAGATAATATGGTGTGTGGTGACACACAAAAGATCATATTATCAGTCCCTTGTAGAATATATAAATGGTTCACAACATAGATGAATTTGGGCAAACCATTGGTAAGGTTGTAGTATAATCTGGCATTAGTCTATCTTGACTGTAGGTTTATACTAGTACACTTTATGTGTATTAAACAAGGCAACTTGAGGTTGTTCTCTTTGTACTGACTATATAAGACAAATACCTCAGTTATTATGGATACTTGTACTCTTAATCCAGATATAATAACATACATGTATATGTAGTGTGTATTACTTTGATTTATAAAAGAGTTAGATTCATAATGAGTCAATAACCTCTATAAATTGGGTAATGGCATTATATGTATGATGGGCTGTTTATTATAAAAGGAATCCATGTCCCAATGTATCGGGTTGATGATGTCCCATTAAGAAACTCATAACGATTGTCATGTAAACCCTGCAGGTAGATTATATCTGACATGACAAATAAAGTCGAATGGTACTACTTAAGGATAAAAGAAGTCGATCAACGTAGTTGTCAGTAACTTATTTTGATTGTCGAACATTCGATATCTTAACATGGAGAGATAAACAAGCATATAATAAGAAGGAGCCCATAAACATAATTTAGGATTAGGAAGGTAGTGCAACAGTAGCTCTTTAGTGGACCGAACTATTGTTAACAGGCCTGGGTTATGTATTCAGACTGAATACGGGATACCTAGACCCGTTAGTAGACCTAAACCTAATTTCTTCTCACGGTTCCTGTCATAGCCTGTATATACTCTTTATTCTCTGGCCGTCATATGTATCCTATGGAGAGCATCTTTCTCTAACACGTTCATCACGAGAGGAGAGAAATGGAGGACAACCAAGGAAAGAAAAGGTTGGAAGTTTGTCGCCCACACGACGTCCAATCCGAGGAAAGAATACGTGCAGAAGATCTTTGGATTGTTGTCTGCTCGAGGTTGTTGGAAACTGTCGTCTTCTTCTCATTGCAGGTATAATTCGTTAACCCAAATTTTTGACTATGAAGGGTTAAAACACGTTTTTGTATCTGTTAACTTTATATCGATTAATATGCACACCAATCCATGGTCTTGGGAATCCTCAATTCCATCAGTTGTCTGTGTCCAATAGCGACAAGCTGAACAAAAGAGTTACAGCTGCTAATCATGGTAATAGACCCATGGACCATCATGAAGATAGGATGCTGGTTAATAAAGAGCCGAACCATGAGTCACAGCTGCTAGCATGTGTGTATATCAGTGCAAAGCTGAACCTTGAGTCACAATTACTGGTATGTGCATGTGCTAGTGAAGAAATGAGCCTTGAGTCACAGCTGGTAGTCTGGTAGTGCATACATATGTAAAGTTTGGTTACGAGCTAACATTGTAGAGATGAACATGGAACAAGATTGGATATATTATGTTATGGTAATTATGGTAATCCTCGTCTTGTGCAGGGATGGACCGTCGGCTATGATAAGAATCACTGAAAATGTGATACATTTATCGCTTATGTTTTCTGAATATGATTTACTTAAAAAAATAATCTGTTGCATAGAAATACTCCCGTTAAAGGAAATGAAATTATATCGTGCTGGTAATTGACCCTAAGAGATGCTTGAACTAATTGACACGTTATGGTCCATGAAACACGATGTGTCGTCTACATGAAAAGAGTTGTCATCGTGCAAGAACAGAATAGTCGCTTGAATGCTTGAAATGAAATAAACTGTGGCTTTTTGACAATATTTTCGAAAGATGTAATTTGACTCTGTACTGCATGAAATAAGCATAGATAAACGTAGCAAGATCAATATCACAGAAATATTTTATCACTAAATGAATTAGTAATCATTTCAGATGATGTAGCCTTTGTTCACATCACAAGTACATTAATGTACTGACCCACAACCAGTTTGCATACAGGTGCAAGATGCATCGAGATGGATAGTCCGAAGCGATAGCCAAAGCCTCATCCTTGGGTGCCAGAAATTTGAAGTAGATTATGCAAAGAAATGGGTTTTCTGTCCAAGAGATGGTTATAAGTTGCATGTGTTAGTTTTGTATATAAAGGGATATAATGTATCGAATGAGACCATTATAATATATAAATTTTTGAGAGATTGTAAGCCAAACATGGCATGTATCAGAGAGATAATGAGATCTTTGTAATCGGTTCCAAAGAATATCTACAAAGAGAAATTATTTCTATTACTTTGTGGTCAGTTATATTGTGCAATTCATCCGCTATTGCTTCAATTTTTGCAATTATGTTCTGCTACATTTGTCTAATTTGTCATTGTGCAGGTCTTGGCCTTGTGCAAGCGTAACATAGACTTGTACGACATTACATCCAAGCGAGGACGAACGGTTTCATAGAGTCCAAAGTAAGGACGAAAGGACTCTGCGGGATGGGGGCGTGACAAAATGGTATAAGAGAAACACTATCCTTTGGCCAATTGTTTATTCGATTGAATTCGATGATGTTCTCTTGATCAAATTTCTTTGCCTACTTGATACCGAAAATTTGATAAACATTCCATACAATAAGTCCGTAAATTTTTTTATGATGCCGACATATGTTTTATTGATTGATTGAGATATGTTATTGAACATGAGTTTTGATATGATCTAGACCGTAATTTTACTGATGAAGGGAAAGGATATCGTAAGTTTTTCCTTAAATTTTGAGGATGAAATTTTTTCTCGATGGGTAATTATGTAGTGCCCCGCTCCGCAATGGCACTAGATGAACAGAAAAATTGGTGTTGACTTGAGAGGGAGCCTTCACAAAGACGATTAATCTGGGTGAGTGGATGAAGACTCATTTTCTGATTCTTTCACGGTTAATAAAAATTTGTGTTTTTTTGAATGAATGCTTGGGTTAATAACAAGATGGTAATCATTGAGAATGGTAGTACATCGAATCAATATGCTTATAAGAGAATTTGCATGTTGCTATGCTAAAAAAAGAAAACAAATGATTGCCTGCTAAAGTTAGTGAATGCTTACATGTTCCGAATTAGTATACTATCAAGATTGATAAGCTTAATCTGTAAAAAAATATTACCATGTTTCCAAAGATAAAAGTTTGCATGTCTCTTAATTGTGTTCTGAATGTTAGACATGTACAAACGGATTTGTACATGTTGCAATGGAAAAGAAATATGTAGGAGCTTCGGCTCTAAGATAATTATGTAGGAGCTTCGGCTCTGAGATAAATAAAAGAGAGAATATAGAGTTATATCTCTATTTTTAAAAAGAAATAGAGAAAAGATGGAATGTTGGCTTATCGATGAAATGTTGTCTCAAAGAGTTTATCTGATAGAGTTGCATTCATGCATTTGTCCTGGACAACTTGTGCACAAGAAAATTAGATCTCTCGACGGTTTCTGGGGCAATTGGAACCGATCGGCCTAGGAGAGATTGTCTAGACACCCTGGAGTAAATAAGACCTCGCGTACATGGTGTATTGTTATCTGTGTCTACTAGCGACGAGCTGAACCAAAGAGTCATATTAGCTAATCATGGAAATAGGCCCATAGATCATCATGTAGATAGGATACTAGTTATTGAAGAGCTGAATCCTGAGCAACAACTGCTAGAATGTGTATCAGTACAGAGCAGAACCTTGAGTCACAGTTGCTAGTATACACATGTATTAGCGAAGAGCTGAGCCTTGAGTCACAGCTGCTAATCTGTTAGTGCATACATATGTAAAGTTTGGTTACGAGCTAACACTGCAGAGATGAACATGGAACAAGATTGGATATATTATGTTAATGCTAATCCTTGTCTTGTACAGGAATATATCGTCGGCTACGGTATGAATCACAGTTAAAGTGATACATTTGTTGCTTAAGTTTTCTAAATATGATTTGCTTAAAGAGAATAATCTGTTGCATAGAAATACTATGTCCCGTTAAAGGAAATAAAAGGATGTCGTATTGGTAATTGACCCTAAGAGATGCTAGAACTAATTGACATGTTATGGCCCATGAAACACGCTGTGCATTCCACATGAAAAGAGTTATCACCGTGCAAGAACAGAATAGTCCCTTGAATGTTTAAAATGAAATGAAATGAACTATGGCTTTTTAAAAGTGTTTTCAAAGGATGTAATCTGACTATGTACTACATAAAATGAACATAGGTAAAAGTAGAAAGATCAACATCACAATAATGTTTTATCACTAAATGAATTAGTGACCGTTTTAGACGATATAGCCTTTGTTCACATCACTAGTACGTTAACGTATTGACCCACCACCAGTTTGCCTGCAGGTGTAAGATGCATCGAGATGGATAGTCCGAAGCGATAGCCCGAGCCTCATCCTTGTGAGCCAAAAATCAGAAGTAGATTATGCAAATAAATGGGTTTCTGTCCTATAGACGGTCATCTGTTGCAAGGGTTGGTTTTATATATAAAGGGATGTAATGCATGGAACATGATCATTTTAATATGTTAAGTTTCTGAGAGATTGTAAGCCAAACATGGCATATATCAGAGAAATAATGGGGGCTTTGCTATCTGTTCCAAAGAATATCAATAAAGAGAAATTATTTTTGTGTAACGCCCCAGTCCCTAAATACGTAGGACCAAGTACGTAAACATGCCAGCTGCACATATACGAAGAATACTTCAATATATGGAATCCTCATATCTACACATAAGCTATAAATAAAATAATAACAGGCCAGAATAACATATCTAATCTTATCACAGCTCAACATAGAAGATAATAGAGTCCAAATAAATAAATAAGAGTATCCAAAGATAGCCAGGTGAACATACTCACTCCAAACAGCTATGAAAAATAGTCTCACAAGATCGGAGTCCAACCTCCGCAAAATAGAAAGAAATGCGATGTAAAAATAATGTCTACTAATGTCTCAAATATAGAATGAACTAGAAATCAGTAGTAACTGCCTCGTCATCGATGTAAGATGGATCCAGCGCCGCTCCAGGTCCTCAGAGGGACGTAGCAAGATACAAGAAAATACTATGCCATATAAATTGTGATAATATAATAGAAAGAAAAGGGATGCACGCAATAGGGTGCCTACCAGTTCTACAGTGACAATGTAGTTAAGAACAGACCTTCAACGCATGGGTATCTGGCTCAGTAGCAGTAACTCAGGTATGGCCCCATTAGGATACCAGGGACCTCAAAGCATAACATTCCTCGAATGTCAGAGGCCCGCAGTATCAGTAATAGGAAAGTGCATAAGGACCCATACCTTAAGGAAACTATTCTCTCCAACCAATGCCTAGTAGGGTCACATCCATGACTCATGAACCACTAGTAACTGCTAAGTCTTCTAGCATACAATTCTATTGGCAGTTACTCCTATCCGTCGCATGTACCATACATATCGGTGGCCAGCCGTCTACGCGGATCGTGTCCTACATGTGACTCGCAACACGTGATAAGCAAGTGTCAAGGACGTACGAGATATTCCAATACCTCAATATCAATGGGTGGTCACTAGACTAAGTCAATACAAGAGAAATAAATAAAGCGAGTAAAACGACCGATAGAGTCACTTGTACCCAAGTGTGACTTGGATGCACAGTTTTATAATATCAAAAAAAGAACTGCTAAAAATAACAACTAAAAATAAGAATATAATAATCGCAGAGTAAAGCGGCAAGGTATCTTGCCTGCGGTGCGAGAAGGGCAAATCCAAGAGTAGCAAGTGTCAGCACCAAAATTCACAAATCACAGATGACTCCAGATGCTGTAACAAACATCAAAAATGATCTCGGTGAAGAAGGTATACCTAGGAAATGCCTGTCCAAAAGTCAAATTCTGGAACGGGGCAAAATCGTAACTTCGGGTCAAAACGATGTCCGCCGTTGGACTCGCTTTGCACCGAAACGTGTGCCAAAGTCTACGGTCTCTAAAGTCATCAAACTACATGTCTACAGTTTCAGTTTGAGGAGAGGAACTCAACGATATGTCCAGTTTTGGATTCCGATGAGCCGTGTACAAATTTGCCCGTTTGAGTGGGTCGCGGGCCCGCTAAAAAGGGGTTCCGATTTGACCTTCTCAGAATCAAACCAAACTTGGCATACAGGACCAGAATTTTGATTTGGACCTGTTGGCGCAAGTTTCGTCTCAATTCGATGACTGTACACGAAGTTATGGAAAAGTTTGCAAATCGCCGATACGGGATATCCCGACGGATACGCATTGATTCTGTCGCGCATATGCGACGAAATTGAGTTCCGTCAGTTCCCACACGTTAACGACGTCCATACGTGCCTTTTGATGCATATAGCATGCGACCACGTCGCCCGGTTTGTCGGGGCACACGCCATATCGGACAAAATTCAGAAAATTAATATAACTAAGCACAAGTTTTTCCTCAACTTCAACATCAATCTACTTTTTACATGCTAATCGAAACAATGATCCAGAAGATGCGTTGCGATCTCGATTATGTTGTCTTTTACTGTTTTCAATTAGTTCCTACATTACTTTACTGTACAGCAAGAAAATTGGCCGACAAGTTGTTGTTTTAAAACAGTTTTATAGTATTACAGAAAACAGATTTTTGTTCAACTTTGTCTCGATTTTTCGAGCAAGTTGATGGGTTGTTTTCAAAATCCACCTAGAGGATCTCGAAGAGAGTCAAGTCTACTTTCCAAAAAATCTTACGGATCAAAAATCGGTACTACGAGTAAAAAGTTACGTCGTAGGGAAGTAGGGTACCTTGAGGGGGAAAACTGCTCTGTGGGTGACGCGGGGCTGACTTTCGATGCTCCGTTCGTCGTGCACAAAGCTCCGTCGCTGGTGAAACGAATTCGTAGGCGAAGAGGGTATGATCAGGCTCAACTTTCGTTTTGGAAGTTTAGGGTTTTGAGGCTTGTGGAAAAAGTTACATTTATAACAAGAATTGCCGAAACCTAATTCTAATAGGTTTTATAATACAACTATTATATTCCTATCGGGTTGGTGGGGTTTTCTCCGCGCTAGCTTGCTGCCTACAACAGCAAGCATAATAGAGGGTAGGGCCTGCCCACCTATGTGGGTGGGTTGCTATATACTTTTTTTTTTCTTTTCTTTAACCACAAATCTCTATTTCCCCACCTAGGATGCCACAGTCTGGCCCGCCCCTTGCTGGGTGTGGCCGGGCTCCTTTGTTTTTTTTAAAACATTTACAATTATAACTATTTATTATATATATATATATATATATATATATATATATATATATATATACATCAAAGTATGAGTATATATATCTATATATATTTTAAGCTAGCAATAAATTCTCAAAAATTTACAAATAAAATTCCTAAAAATCCTATATTCTATTATATCCTTATTTATTAGAAATACGAACGTGCACACATATAATAATATATGTATATATGTACACATACATTAATTATACTACTACGCTAGTAGCAAATAAATCCATATCAAATGAAAGGCATAACAAAAATTAATTTAATTTATAAAAATCAATTATAAATTATGGGGGTTTACATCCTACCCAACTTAAAGAAAATTTTGTCCTCGAAATTAAACTAAGGTCGGGGGATCGAATGCAATGCAAGGAAATTGATAGCAATTTAAAAGATCAACTGCAAGACATACCTTCGTCTACGAACAAATGCGGTTAGCGGTTTCAGATGTCGTCCTCGCGCTCCCAAGTAGACTCCCCTGGCGAGTGATGCTTCCATGCCACGCGAACCAATAGAATAGATTGATTTCGCAACACCTTCACTCGACGATCGAGGATACCTACAGGTTGCTCTTCGTACGACAAACTCGATCCAACTGTGATCTCGGAGTGATCAAGCACATGATTGTTGTCCACCACGTACCTTCTCAACTGAGATACATAGAATAGTCATGCACTCCCTCTAGCGACGGTGGCAATGCCAATCTGTAGGCAACCTCTCCAACACGTTCCAAGACATCGAAAGGGCCGATGTACCTTGGACTCTACTTGCCACGTCTTCCGAATCGAATCGTGCCCCTAGTGGAGGATATCTTCAAGAACACATGGTCACCCTCATTGAACTCCAAGGGTCGACGACGACGATAATCTGCCCACTGCTTCTGACGTTCCTGCGCTGCACGCAGGTGGTCCTGAATTTTCTTTACTATCTCCACTGTGCTCAAGACCAACTCGGGACCCAATAGCTGTCGCTCTCCTATATCACTCCAACAAATCGGAGACCGACACTTCCTACCATACAATGCTTCAAACGGAGCCATCTGGATGCTCGCTTGATAGCTATTGTTGTAGAAAAACTCAACAAGATGGAGATGGTCCTCCCATGAACTGCCAAAATCAAGCATGCACGCTCTCAACATATCCTCTAGCGTCTGTATGGTACACTCTGACTGGCCGTCTGTCTGCGGATGGTATGATGTGCTAAACTTCAATCGAGTGCCCAAACTCTCTTGTATGCTCCCCCAAAAGTGTGAGGTAAATCTCGAGTCACGGTCCGACACAATACTAACAGGCATACCATGCAATCTCATAATCTGCTCCATATACATCTCTGCCAATACCTCTGTCGACTGGCCCACTCTAAAAGGTAAGAAATTGGCTGACTTCGTAAGTCTATCAATAATCACCCACACTACGTCACGTCCCCTAGGACTCCGAGGAAAAACCGTGACAAAATCCATAGTAATGTGCTCCCACTTCCACTCGGGAATGGGTAGCGGTTGTAATAATCCGACCGTCCTCTGGTGCTCCGCCTTCACTTGTTGACATACCAAGCACTTGGCAACGAAACGAGCTATCTTCTGCTTCTTTCCATGCCACCAATAATATTGTCGTAAGTCACGGTACATCTTGGTTCCTCCGGGATGAATAGAGTAAGTCGAACTGTGAGCCTCTGCCATCAGCTCCTGCCGTAGCTCTCCATTAGGAACATAAATGCGATCACCACATTGTAATGTCCTATCTGAGTGGATCCTTAAACTTGTCTGCTCTCCTGCTTCAGTCCTCTCTTTGAGTCAAAATCTAGCGTCATTGGACAATGCTGCCTTGATTCGCTCTACCAATGATGATTGCACTTGAAGGTTGGCTAATACGCCGTCTACTCCAGGCAATACTACCTCAATACCAAGCTGTTCCAAGTCTCTAATAAATTCCTTCTGCGTAGTCAGAAAGTGTGCCATGGGCTTACGGCTTAATGTGTCTGCCACGACATTAGCCTTGCCCGGATGATAATGAAGCTCGATCTCATAATCCTTCATCAACTCCAACCAACATCGCTGTCGCATATTCAACTCCTTTTGTGTGAACACGTACTTGAGGCTCTTATGATCAGTGTAGATATTAACCTTCTCGCCGTACAAGTAGTGTCTCCATAGCTTCAAAGCAAAGATAACCGCTGCGAGCTCTAGATCGTTGGTCGAATAATTTTTTTCGTGCACTCTCAACTGTCATGATGCATATGCTACTATACGCCCATGCTGCATCAATACACATCCTAATCCCTTCCCGGATGCGTCACTGTAGATCACAAATCCTTCCGGGCCCGATGGAAGTGTCAAGATCGGTGCTGTGGTCAATCGCTTCTTCAACTCATCAAATGCGGCTTGACACTCATCTGTCCATACAAACTCTTGATCCTTGCGAGTTAATCGAGTCATAGGCCCCGCTATTCGAGAGAAATCTTCCACGAACCATCGGTAGTAACCCGCAAGTCCGAGAAAACTTCTCACCTCAGAAGCTGATGTGGGAGCGGGCTATTATTTGACTGCTGTGATCTTCTCTGGGTCTACTGATATACTATCTCCCGTAATAATATGACCAAGAAATGATACCTCCTTGAGAAAGAAGTCACACTTGCTAAGCTTCACGAAAAATCGCTCATTCCTCAACGTTTCCAAAACTATCCGTAGATGCTGCTCATGCTCCTCTTGACTCTTGGAGTAAATCAAGATATCATCTATAAAAACTACTACAAATTTGTCCAAGTATTGGTGAAAGATCTTGTTCATCAAATTCATGAAGACTGCGGGTGCATTGGTCAAACCGAAGGGCATGACCAAGAACTCGTAATGTCCATACCTTGATCGAAAAGCCGTCTTTGCAATGTCTTCCTTCCGAACCTTCAATTGGTGGTAGCCCGATCGTAAGTCAATCTTGGAGAATACTTTTGCTCCACTCAGTTGATCGAATAGATCATCTATACGCGGCAAGGGATACTTGTTCTTTACCGTCACTGCATTCAATGCTCTGTAGTCAATGCACATATGCACTGTCCCGTCTTTCTTGGGCACAAAAAGAATGGGTGCTCCCCATGGTGACGTACTGGCACGAATAAATCCCTTATCTAATAAGTCATCAATCTGTGTCTTCATCTCTACCAACTCCTTGGGTGCCAGACGATAAACTCGAGATGAAATAGGCTCGGCTCCGGGAATAAACTCAATAGAAAACTCAATATCTCGGTCAGGTGGTAGTCCTGGTAATTCCTCATGGAATACATCCTCGAACTCGGTGATAATAGGGTGCTGAGGGGTTTCATGCATCATCATATGAGTCCCCGATGCAGGTGCCTCACAACTCTCTCCGTCTTCTTTGGTGAACTCAAACTCTACCGCATTCGGTGGTCTAAAGATAATACTGCTTCTATGGCAGTCTATGAGAGCGAAATGCTGGCTCAACCAGTCCATTCCAAGAACCACATCAAATGTCGACATAGGAAATACAAGAAGTCATGCCATCATCTCCCTACCACTTATCACTATAGGACAAAGTCTACAAATACCACTAACAGTTACAACTCCTCCTCCAGTGAGGACTCTAACATTCTTAGCTAAGGGTGTGATGGGAATGCTGTGTCTAGTGGCAAAACTAGTGGCTATGAATGAATGAGTGGCTCCAGTATCAAATAATGTAATAGCAGAAAAAGATGCAACTAAAACCATACCTTCTATAACCTCTGCCTCTGTCTCTATATCCTCAATAGCCAGTGAGAATAGTTTCCCATGATTCTGTCCGGGGCCCTGAGCTCTGGCCCTCTCGAACTGTGCTGACTGAGGTGGTAATGGCGGGCGAGGTGCTCATGTCGCTGGCTGAGGTGCTGGAAGTGTTGGAGCTAAGGACTGCTATTTCGGACAATCTTTCACCTTGTGCTGTCCTGACTCGCATCTCAAGCATGATCTAAGTCGAATTCGACAGTCCTTCAAGACGTGTCCCTGCTTCCCCCAAAGTTGCAGGTGGGCTTTTGATAAGGTGTGGACCTCTGCTGGAACTGTCTGGCCCTCCTAATAGGTCTACTCTGAGTAGCCCGAGCTGGTGTAACTGCTGGGGTATGGCGCCTCGATGTCTGCTGCTGCTCCTTGCGAAGAATCTCCTGAGCACGAGCTTCCTCCAAGACAGCTGAATGGGAGACTCGAGACTGGGTAGTCGTATAAGACTTGAGCTCTGGTGCAAGCCCTTGGTGAAATTTTCTTGCCTTCTCTAACTCTGTCAGAATCAATCCCGCACCAAATCGACTCAGGCGATTGAACTCTGAGTCATACTCATCAACTGTCATATTTTCTTGCTTCAGATGAAGGAACTGGTCGTAGAGACCATCTCTGACATGAATAGGGAAGAACCTCTCATAAAACGCATCATAGAACTGTTTCCAGGTGATCCCAGTGCCTAGTCGTCTCTCTTCCGCCTTCCACCAGTGGTGAGCATTGTCTTCTAACAGTATATCCACTGCTGTCATCCAATTTTGGACTGGCAACTGGGATTCCTTCAGTAGCTTCTCGGTACTAATAAGCAACTGTGATACCTCTAATGGCTTCTCCGTTCCTCTAAAAGGCTTAGGGTTCATATCTGTGAAATTTTTGATAGAGCCTTCATAAGGATGCAGAGCCGGTGCTGGTGCTGGAGGTAGAGGTCTAGCCATTGCTGCCATCATCGTCTGTCTCATTAGCTCAATCTGCTGCCACTGAGCCTGCATTATGGCGTATATAAACTGAGTAGTAGGGCTCCCATCAGTCGATGGTGGGGGCACTTGAGGTCCCGACTGTAGAGGAAACTGCTGAAAGAATGGCGGGGGTGGAGGTAGTGGTACATTCCCTCCCGGTGGCATGGTAGTAGTCTGTCCAGCCTGGCTGCCTGGAGGTGCAGCGATCTCTGGGTACTCCGTTGTCGGTGTCGTAGTAGGCTGCGACAGTCCTGGCTGGTATGGTGTCGCTGGAGTCATGGGATGATTTTATCCCTTCGGAGTAGCCTCTTCACCAGATGTGAGGGCCAAGGCAGAAGTGCGTCCGCTTCTTAAATGCATACTATTGGCACGAGGAAGATAAGTTGATATTAGGAAAGATTAGATATGAAGTAAATCGAATAATCAAGAAAGTTTCGATAAGTTTGGAAGTCAAGAGGTAGTAGTAGTTCTGGATGAGATATTCCTATTCCTATATGCAGGCTTGTTGGGCACAGTCATGTAACCCAACAATATTAATGTCGACCTGCATGGGCCACCACAAAAACATATAACGCCCCAGTCCCGAAATACGTAGGACTAAGTACGTGAACATGCCAGCTGCACATATACGAAGAATACTCTAATATATGGAATCCTCATATATGCACATAAGCTATAAATAAAATAATAACAGGCCAGAATAATATATCTAATCTCATCACAGCTCAACACAGAAGATAATAGAGTCCAAATAAATAAATAAGAGTATCCAAAGATAGCCGGGTGAACATACTCACTCCAAACAGGTATGAAAAATAGTCTCACAAGATCGGAGTCCAACCTCCGTAAAATAGAAAGAAATGAGATATAAAAATAATATCCACTAATGTCTCAAATATAGAATGAACTAGAAATCAGTAGTGACTGCATCGTCATCGATGTAAGATGGATCCAGCGCCGCTCCATACTCCTGCGGAAAGTCGTCTAATCCTGGAAAGATAACCAGGTCCTCAGAGGGACGTAGCAAGATACAAGAAAACACCATGCCATATAAACTGTGATAATATAATAGAAAGAATAGGGATGCATGTAATACGGTGCCTACCAGTTCTACAGTGACAATGCAGTTAAGAACAGACCTTCAACGCATGGGTATTTGGCTCAGTAGCAGTAACTTAGGTGTAGCCCCATCAGGATACCAGGGACCTCAAAGCATAACATTCCTCGAATGTCAGAGGCCAGCAGTATCAGTAATAGGAAAGTGTATAAGGACCCATACGTTAAGGAAACTGTTCTCCCCACCCAATTCCTAGTAGGGTCACATCCATGACTCATGAACCTCTAGTAACTGCCAAGTCTTCTAGTATGCAATTCTATTGGCAGTTACTACTATCCGTCGCACACACCATACGTATCGGTGGCCTCTGTCTACGCGAATACGTGTCCTACATATGACTTGCAACACGTGGTAAGCAAGTGTCAAGGCCGTACGAGATATTCCAATACCTCAATATCAATGGGTGGTCACTAGACTAAGTCAATGCAAGAGAAATAAATAAAGCGAGTAAAACGACCGATAGAGTCGCTTGCACCCAAGTGTGACTTGGACGCACAGTTTTATAATATCAAGAAAAGAACTGCTGAAAATAATAACTAAAAATAAGAATATAATAATCACAGAGTAAAGTGGCAAGGTATCTTGCCTGCGGTGCGAGAAGGGCAAATCCAAGAGTAGCAAGTGTCAGCACCAAAATTCACAAATCACAGATGACTCCAGACGCTAAAACAAACATCAAAAATGATCTCGGTGAAGAAGGTATACCTAGGAAACGCCTGTCCAAAAGTCAAATTCTGTAACAGGGGTAAAATCGTAATTTCGGGTCAAAACGATGTCTGTCATTGGACTCGCTTTGCACCGAAACGCGTGCCAAAGTCTACGGTCTCTAAAGTCATCAAACTACATGTCTACGATTTCAGTTTGAGGAGAGGAACTCAACGGTATGTCCAGATTTGGATTCCGATGAGCCGTGTACAAATTCGTCCGTTTGAGTGGGTCGCGGGCCCGCTAAAAAGGGGTTCCGATTTGACCTTCTCAGAATCGAACCAAACTTGGCATACAGGACCAGAATTTTGATTCGGACCTATTGGCACAAGTTTTGTCTCGATTCAACGACTGTATACGAAGTTATGGACAAGTTTGTAAATCGTCGATACGGGGTATCCCGACGGATACGCGTTGATTCCGTCGCGCATACGCGACGAAATTGAGTTCAGTTCCCACACGTCAGCGACGTCCATACGCGCCATTCGATGCACATAGCGCGCGACCACGTCGCCCGGTTTGTCGGGGCGTACGCCATATCGGACAAAATTCAGAAAATTAATATAACTAAGCACAGGTTTTTTCTCAACTTCAACATCAATCTACTTTTTACACGCTAATCTAAACGACGATCCAGAAGATGCGTTACGATCTTGGTTATGTTATCTTTTACTGTTTTTAATTAGTTCCTACATTACTTTACTGTACAACAAGAAAATTGGCCGACAAGTTGTTGTTTTAAAACAGTTTTATAGTATTACAGAAAACAGATTTTTGTTTAACTTCGTCTCAATTTTTCGAGCAAGTTGATGGGTTGTTTTCGAAATCCACCTGGAGGATCTCGAAGAGGGTCAAGTCTACTTTCCAGAAAATCATACGGATCAAAAATTGGTGCTACGAGTAAAAAGTTACGTCGTAGGGAAGTAGGATACCTTGAGTAGAAAAACTGCTCCGTGGGTGACGCGGGGCTGACTTCCGATGCTCCGTTCGTCGCGCACAAAGCTCCGTCGCTGGTGAAAAGAATTCGTAGGCGAAGAGGGTATGATCAGCCTCAACTTTCGTTTTGGAAGTTTAGGGTTTTGAGGCTTGTGGAAAAAGTTACATTTATAACAAGAATTGCCGAAACCTAATTCTAATAGGTTTTATAATACAACTATTATATTCCTATCGGGTTGGTGGGGTTTTCTCCGCGCTAGCTTGCTGCCTACAGTAGCAAGCATAATAGAGGGTGGGCCCCACCTACCTATGTGGGTGGGTTGCTATATACTTTTTTTTTTCTTTTCTTTAACCACAAATCTCTAATTCCCCACCTAGGATGCCACAGTCTGGCCCGCCCCTTGCTGAGTGTGCCCGGGCTCCTTTGTTTTTTTTTAAAAACATTTACAATTATAACTAT
This sequence comes from Iris pallida, assembly GCA_029216955.1. Taxonomy (NCBI): domain Eukaryota; kingdom Viridiplantae; phylum Streptophyta; class Magnoliopsida; order Asparagales; family Iridaceae; genus Iris; species Iris pallida. Next base: position 43,981,358 of record JANAVB010034417.1, on the reverse strand, counting down.
TTATTATATATATATATATATATATATATATATATATATATATATATATATATATATATATATACACACATCAAAGTATGATTATATATATCTATGTATATTTTAAGCTAGCAATAAATTCTCAAAAATTTACAAATAAAATTCCTAAAAATCCTATATTCTATTATATCCTTATTTATTAGAAATACGAACGTGCACACATATAATAATATATGTATATATGCACACATACATTAATTATACTACTACGCTAGTAGCAAATAAATCCATATCTAATGAAAGGCATAACAAAAATTAATTTAATTTATAAAAATCAATTATAAATTATGGGGGTTTATATTCTGTTATCTTGTGTTCAATTATATTTTGCAATGTGTCCACTACTGCTTTAATTTATGTAATTATGTTCCGCTGGATTATTGTCTATCTTGTCTAATTAGTCATTGTACAGGTCTTGGCCTTCTGCAAGCGCAACTTAGGCTAGCACGGCATCATGCCCATACAAGGACGAATGTTCCACAGAGTCCAAAGCGAGGACGGAAGGAATCTGCGGGATGGGGGCATGACAAAACGGTATCAGAGCAACACGATCCTTTTGCCAAATATTGATTTGGTTGAATTCGAAAATGTTCTCTTGATTGAAATTTCTTTGCCTACTAGATACCGAAAATGAGATGAATGTTCCACACAATAAGTCCGTAAATATTTTTATGATGTCGGTATATGTTTTATTGAATGATTGAGATATTTTATTGAACATGGGTTTTAATATGATTTGGATTGTGATTTTACGGATTGATGATGGCGAAGGATGAGGACTATCGCTGGTATGGATATCTTAAGTTTCGAGGACACAACTTTTCCTGGTGGGTAATTATGTAGTATCTCGCTCCACGAAGGCACTAGATAAACAGAGAAATCGGTGCTGGCTCGAGAGGAAGCCTTCACGAAAACGATTAATCTGGGTGAGTGGACGAAGACTTTTTTTTTTATTCTTTCATGCCAAATAAGAATCTATGTTTTTGAATGAATGCTTGGGTTAACAACAAGATGGTAATCATTAAGAATGCTAGTACATCGAATCAGTATGCATATAAGAGAATTTGCATGTTGCTATGCTAAAACAAGAAAAAAATGATTGCCTGCTAAAGTTAGTGAATGCTTACATGTTCTGAATTGGTATACTGTCAAGATTGATATGCTTAATCTGTACAAAATTGTTACCATGTTTCAAAAGGTAAAAGTTTGCCTATCTCCTAATTATGTTTTGAATGTTAGACATGTACAGACGAACTTGTGCATGTTATAATGGAAAAGAAATATGTAGGAGCTTCGGCTCTAAGATAATTATGTTGGAGCTTCGGCTCTGAGATAAATAAAAGAAAGAAGGCAGAGTCATACCTCTGTTGTTAAAAATAAATAAATAAATAGAATGTTAGCTTATCGATTAAATGTTGCCTCAAAGTGTTTATCTGATAGAGTTGCATTTATGCATTGGTCCTGGACAACTTGTCCACAAGAAAATTAGATCTCTCGGTAGTTTCTGGGGCATTGGGAACTGATCAGCCTAGGCGAGATTGTTTAGACTCCCTGGGGTAAATGAGACCTCGCATAGATGGGGTGTTGCTATCTATGTCCACTAGCGACGAGCTGAGCCAAAGAGTCACAGTGGCTAATCATGGGAAGACCCATGGACCATCATATAGATATGATGCTGGTTAGTGAAGAGCTGAACCCTGAGCCACAGCTGCTAGCATGTGTGTATATTAGTTTAGAGCTAAACCATTAGTCATAGCTGCTGGCATGCACATGTGTTATGAAAGAACTGAGCCTTGAGTCATAGCTCCTAATCTAGTGGTGCATGCATATATAAAGTTTGGATACGAGCTAACACTGCAGAGACGAACGGGGAGCACGATTAGATATATTATGTTTATGCTAATTCTTGTCTTATGCGGGGATAGACATTCGGCTATGGTAAGAACCACTGAAAAGTTCTATATTTTTTGCTTAAGTTTTCTGAATATGATTTGCTTAAAGAGAATAATCTGTTCCATAGAAATTCTATATCCCGTTAAAGGAAATGAAATGATATCATATTGGTAATTGACCCTACGAGTTGCTAGAACTAATTGACATATTATGGCCCATGAAACACGCTGCGTATTCCACATGAAAAGAGTTGTCATTGTGCAAGAATAAAACAGTCCCTTGAATGTTTGAAATAAAATGAAATAAACTGAACTGTGGCTTTTCAAAAGTGTTTTCAAAATATGTAATCTGACTCTGTACTGAATAAAATGAACATAGGTAAAAGTAGCAAGATCAATATCACAGAAATGTTTATCACTAAATTAATTAGTGATCGTTTCAGACAATATAGCCTTTATTCACATCACCAATACGTTAATGTACTGATCCACCACCAGTTTGCACGCAGGTGTAAGATGCACCGAGATGGATAGTCCGAAGCGATAGCCAGAGCCCCATCCTTGGGAGCCAGAAATCAGAAGACGATTATGCAAAGAAATGGGTTTTCTGTTCAAGAGACGGTTATCTGTTGCAAGAGTTGGTTTTGTATATAAAGGAATGTAATGTTTAGAACGAGATTATTTTAATCTGTAAAGTTTTTGAGAGATTGTAAGCTAAATATGGCATATATCCGAGAGATAATGAGAGCTTTGTAATCTGTTCCAAAGAATATAAATAAAGAGAATTTCTTTCTGTTACCTCGTGTTTAATTATAATCTGTAATGTGTCCGCTATTGCTTCGATTTATGCAATTATGTTCAGTTGCATTATTATCTATCTTGTCTAATTTTTTATTGTACAGGTCTTGGCCTTGTGCAAGCGCAACTTAGGCTTGTATGGCATCACGCCCAAGCGAGGATGAACGGTTCCACAGAGTCCAGCAAGGACGAAAGGACTCGGCGAGATCGGGGCATGATAAACCGAACAGGAGAGCAAAACACCAAGGACTAGCACTTGAGCTCAAGACTTATACCACCATGCAGTCTCGAGTCTCCCATGTAGCTTCCTTAGAAGAGGCTCGTAGCCAAGAGCTCCTTTACAAGGAGTTGCAACAGACACATAGACGCCCCACTTCAGCAGCTGCACCAGCTAGAGTGACCCAGGGCGGACCTATCCGAAGACCTACGGCACGGCTATAGTAGATAGGTATGCCCTTACAGAGGCCCAGTTGCAATTATTATAGGAAGCAAGGTCATGTTATGAAGCACTGCGGACTTCACCTTGGACTTTGTATTAGATGCGGATCATGATATCAAGTTGCCAGATATTGTCCTGAGCAGTCGACCCTAGTACATGTTCAACAGACCCTAAGGCCAACATCTCCAGCACTTCTAGCCCTCGAGTAGTTTTGCGGTGTCGAGGCATATGGCACCAACAACAAGAGCACCTCCCCAACCATCACCTCCTCAGACAGTAAAGTTTGACAAGGCCACAGCTCAGGACTCTAGTTAGAAGTACGGACATGCTTTCTCATTAGTTGTAGTGGATGTAGAAGAAAAAATGGAAGTCATAGCAGGTATAGTTTTAGTTGCTATATTTTTTGCTATTATATTATTTGACACGGAGCCACACACTCATTTATAGCCACTAGTTTTACAACTAGACACTACCACTACACTATTGTCTAAGAACATTAGAATTCTTACTAGAGGAGGAATAGTAACTATAAGCAGTATTTGTAGACTTTGTCCTATAGTAATTTGTGGTAGGAAGATGAAAGTACAATTGTTGGTTTTTCCCATGCCAAACTTCGATGCGGTTCTTAGGATGGACTAGTTGAGTCAGTATTATGATTCCTTTGACTGTTATAGAGGCAGTATTGTATTTAGATCACCAAACGAGCCTGAGTTCGAGTTTGTTAAAGGATCGAAAGAAAGAAGTGACCCACCTACATTAGGAACTCACATGGAGATAAAAGAAATCTCTCATCTTCCTATCATCACTAAGTTCCAAGATGTATTCCTAAAAGAATTGCTGGGATTGCTACCCGACATGGACATTTGAGTTTGTTATTTAGCTTATTCTAAGAGCAAACCTATCTCGTCCCGAGTATACTGGTTAGCACCAAAGGAGTCAGTGAAAATGAAGACCTAGATAGACGAAATGCTAGAGAAGGGCTTTATCCATGCTAGTGAATCGCCATAAGGAGCTTCCATCTTGTTCATGCCAAAGAAGGATAGTATGGTGTGCTTGTGCATCGATTACAGAGATTTGGACACGGTGACAGTGAAGAACAAGTATCCTTCACCGCGCATTGATGATTTATTCAATCAATTGACTAGAGCCAAATTGTCTTCCAAAATCGACTTGCGATCGGGTTATCATCAGCTGAAGATTCGGAAGGAAGATATTCGGAAGCTTGCATTTTGATCGAGATATTGACACTATGAGTTTTTAGTCATGCCATTAGGTTTAACCAATGCTCCAACCGTCTTCATGAATAATATCTTCCATCGGTACTTGGACTAATTCGTGGTTGTCTTTATAGACAATATCTTGATATACTCGAAGATCCACGAAGAGCATGAGCATCATTTGTAGATAGTCTTGGAAACTTTGAGGAAGGACCAACTTTATGCAAGCCTAGAAAATATGACTTGTTTCTTGAGAAGGTTTCATTCCTTGGACATGTTGTCACAGGAGATGGTATATCGCTAGATCTGGAGAAAATCTCAGCAGTTAAGACATGGACCGTTCCCACCTTATCCTTCGAGGTGCGAAGTTTCTTTGGACTTGCGAGTTATTACTGAAGGTTTGTGGAAGATTTCTCATGGATAGCTGGACCTATGACTCGATTGACTTGCAAAAACCAACAGTTCATTAGACGGGTGAGTGTCAAGCAGTTTTGATGAATTGAAGAAGCGCTTGACTACTGCACCCATCTTGGTCATTCCATCAGGGCCAAGAGGATTCGTAAGTTATATCGTTGTATTCGGAAAGGGATTGTGATGTGTCATGATAAAACATAGCTGAGTAGTAGTGTATGCATCGAGGCAGTTTATAATGCATGAGAAGAATTCTCCAACCCATGATCAAGAGCTCGTAGAAGTCATCTTCGCTCTAAAACTTTGGAGGTAGTACTTGTATGGCGAGAAGGTAGATATCTATACCGATCATAAAAGTCTCAAGTATGTTTCACACAAAAGGGCTGAACATTACGCAGCATCGATGGTTGGAGCTGATGAAGGACTACGAAATCAAGATGCACTACCATCCAGGTAAGGCTAACATAGTAGCAGATGCGTTAAGTCGTAAGCCAATATCATATTTCTTGACTACCCGAAAGAAGATATTGGAAGATTTGCAGAAGCTTGTGATAGATGTTGTATTGCCCGGAGTTGATAGTGTACTTGCCAATCTTCAAGTGCAATCATCGCTAGTAGTGATAATCAAGGCAACATTACAGACATATGCAAGATTCTGAAAACTTAGAGAGAGGTCGAAAGCAGAAGAGAAGACTGGATTAAGGTTCATCCTGATGGGACATTAATATATGGAGATCATCTATATTTTCTAAACGGAGGGCTTCATCTAGAATTGATGGCGGAAGCACATTGTACACCCCGAAAGAACCAAGATATACTGGTATTTGCTGTAATACTATTGGTGGCATCGGATGAAGCGAGAGATAGCTCATTTCGTGGCCAAGTGTTTGGTGTGTCAACAAGTAAAGGCAGAGCACCGGAGATCAGCTAGATTGTTGTAGCCGCTATCCATTCCTAAGTGGAAGTAGGAGCACATCATCATGGATTTCATTACTGGATTTCCTTGGATTCCTAGTAGACGAGACATAGTATGGATGATCGTTGATAGGCTTACCAAGTTAGCCCATTTCTTACCCTTTAGAGTGGGCCAGTCCACAGGAGTCTTAGCCGACATATACATGAAGCAAATAGTGAAGCTGGACGGTGTCCTAGTTAGCATCGTGTCAGACCGAGATTCAAGATTTATATCTCATTTCTGGAGAAGCATACAAGAAAGCTTTGATACTTGTCTGATGTTTAGTATGACTTATAATCTTCAGACTGACGGGCAGTCAGAGCATACTATTCAAACGCTAGAAGATATGTTGAGAGCGTGTATGCTTGACTTTAGAGTTTTTCTAAAAATAGCTATCAAGCGAGCATTTAGATAGCTCCATTTGAAGCATTGTATGGTAGGAAGTATCGGTCTCTTGTTTGGAGTAATGCAAGAGAGCGGCATAATTTTGGTCCAAAATTGGTCGTAAACACAATGAGAAGGTGAAGAAGATTCAAGGCCTCCTGCAAGCAGCACAGGACAGACAGAAGCAGTGGGCAGACCTCCACCGTCGTCCCTTGGTGTTTAGGAAAGGTGACCATGTTTTCTTGAATATATCACCTACTAGAAGTACGATTCGATTCAGAGGACGTAGCAAGTTCAGTCCAAGATCCATCGGTCGTTTCGATGTCTTGGAGCGAGTTGGAGAGTTTGCCTACAGGTTGGCATTGCCACCATTACTAAAGCGAGTGCATGACATTTTCTATGTGTCTCAGCTTAAACCAATTTGTGGAAGATAGAGTTATGTGCGCGATCACTACGAACAACGGTTGGACCGAGCTTGTTATCAAGAGCATTTAGTAGGGGTTCTTGATCGTCAAGTGAAGGTTTCTAGGAAATCAGTCTATTCCCTTTGGTTCGTGCATGGCATAGCATCACTCGCCATGGGGGTCCACCTGGGAGTGTGTAGATGACATCCGCAATCGCTTTCCCCATTTGTTTGAAAATCAAGGTATGATTTTTATATTTTTCAAATTCACTTCCTCTCCATTGCATCGTATAGCATTCATCATACTTTAGTTTTAATTTCGAGGTCGAAATTTTTATAAGTTGGGTAGGATGTAAACCCCCATATTTTTCAGAAATTTTATTTAATGTAATTTAGAGTATTTTCTTATTAATTAAATGGATTGTTATTAAATATAATTTAGTTAATGATTTTATTAGTATTATAGGTAGTAGGTATTAGCTACTTTATATATATATATATATAAAATT
>JANAVB010034417.1:43950279-43974298 GCA_029216955.1 Iris pallida | reverse complement strand
GGACAAGAATCCATGGGATTCAGAATATGAGCAAGATATCAAGGATGAATACTGATTGAGACATCTATTCGGTAAACCCTCACATATCTTGATTTACAAGACCTGCATGGGCCACCACTTAAACCATGTCACGCCCCAGAACCATAATACTGGAGAGCAGGGGCAGACATAGCCAGCTACGTATATGAAATGGAATCCATCTCGCTATACGGTCACGGCTGTATTGATACATGAGGGTTTATCTACAAGCCAACAGTCTCTTAAGGTCATGAACAAGCCTAGTGTCTCAATCACAAGCAAGTAAGTAAAAGTCACAAGATGTATGATCATTAAATATACAATAGTAAGGCGTCCCAAACATTACATATTCAGTTGATCATAAGCTAGTCGTTACAAAATATCAGGACTAGCAAGAGTTTAGTCATACATGATCAACCCTAGGATCTGTTAATCATGTTACAGCCCGTAGGCAGACAGTAAGTAAGTGCAATCGAGCTAAACAGGTGCTCGTCGGCTAAACGCCTCAAAAGAATATTTTTACAAGGGAGTGGGAGAGCCAAAATATAACCCACTCGTTGCCAAGGTTCCGTCTAGTGGCCACCATCTGGCTGGAAGGTCGGTAGATCCTCTGGAGCTGCTCCGAAATCTGGCCTCACAAAACCAGCTGGGTCAGACCCCAGAAAGAGCAAGTGCCACAAAGGAAGCTTCACTTAAGAACTAAAACCAGCAATCAGCACAAGATATAAATAAAAGTAAGAACTGGAATTAAAGAAAATACACCAGGATGATATACGACGAGATAACCATGGAACTATTCAGATAACCAGGTTACAACCCGTAAACCAAACAAGGACCGGGGTTGTAACCCTTCGTCTGAACAGAACTTGGAATTCTCACCATTTATCGGTAAAATAAATACAAGCATTCTGGTCATTCAATAATCTGGAACAGGATCAGGGCAAGACTAGACTGGTTAGACTCCATCCAATCACTTCACGGCCAAGCAAGAATTACGGCTCGATACTTTAACTAACTAGGGTTATCACAAGCCTAATTACTAACAAGATGCAGTAAGATTATTCCACAGCCACAAGCCCTGCAGACCATCCAGGTTACCCGGGTTAAAAGATTAGAGTTGAATTCAGGTGGGTACATCGTCCAGGAAACGAATGTACCCTTAGGTAGCTTGAAGGGTGCAACACATGACAGTGTGCTGGAAATGTGCCCTACTCGACGGCAGGCTACAGATCCCAAGGCGTGCCCAGGTAACGGGATTGCCTGTAGCTGGAAAATCTCGTCATGACTAATGTATTAATCTAGTTATTAGCCTTAGTCCATTTTAGTAGGTACTCCTGACCGTGGTACTCAGGAGTCCCATCCTAGACATGATGCAAGACAGGACTGGTTTATTTATACAAACACAATCGCCCACGGTGTCCAGATTATTATACAGGTCATGTCATGTCAAGTAGCCGTCGTAACAGCTTATCAAGATATAGCATGTCAGGTTATCAGGTCAAGTGTACTAGTCAGGAGTGCGCCACGACGGGCCACTATCAGGTCTGTCAGGTTACTCATGTCAGGAGTGTACCACTACGGGTCACTATCGTGTCATGCTCAATTATCAATTCCAAACGTATTACATAAATTCGTGATTATCAAGTTCATGACAAAAGGCGTAAGGATATAAAATGGGCGTAAAATATCTAATAAAATATCAATATACAGGGCTATAGAAGAGCCAAGCTTAAGGAAAATAAAACCAGATCTGACACGCTGACATAAGACCAAGTCAGCCAAAGGCCATACGCTCAGTGCAAAAGTCATACGCTTAGTGCAAGCCACGCTCAGGTCAGGCGTATGCAAGTCATACGCTTCCAAAAGGCAGCGTATGTACTCCATACGACTCCTCGTCAAGCAAGCGAGCGTATGCGAGTCATACGCTCCAAAAGGCAGCGTATGGGGTCCATACGACTCCTTGTCAAACAAACAAGCGTATGCGAGTCATACGCTTCCAAAAGGCAGCGTATGGGGTCCATACGACTCCTTGTCAAGCAAGCGAGCGTATGCGAGTCATACGCTCCTAAAAGGCAGCGTATGGGGTCCATACGACTCCTTGTCAAGCAAGCGAGCGTATGCGAGTCATACGCTCCCAAAAGGCAGCGTATGGGGACTGCGCTGCGCTAAAGAGCGCGCGCAACTCAGTGGCACAAGCTAAAAAGCTCGTGCACTGCTCACCGTCTTCTCCAAAAGCAAGAACTCCATGGATTGAACCCAAAGCTTCAAAAGTCCATAACTTGGTCAAAATAAGTCTAAATCTAACTTTTCAAAGGTCAAAATTGGGTAGGATAAAATTCTCTACAATATGGAACCATCAAACCTTGAAAACAAGAAGTTTGATAGATCAAAACCACCAAAATCCAAAATAACTAATTCCTAGATCTACAAAATTAAAGCCTCAAAATAGAAAATGACAAGTTCTAATGTGTCTTAGAAACATGAGGAGAAGCTAATGGAACAATAAATGAGCTCTCTTGTGAAAGCAAGTTGCACTTGCCTAGACCTCTCTCTTCTTTCTTTGGTAGGTGAAGGGAGTAAATGAGGAAGAAGAAGATGAATAATGAAGAGAGAGAATGAAGAGGGCTAATAAATACAAATGGTGGTGGTAGGTAGGGGTTCACCTTGGGTTCATCATGAACCCAATCAAAACCAAGCCAAGCCGAACCAACCAACCCGAACCAGGAATAAACCAAGCCAAGCCATGAAGAAAACTAAACAAGAATCATGCAATACAAGAATAAATACGTACACGTATTCCAGAAATACGTAATACGAACCACAGGCATTACAACTCTACCCACCTAGGACAAGATCACTGGACTACGGTAAAGCATATTCTGAAGTACATGATAAGAACTAAAGATTATATACTGGTTTACCAGACATATAGTTTAGTGTCCTTGGGTATACAGACTCAGATTTTTAGTCAGATAGGGATGCCAAAAAATCTAACTCAGGTTATGTATTTACCTTCGAAGGTAGAGACATAGTATAGTGGAGCATTAAGAAAATATATTGCTGATTCCACCGTGGAAGCTGAGTATGTGGCAGCATCTAAGGCAGCCAAAGAAGCAGTTTGGTTCAGAAACTTTCTATTGGACTTGGATGTGGTACCTAGTTTGCCTAAGACTATTATACTTTATTGTGATTGTAGTGGTGCAGTTGCAAACTCGAAGGAACCACAAGCCCATAGGGCAGGTTAACATATTGAGCGCAAGTACCACCTAATACGAGATATCGTAAAAAGAAGATGTTGTTGTAACCCAGATAACATCAACAGACAACCTAGCTGATCCCTTTACAAAAAGCTTATTGGCTAAGGCTTTTAATAGTCATGTTGAGGGAATGAGAGTCAGATGCATGGCTGCATGGCGTTATGTATAAGTGGAGATTTGTAACAGTATACTAAAAAGTAATGCTTTGAGTATAAGTAGGAGATTGTTAGGGTTGTATACTAAAAGCATCACTTTTATATTAACTATATTTTCCTATAATTTTTCAATGAGAATCAGATGGGCAAATGTTGGCATTTTATATTTGTTATATGTTAATGCAAGTGTCTGATATTCTACATTGTAGATAATATGGTGTGTGGTGACACACAAAAGATCATATTATCAGTCCCTTGTAGAATATATAAATGGTTCACAACATAGATGAATTTGGGCAAACCATTGGTAAGGTTGTAGTATAATCTGGCATTAGTCTATCTTGACTGTAGGTTTATACTAGTACACTTTATGTGTATTAAACAAGGCAACTTGAGGTTGTTCTCTTTGTACTGACTACATAAGACAAATACCTCAGTTATTATGGATACTTGTACTCTTAATCCAGATATAATAACATACATGTATATGTAGTGTGTATTACTTTGATTTATAAAAGAGTTAGATTCATAATGAGTCAATAACCTCTATAAATTGGGTAATGGCATTATATGTATGATGGGCTGTTTATTATAAAAGGAATCCATGTCCCAATGTATCGGGTTGATGATGTCCCATTAAGAAACTCATAACGATTGTCATGTAAACCCTGCAGGTAGATTATATCTGACATGACAAATAAAGTCGAATGGTACTACTTAAGGATAAAAGAAGTCGATCAACGTAGTTGTCAGTAACTTATTTTGATTGTCGAACATTCGATATCTTAACATGGAGAGATAAACAAGCATATAATAAGAAGGAGCCCATAAACATAATTTAGGATTAGAAGGTAGTGCAACAGTAGCTCTTTAGTGGACCGAACTATTGTTAACAGGCCTGGGTTATGTATTCAGACTGAATACGGGATACCTAGACCCGTTAGTAGACCTAAACCTAATTTCTTCTCACGGTTCCTGTCATAGCCTGTATATACTCTTTATTCTCTGGCCGTCATATGTATCCTATGGAGAGCATCTTTCTCTAACACGTTCATCACGAGAGGAGAGAAATGGAGGACAACCAAGGAAAGAAAAGGTTGGAAGTTTGTCGCCCACACGACGTCCAATCCGAGGAAAGAATACGTGCAGAAGATCTTTGGATTGTTGTCTGCTCGAGGTTGTTGGAAACTGTCGTCTTCTTCTCATTGCAGGTATAATTCGTTAACCCAAATTTTTGACTATGAAGGGTTAAAACACGTTTTTGTATCTGTTAACTTTATATCGATTAATATGCACACCAATCCATGGTCTTGGGAATCCTCAATTCCATCAGTTGTCTGTGTCCAATAGCGACAAGCTGAACAAAAGAGTTACAGCTGCTAATCATGGTAATAGACCCATGGACCATCATGAAGATAGGATGCTGGTTAATAAAGAGCCGAACCATGAGTCACAGCTGCTAGCATGTGTGTATATCAGTGCAAAGCTGAACCTTGAGTCACAATTACTGGTATGTGCATGTGCTAGTGAAGAAATGAGCCTTGAGTCACAGCTGGTAGTCTGGTAGTGCATACATATGTAAAGTTTGGTTACGAGCTAACATTGTAGAGATGAACATGGAACAAGATTGGATATATTATGTTATGGTAATTATGGTAATCCTCGTCTTGTGCAGGGATGGACCGTCGGCTATGATAAGAATCACTGAAAATGTGATACATTTTCGCTTATGTTTTCTGAATATGATTTACTTAAAAAAATAATCTGTTGCATAGAAATACTCCCGTTAAAGGAAATAAATTATATCGTGCTGGTAATTGACCCTAAGAGATGCTTGAACTAATTGACACGTTATGGTCCATGAAACACGATGTGTCGTCTACATGAAAAGAGTTGTCATCGTGCAAGAACAGAATAGTCGCTTGAATGCTTGAAATGAAATAAACTGTGGCTTTTTGACAATATTTTCGAAAGATGTAATTTGACTCTGTACTGCATGAAATAAGCATAGATAAACGTAGCAAGATCAATATCACAGAAATATTTTATCACTAAATGAATTAGTAATCATTTCAGATGATGTAGCCTTTGTTCACATCACAAGTACATTAATGTACTGACCCACAACCAGTTTGCATACAGGTGCAAGATGCATCGAGATGGATAGTCCGAAGCGATAGCCAAAGCCTCATCCTTGGGTGCCAGAAATTTGAAGTAGATTATGCAAAGAAATGGGTTTTCTGTCCAAGAGATGGTTATAAGTTGCATGTGTTAGTTTTGTATATAAAGGGATATAATGTATCGAATGAGACCATTATAATATATAAATTTTTGAGAGATTATAAGCCAAACATGGCATGTATCAGAGAGATAATGAGATCTTTGTAATCGGTTCCAAAGAATATCTACAAAGAGAAATTATTTCTATTACTTTGTGGTCAGTTATATTGTGCAATTCATCCGCTATTGCTTCAATTTTTGCAATTATGTTCTGCTACATTTGTCTAATTTGTCATTGTGCAGGTCTTGGCCTTGTGCAAGCGTAACATAGACTTGTACGATATTACATCCAAGCGAGGACGAACGGTTTCATAGAGTCCAAAGTAAGGACGAAAGGACTCTGCGGGATGGGGGCGTGACAAAATGGTATAAGAGAAACACTATCCTTTGGCCAATTGTTTATTCGATTGAATTCGATGATGTTCTCTTGATCAAATTTCTTTGCCTACTTGATACCGAAAATTTGATAAACATTCCATACAATAAGTCCGTAAATTTTTTTATGATGCCGACATATGTTTTATTGATTGATTGAGATATGTTATTGAACATGAGTTTTGATATGATCTAGACCGTAATTTTACTGATGAAGGAAAAGGATATCGTAAGTTTTTCCTTAAATTTTGAGGATGAAATTTTTTCTCGATGGGTAATTATGTAGTGCCCCGCTCCGCAATGGCACTAGATGAACAGAAAAATTGGTGTTGACTTGAGAGGGAGCCTTCACAAAGACGATTAATCTGGGTGAGTGGATGAAGACTCATTTTCTGATTCTTTCACGGTTAATAAAAATTTGTGTTTTTTTGAATGAATGCTTGGGTTAATAACAAGATGGTAATCATTGAGAATGGTAGTACATCGAATCAATATGCTTATAAGAGAATTTGCATGTTGCTATGCTAAAAAAAGAAAACAAATGATTGCCTGCTAAAGTTAGTGAATGCTTACATGTTCCGAATTAGTATACTATCAAGATTGATAAGCTTAATCTGTAAAAAAATTACCATGTTTCCAAAGATAAAAGTTTGCATGTCTCTTAATTGTGTTCTGAATGTTAGACATGTACAAACGGATTTGTACATGTTGCAATGGAAAAGAAATATGTAGGAGCTTCGGCTCTAAGATAATTATGTAGGAGCTTCGGCTCTGAGATAAATAAAAGAGAGAATATAGAGTTATATCTCTATTTTTAAAAAGAAATAGAGAAAAGATGGAATGTTGGCTTATCGATGAAATGTTGTCTCAAAGAGTTTATCTGATAGAGTTGCATTCATGCATTTGTCCTGGACAACTTGTGCACAAGAAAATTAGATCTCTCGACGGTTTCTGGGGCAATTGGAACCGATCGGCCTAGGAGAGATTGTCTAGACACCCTGGAGTAAATAAGACCTCGCGTACATGGTGTATTGTTATCTGTGTCTACTAGCGACGAGCTGAACCAAAGAGTCATATTAGCTAATCATGGAAATAGGCCCATAGATCATCATGTAGATAGGATACTAGTTATTGAAGAGCTGAATCCTGAGCAACAACTGCTAGAATGTGTATCAGTACAGAGCAGAACCTTGAGTCACAGTTGCTAGTATACACATGTATTAGCGAAGAGCTGAGCCTTGAGTCACAGCTGCTAATCTGTTAGTGCATACATATGTAAAGTTTGGTTACGAGCTAACACTGCAGAGATGAACATGGAACAAGATTGGATATATTATGTTAATGCTAATCCTTGTCTTGTACAGGAATATATCGTCGGCTACGGTATGAATCACAGTTAAAGTGATACATTTGTTGCTTAAGTTTTCTAAATATGATTTGCTTAAAGAGAATAATCTGTTGCATAGAAATACTATGTCCCGTTAAAGGAAATAAAAGGATGTCGTATTGGTAATTGACCCTAAGAGATGCTAGAACTAATTGACATGTTATGGCCCATGAAACACGCTGTGCATTCCACATGAAAAGAGTTATCACCGTGCAAGAACAGAATAGTCCCTTGAATGTTTAAAATGAAATGAAATGAACTATGGCTTTTTAAAAGTGTTTTCAAAGGATGTAATCTGACTATGTACTACATAAAATGAACATAGGTAAAAGTAGAAAGATCAACATCACAATAATGTTTTATCACTAAATGAATTAGTGACCGTTTTAGACGATATAGCCTTTGTTCACATCACTAGTACGTTAACGTATTGACCCACCACCAGTTTGCCTGCAGGTGTAAGATGCATCGAGATGGATAGTCCGAAGCGATAGCCCGAGCCTCATCCTTGTGAGCCAAAAATCAGAAGTAGATTATGCAAATAAATGGGTTTCTGTCCTATAGACGGTCATCTGTTGCAAGGGTTGGTTTTATATATAAAGGGATGTAATGCATGGAACATGATCATTTTAATATGTTAAGTTTCTGAGAGATTGTAAGCCAAACATGGCATATATCAGAGAAATAATGGGGGCTTTGTATCTGTTCCAAAGAATATCAATAAAGAGAAATTATTTTGTGTAACGCCCCAGTCCCTAAATACGTAGGACCAAGTACGTAAACATGCCAGCTGCACATATACGAAGAATACTTCAATATATGGAATCCTCATATCTGCACATAAGCTATAAATAAAAATAACAGGCCAGAATAACATATCTAATCTCATCACAGCTCAACAGAAGATAATAGAGTCCAAATAAATAAATAAGAGTATCCAAAGATAGCCAGGTGAACATACTCACTCCAAACAGCTATGAAAAATAGTCTCACAAGATCGGAGTCCAACCTCCGCAAAATAGAAAGAAATGCGATGTAAAAATAATGTCTACTAATGTCTCAAATATAGAATGAACTAGAAATCAGTAGTAACTGCCTCGTCATCGATGTAAGATGGATCCAGCGCCGCTCCAGGTCCTCAGAGGGACGTAGCAAGATACAAGAAAATACCATGCCATATAAATTGTGATAATATAATAGAAAGAAAAGGGATGCACGCAATAGGGTGCCTACCAGTTCTACAGTGACAATGTAGTTAAGAACAGACCTTCAACGCATGGGTATCTGGCTCAGTAGCAGTAACTCAGGTATGGCCCCATCAGGATACCAGGGACCTCAAAGCATAACATTCCTCGAATGTCAGAGGCCCACAGTATCAGTAATAGGAAAGTGCATAAGGACCCATACCTTAAGGAAACTATTCTCCCCAACCAATGCCTAGTAGGGTCACATCCATGACTCATGAACCACTAGTAACTGCTAAGTCTTCTAGCATACAATTCTATTGGCAGTTACTCCTATCCGTCGCATGTACCATACATATCGGTGGCCAGCCGTCTACGCGGATCGTGTCCTACATGTGACTCGCAACACGTGATAAGCAAGTGTCAAGGACGTACGAGATATTCCAATACCTCAATATCAATGGGTGGTCACTAGACTAAGTTAATACAAGAGAAATAAATAAAGCGAGTAAAACGACCGATAGAGTCACTTGTACCCAAGTGTGACTTGGATGCACAGTTTTATAATATCAAAAAAAGAACTGCTGAAAATAACAACTAAAAATAAGAATATAATAATTGCAGAGTAAAGCGGCAAGGTATCTTGCCTGCGGTGCGAGAAGGGCAAATCCAAGAGTAGCAAGTGTCAGCACCAAAATTCACAAATTACAGATGACTCCAGATGCTGTAACAAACATCAAAAATGATCTCGGTGAAGAAGGTATACCTAGGAAATGCCTGTCCAAAAGTCAAATTCTGGAACGGGGCAAAATCGTAACTTCGGGTCAAAACGATGTCCGCCGTTGGACTCGCTTTGCACCGAAACGTGTGCCAAAGTCTACGGTCTCTAAAGTCATCAAACTACATGTCTACAGTTTCAGTTTGAGGAGAGGAACTCAACGGTATGTCCAGTTTTGGATTCCGATGAGCCGTGTACAAATTTGCCCGTTTGAGTGGGTCGCGGGCCCGCTAAAAAGGGGTTCCGATTTGACCTTCTCAGAATCAAACCAAACTTGGCATACAGGACCAGAATTTTGATTCGGACCTGTTGGCGCAAGTTTCGTCTCAATTCGATGACTGTACACGAAGTTATGGAAAAGTTTACAAATTGCCGATACGGGATATCCCGACGGATACGCATTGATTCTGTCGCGCATATGCGACGAAACTGAGTTCCGTCAGTTCCCACACGTTAACGACGTCCATACGCGCCTTTTGATGCATATAGCACGCGACCACGTCGCCCGGTTTGTCGGGGCACACGCCATATCGGACAAAATTCAGAAAATTAATATAACTAAGCACAAGTTTTTCCTCAACTTCAACATCAATCTACTTTTTACATGCTAATCGAAACAATGATCCAGAAGATGCATTGCGATCTCGATTATGTTGTCTTTTACTGTTTTCAATTAGTTCCTACATTACTTTACTGTACAGCAAGAAAATTGGCCGACAAGTTGTTGTTTTAAAACAGTTTTATAGTATTACAGAAAACAGATTTTTGTTCAACTTTGTCTCGATTTTTCGAGCAAGTTGATGGGTTGTTTTCAAAATCCACCTAGAGGATCTCGAAGAGAGTCAAGTCTACTTTCCAAAAAATCTTACGGATCAAAATCGGTACTACGAGTAAAAAGTTACGTCGTAGGGAAGTAGGGTACCTTGAGGGGGAAAACTGCTCTGTGGGTGACGCGGGGCTGACTTCGATGCTCCGTTCGTCGTGCACAAAGCTCCGTCGCTGGTGAAACGAATTCGTAGGCGAAGAGGGTATGATCAGGCTCAACTTTCGTTTTGGAAGTTTAGGGTTTTGAGGCTTGTGGAAAAAGTTACATTTATAACAAGAATTGCCGAAACCTAATTCTAATAGGTTTTATAATACAACTATTATATTCCTATCGGGTTGGTGGGGTTTTCTCCGCGCTAGCTTGCTGC
The DNA here is from genome assembly GCA_029216955.1 of Iris pallida. NCBI lineage: Eukaryota > Viridiplantae > Streptophyta > Magnoliopsida > Asparagales > Iridaceae > Iris > Iris pallida. The sequence goes on along the minus strand of JANAVB010034417.1, from coordinate 43,963,671 downwards.
CTACAACAGCAAGCATAATAGAGGGTAGGGCCTGCCCACCTATGTGGGTGGGTTGCTATATACTTTTTTTTTCTTTTCTTTAACCACAAATCTCTATTTCCCCACCTAGGATGCCACAGTCTGGCCCGCCCCTTGCTGGGTGTGGCCGGGCTCCTTTGTTTTTTTTAAAACATTTACAATTATAACTATTTTATTATATATATATATATACATCAAAGTATGAGTATATATATCTATATATATTTTAAGCTAGCAATAAATTCTCAAAAATTTACAAATAAAATTCCTAAAAATCCTATATTCTATTATATCCTTATTTATTAGAAATACGAACGTGCACACATATAATAATATATGTATATATGTACACATACATTAATTATACTACTACGCTAGTAGCAAATAAATCCACATCAAATGAAAGGCATAACAAAAATTAATTTAATTTATAAAAATCAATTATAAATTATGGGGGTTTACATCCTACCCAACTTAAAGAAAATTTTGTCCTCGAAATTAAACTAAGGTCGGGGGATCGAATGCAATGCAAGGAAATTGATAGCAATTTAAAAGATCAACTGCAAGACATACCTTCGTCTACGAACAAATGCGGTTAGCGGTTTCAGATGTCGTCCTCGCGCTCCCAAGTAGACTCCCCTGGCGAGTGATGCTTCCATGCCACGCGAACCAATAGAATAGATTGATTCCGCAACACCTTCACTCGGCGATCGAGGATACCTACAGGTTGCTCTTCGTACGACAAACTCGATCCAACTGTGATCTCGGAGTGATCAAGCACATGATTGTTGTCCACCACGTACCTTCTCAACTGAGATACATAGAATAGTCATGCACTCCCTCTAGCGACGGTGGCAATGCCAATCTGTAGGCAACCTCTCCAACACGTTCCAAGACATCGAAAGGGCCGATGTACCTTGGACTCTACTTGCCACGTCTTCCGAATCGAATCGTGCCCCTAGTGGAGGATATCTTCAAGAACACATGGTCACCCTCATTGAACTCCAAGGGTCGACGACGACGATAATCTGCCCACTGCTTCTGACGTTCCTGCGCTGCACGCAGGTGGTCCTGAATTTTCTTTACTATCTCCACTCTGCTCAAGACCAACTCGGGACCCAATAGCTGTCGCTCTCCTATATCACTCCAACAAACGGAGACCGACACTTCCTACCATACAATGCTTCAAAAGCCCATCTGGATGCTCGCTTGATAGCTATTGTTGTAGAAAAACTCAACAAGATGGAGATGGTCCTCCCATGAACTGCCAAAATCAAGCATGCACGCTCTCAACATATCCTCTAGCGTCTGTATGGTACACTCTGACTGGCCGTCTGTCTGCGGATGGTATGATGTGCTAAACTTCAATCGAGTGCCCAAACTCTCTTGCATGCTCCCCCAAAAGTGTGAGGTAAATCTCGAGTCACGGTCCGACACAATACTAACAGGCATACCATGCAATCTCATAATCTGCTCCATATACATCTCTGCCAATACCTCTGTCGACTGGCCCACTCTAAAAGGTAAGAAATTGGCTGACTTCGTAAGTCTATCAATAATCACCCACACTACGTCACGTCCCCTAGGACTCCGAGGAAAAACCGTGACAAAATCCATAGTAATGTGCTCCCACTACTCCACTCGGGAATGGGTAGCGGTTGTAATAATCCGACCGTCCTCTGGTGCTCCGCCTTCACTTGTTGACATACCAAGCACTTGGCAACGAAACGAGCTATCTCTTGCTTCTTTCCATGCCACCAATAATATTGTCGTAAGTCACGGTACATCTTGGTTCCTCTGGGATGAATAGAGTAAGTCGAACTGTGAGCCTCTGCCATCAGCTCCTGCCGTAGCTCTCCATTAGGAACATAAATGCGATCACCACATTGCAATGTCCCATCTGAGTGGATCCTTAAACTTGTCTGCTCTCCTGCTTCAGTCCTCTCTTTGAGTCAAATCTAGCGTCATTGGACAATGCTGCCTTGATTCGCTCTACCAATGATGATTGCACTTGAAGGTTGGCTAATACGCCGTCTACTCCAGGCAATACTACCTCAATACCAAGCTGTTCCAAGTCTCTAATAAATTCCTTCTGCGTAGTCAGAAAGTGTGCCATGGGCTTACGGCTTAATGTGTCTGCCACGACATTAGCCTTGCCCGGATGATAATGAAGCTCGATCTCATAATCCTTCATCAACTCCAACCAACATCGCTGTCGCATATTCAACTCCTTTTGTGTGAACACGTACTTGAGGCTCTTATGATCAGTGTAGATATTAACCTTCTCGCCGTACAAGTAGTGTCTCCATAGCTTCAAAGCAAAGATAACCGCTGCGAGCTCTAGATCGTTGGTCGAATAATTTTTTTCGTGCACTCTCAACTGTCATGATGCATATGCTACTATACGCCCATGCTGCATCAATACACATCCTAATCCCTTCCCGGATGCGTCACTGTAGATCACAATCATCCTCCGGGCCCGATGGAAGTGTCAAGATCGGTGCTGTGGTCAATCGCTTCTTCAACTCATCAAATGCGGCTTGACACTCGTCTGTCCATACAAACTCTGATCCTTGCGAGTTAATCGAGTCATAGGCCCCGCTATTCGAGAGAAATCTTCCACGAACCATCGGTAGTAACCCGCAAGTCCGAGAAAACTTCTCACCTCAGAAGCTGATGTGGGAGCGGGCTATTATTTGACTGCTGTGATCTTCTCTGGGTCTACTGATATACCATCTCCCGTAATAATATGACCAAGAAATGATACCTCCTTGAGAAAGAAGTCACACTTGCTAAGCTTCACGAAAAATCGCTCATTCCTCAACGTTTCCAAAACTATCCGTAGATGCTGCTCATGCTCCTCTTGACTCTTGGAGTAAATCAAGATATCATCTATAAAAACTACTACAAATTTGTCCAAGTATTGGTGAAAGATCTTGTTCATCAAATTCATGAAGACTGCGGGTGCATTGGTCAAACCGAAGGACATGACCAAGAACTCGTAATGTCCATACCTTGATCGAAAAGCCGTCTTTGCAATGTCTTCCTTCCGAACCTTCAATTGGTGGTAGCCCGATCGTAAGTCAATCTTGGAGAATACTTTTGCTCCACTCAGTTGATCGAATAGATCATCTATACGCGGCAAGGGATACTTGTTCTTTACCGTCACTGCATTCAATGCTCTGTAGTCAATGCACATATGCACTGTCCCGTCTTTCTTGGGCACAAAAAGAACGGGTGCTCCCCATGGTGACGTACTGGCACGAATAAATCCCTTATCTAATAAGTCATCAATCTGCGTCTTCATCTCTACCAACTCCTTGGGTGCCAGACGATAAACTCGAGATGAAATAGGCTCGGCTCCGGGAATAAACTCAATAGAAAACTCAATATCTCGGTCAGGTGGTAGTCCTGGTAATTCCTCATGGAATACATCCTTGAACCGGTGATAATAGGGTGCTGAGGGGTTTCATGCATCATCATATGAGTCCCCGATGCAGGTGCCTCACAACTCTCTCCGTCTTCTTTGGTGAACTCAAACTCTACCGCATTCGGTGGTCTAAAGATAATACTGCTTCTATGGCAGTCTATGAGAGCGAAATGCTCGCTCAACCAGTCCATTCCAAGAACCACATCAAATGTCGACATAGGAAATACAAGAAGTCATGCCATCATCTCCCTACCACTTATCACTATAGGACAAAGTCTACAAATACCACTAACAGTTACAACTCCTCCTCCAGTGAGGACTCTAACATTCTTAGCTAAGGGTGTGATGGAATGCTGTGTCTAGTGGCAAAACTAGTGGCTATGAATGAATGAGTGGCTCCAGTATCAAATAATGTAATAGCAGAAAAAGATGCAACTAAAACCATACCTTCTATAACCTCTGCCTCTGTCTCTATATCCTCAATAGCCAGTGAGAATAGTTTCCCATGATTCTGTCCGGGGCCCTGAGCTCTGGCCCTCTCGAACTGTGCTGACTGAGGTGGTAATGGCGGGCGAGGTGCTCATGCCGCTGGCTGAGGTGCTGGAAGTGTTGGGCTAAGGACTGCTATTCCGGACAATCTTTCACCTTGTGCTGTCCTGACTCGCATCTCAAGCATGATCTAAGTCGAATTCGACAGTCCTTCAAGACGTGTCCCTGCTTCCCCCAAAGTTGCAGGTGGGCTTTTGATAAGGTGTGGACCTCTGCTGGAACTGTCTGGCCCTCCTAATAGGTCTACTCTGAGTAGCCCGAGCTGGTGTAACTGCTGGGGTATGGCGCCTCGATGTCTGCTGCTGCTCCTTGCGAAGAATCTCCTGAGCACGAGCTTCCTCCAAGACAGCTGAATGGGAGACTCGAGACTGGGTAGTCGTATAAGACTTGAGCTCTGGTGCAAGCCCTTGGTGAAATTTTCTTGCCTTCTCTAACTCTGTCAGAATCAATCCCGCACCAAATCGACTCAGGCGATTGAACTCTGAGTCATACTCATCAACTGTCATATTTTCTTGCTTCAGATGAAGGAACTGGTCGTAGAGACCATCTCTGACATGAATAGGGAAGAACCTCTCATAAAACGCATCATAGAACTGTTTCCAGGTGATCCCAGTGCCTAGTCGTCTCTCTTCCGCCTTCCACCAGTGGTGAGCATTGTCTTCTAACAGTATATCCACTGCTGTCATCCAATTTTGGGCTGGCAACTGGGATTCCTTCAGTAGCTTCTCGGTACTAATAAGCAACTGTGACACCTCTAATGGCTTCTCCGTTCCTCTAAAAGGCTTAGGGTTCATATCTGTGAAATTTTTGATAGAGCCTTCATAAGGATGCAGAGCCGGTGCTGGTGCTGGAGGTAGAGGTCTAGCCATTGCTGCCATCATCGTCTGTCTCATCATCAGCTCAATCTGCTGCCACTGAGCCTGCATTATGGCGTATATAAACTGAGTAGTAGGGCTCCCATCAGTCGATGGTGGGGGCATCTGAGGTCCCGACTGTGGAGGAAACTGCTGAAAAATGGCGGGGGTGGAGGTAGTGGTACATTCCCTCCCGGTGGCATGGTAGTAGTCTGTCCAGCCTGGCTGCCTGGAGGTGCAGCGATCTCTGGGTACTCCGTTGTCGGTGTCGTAGTAGGCTGCGACAGTCCTGGCTGGTATGGTGTCGCTGGAGTCATGGGATGATTTTATCCCTTCTGAGTAGCCTCTTCACCAGATGTGAGGGCCAAGGCAGAAGTGCGTCCGCTTCTTAAATGCATACTATTGGCACGAGGAAGATAAGTTGATATTAGGAAAGATTAGATATGAAGTAAATCGAATAATCAAGAAAGTTTCGATAAGTTTGGAAGTCAAGAGGTAGTAGTAGTTCTGGATGAGATATTCCTATTCCTATATGCAGGCTTGTTGGGCACAGTCATGTAACCCAACAATATTAATGTCGACCTGCATGGGCCACCACAAAAACATATAACGCCCAGTCCCGAAATACGTAGGACTAAGTACGTGAACATGCCAGCTGCACATATACGAAGAATACTCTAATATATGGAATCCTCATATATGCACATAAGCTATAAATAAAATAATAACAGGCCAGAATAACATATCTAATCTCATCACAGCTCAACACAGAAGATAATAGAGTCCAAATAAATAAATAAGAGTATCCAAAGATAGCGGGTGAACATACTCACTCCAAACAGGTATGAAAAATAGTCTCACAAGATCGGAGTCCAACCTCCGTAAAATAGAAAGAAATGAGATATAAAAATAATATCCACTAATGTCTCAAATATAGAATGAACTAGAAATCAGTAGTGACTGCATCGTCATCGATGTAAGATGGATCCAGCGCCGCTCCATACTCCTGCGGAAAGTCGTCTAATCCTGGAAAGATAACCAGGTCCTCAGAGGGACGTAGCAAGATACAAGAAAACACCATGCCATATAAACTGTGATAATATAATAGAAAGAATAGGGATGCATGTAATACGGTGCCTACCAGTTCTACAGTGACAATGCAGTTAAGAACAGACCTTCAACGCATGGGTATTTGGCTCAGTAGCAGTAACTTAGGTGTAGCCCCATCAGATACCAGGGACCTCAAAGCATAACATTCCTCGAATGTCAGAGGCCAGCAGTATCAGTAATAGGAAAGTGTATAAGGACCCATACGTTAAGGAAACTGTTCTCCCCATCCAATTCCTAGTAGGGTCACATCCATGACTCATGAACCTCTAGTAACTGCCAAGTCTTCTAGCATGCAATTCTATTGGCAGTTACTACTATCCGTCGCACACACCATACGTATCGGTGGCCTCTGTCTACGCGAATACGTGTCCTACATATGACTTGCAACACGTGGTAAGCAAGTGTCAAGGCCGTACGAGATATTCCAATACCTCAATATCAATGGGTGGTCACTAGACTAAGTCAATGCAAGAGAAATAAATAAAGCGAGTAAAACGACCGATAGAGTCGCTTGCACCCAAGTGTGACTTGGACGCACAGTTTTATAATATCAAGAAAAGAACTGCTGAAAATAACAACTAAAAATAAGAATATAATAATCACAGAGTAAAGTGGCAAGGTATCTTGCCTGCGGTGCGAGAAGGGCAAATCCAAGAGTAGCAAGTGTCAGCACCAAAATTCACAAATCACAGATGACTCCAGACGCTAAAACAAACATCAAAAATGATCTCGGTGAAGAAGGTATACCTAGGAAACGCCTGTCCAAAAGTCAAATTCTGTAACAGGGGTAAAATCGTAATTTTGGGTCAAAACGATGTCTGTCGTTGGACTCGCTTTGCACCGAAACGCGTGCCAAAGTCTACGGTCTCTAAAGTATCAAACTACATGTCTACGATTTCAGTTTGAGGAGAGGAACTCAACGGTATGTCCAGATTTGGATTCCGATGAGCCGTGTACAAATTCGTCCGTTTGAGTGGGTCGCGGGCCCGCTAAAAAGGGGTTCCGATTTGACCTTCTCAGAATCGAACCAAACTTGGCATACAGGACCAGAATTTTGATTCGGACCTATTGGCACAAGTTTTGTCTTGATTCAACGACTGTATACGAAGTTATGGACAAGTTTGTAAATCGTCGATACGGGGTATCCCGACGGATACGCGTTGATTCCGTCGCGCATACGCGACGAAATTGAGTTCAGTTCCCACACATCAGCGACGTCCATACGCGCCATTCGATGCACATAGCGCGCGACCACGTCGCCCGGTTTGTCGGGGCGTACGCCATATCGGACAAAATTCAGAAAATTAATATAACTAAGCACAGGTTTTTTCTCAACTTCAACATCAATCTACTTTTTACACGCTAATCTAAACGACGATCCAGAAGATGCGTTACGATCTTGGTTATGTTATCTTTTACTGTTTTTAATTAGTTCCTACATTACTTTACTGTACAACAAGAAAATTGGCCGACAAGTTGTTGTTTTAAAACAGTTTTATAGTATTACAGAAAACAGATTTTTGTTTAACTTCGTCTCAATTTTTCGAGCAAGTTGATGGGTTGTTTTCGAAATCCACCTGGAGGATCTCGAAGAGGGTCAAGTCTACTTTCCAGAAAATCATACGGATCAAAAATCGGTGCTACGAGTAAAAAGTTACGTCGTAGGGAAGTAGGATACCTTGAGTGGAAAAACTGCTCCGTGGGTGACGCGGGGCTGACTTCCGATGCTCCGTTCGTCGCGCACAAAGCTCCGTCGCTGGTGAAAAGAATTCGTAGGCGAAGAGGGTATGATCAGCCTCAACTTTCGTTTTGGAAGTTTAGGGTTTTGAGGCTTGTGGAAAAAGTTACATTTATAAAAGAATTGCCGAAACCTAATTCTAATAGGTTTTATAATACAACTATTATATTCCTATCGGGTTGGTGGGGTTTTCTCCGCGCTAGCTTGCTGCCTATAGTAGCAAGCATAATAGAGGGTGGGCCCCACCTACCTATGTGGGTGGGTTGCTATATACTTTTTTTTTCTTTTCTTTAACCACAAATCTCTAATTCCCCACCTAGGATGCCACAGTCTGGCCCGCCCCTTGCTGGTGTGCCCGGGCTCCTTTGTTTTTTTTAAAAACATTTACAATTATAACTATTTATTATATATATATATATATATATATAATATATATATATATATATATATATATATATATATACACATCAAAGTATGATTATATATATCTATATATATTTTAAGCTAGCAATAAATTCTCAAAAATTTACAAATAAAATTCCTAAAAATCCTATATTCTATTATATCCTTATTTATTAGAAATACGAACATGCACACATATAATAATATATGTATATATGCACACATACATTAATTATACTACTACGCTAGTAGCAAATAAATCCATATCTAATGAAAGGCATAACAAAAATTAATTTAATTTATAAAAATCAATTATAAATTATGGGGGTTTACATTCTGTTATCTTGTGTTCAATTATATTTTGCAATGTGTCCACTACTGCTTTAATTTATGTAATTATGTTCCGCTGGATTATTGTCTATCTTGTCTAATTAGTCATTGTACAGGTCTTGGCCTTCTGCAAGCGCAACTTAGGCTAGCACGGCATCATGCCCATACAAGGACGAATGTTCCACAGAGTCCAAAGCGAGGACGGAAGGAATCTGCGGGATGGGGGCATGACAAAACGGTATCAGAGCAACACGATCCTTTTGCCAAATATTGATTTGGTTGAATTCGAAAATGTTCTCTTGATTGAAATTTCTTTGCCTACTAGATACCGAAAATGAGATGAATGTTCCACACAATAAGTCCGTAAATATTTTTATGATGTCGGTATATGTTTTATTGAATGATTGAGATATTTTATTGAACATGGGTTTTAATATGATTTGGATTGTGATTTTACGGATTGATGATGGCGAAGGATGAGGACTATCGCTGGTATGGATATCTTAAGTTTCGAGGACACAACTTTTCCTGGTGGGTAATTATGTAGTATCTCGCTCCACGAAGGCACTAGATAAACAGAGAAATCGGTGCTGGCTCGAGAGGAAGCCTTCACGAAAACGATTAATCTGGGTGAGTGGACGAAGACTTTTTTTTATTCTTTCATGCCAAATAAGAATCTATGTTTTTGAATGAATGCTTGGGTTAACAACAAGATGGTAATCATTAAGAATGCTAGTACATCGAATCAGTATGCATATAAGAGAATTTGCATGTTGCTATGCTAAAACAAGAAAAAAATGATTGCCTTCTAAAGTTAGTGAATGCTTACATGTTCTGAATTGGTATACTGTCAAGATTGATATGCTTAATCTGTACAAAATTGTTACCATGTTTCAAAGGTAAAAGTTTGCCTATCTCCTAATTATGTTTTGAATGTTAGACATGTACAGACGAACTTGTGCATGTTATAATGGAAAAGAAATATGTAGGAGCTTCGGCTCTAAGATAATTATGTTGGAGCTTCGGCTCTGAGATAAATAAAAGAAAGAAGGCAGAGTCATACCTCTGTTGTTAAAAATAAATAAATAAATAGAATGTTAGCTTATCGATTAAATGTTGCCTCAAAGTGTTTATCTGATAGAGTTGCATTTATGCATTGGTCCTGGACAACTTGTCCACAAGAAAATTAGATCTCTCGGTAGTTTCTGGGGCATTGGGAACTGATCAGCCTAGGCGAGATTGTTTAGACTCCCTGGGGTAAATGAGACCTCGCATAGATGGGGTGTTGCTATCTATGTCCACTAGCGACGAGCTGAGCCAAAGAGTCACAGTGGCTAATCATGGGAAGACCCATGGACCATCATATAGATATGATGCTGGTTAGTGAAGAGCTGAACCCTGAGCCACAGCTGCTAGCATGTGTGTATATTAGTTTAGAGCTAAACCATTAGTCATAGCTGCTGGCATGCACATGTGTTATGAAAGAACTGAGCCTTGAGTCATAGCTCCTAATCTAGTGGTGCATGCATATGTAAAGTTTGGATACGAGCTAACACTGCAGAGACGAACGGGGAGCACGATTAGATATATTATGTTTATGCTAATTCTTGTCTTATGCGGGGATAGACATTCGGCTATGGTAAGAACCACTGAAAAGTTCTACATTTTTTGCTTAAGTTTTCTGAATATGATTTGCTTAAAGAGAATAATCTATTCCATAGAAATTCTATATCCCGTTAAAGGAAATGAAATGATATCATATTGGTAATTGACCCTACGAGTTGCTAGAACTAATTGACATATTATGGCCCATGAAACACGCTGCGTATTCCACATGAAAAGAGTTGTCATTGTGCAAGAATAAAACAGTCCCTTGAATGTTTGAAATAAAATGAAATAAACTGAACTGTGGCTTTTCAAAAGTGTTTTCAAATATGTAATCTGACTCTGTACTGAATAAAATGAACATAGGTAAAAGTAGCAAGATCAATATCACATAAATGTTTATCACTAAATTAATTAGTGATCGTTTCAGACAATATAGCCTTTATTCACATCACCAATACGTTAATGTACTGATCCACCACCAGTTTGCACGCAGGTGTAAGATGCACCGAGATGGATAGTCCGAAGCGATAGCCAGAGCCCCATCCTTGGGAGCCAGAAATCAGAAGACGATTATGCAAAGAAATGGGTTTTCTGTTCAAGAGACGGTTATCTGTTGCAAGAGTTGGTTTTGTATATAAAGGAATGTAATGTTTAGAACGAGATTATTTTAATCTGTAAAGTTTTTGAGAGATTGTAAGCTAAATATGGCATATATCCGAGAGATAATGAGAGCTTTGTAATCTGTTCCAAAGAATATAAATAAAGAGAATTTCTTTCTGTTACCTCGTGTTTAATTATAATCTGTAATGTGTCCGCTATTGCTTCGATTTATGCAATTATGTTCAGTTGCATTATTATCTATCTGTCTAATTTTTTATTGTACAGGTCTTGGCCTTGTGCAAGCGCAACTTAGGCTTGTATGGCATCACGCCCAAGCGAGGATGAACGGTTCCACAGAGTCCAGCAAGGACGAAAGGACTCGGCGAGATCGGGGCATGACAAACCGAACAGGAGAGCAAAACACCAAGGACTAGCACTTGAGCTCAAGACTTATACCACCATGCAGTCTCGAGTCTCCCATGTAGCTTCCTTAGAAGAGGCTCGTAGCCAAGAGCTCCTTTACAAGGAGTTGCAACAGACACATAGACGCCCCACTTCAGCAGCTGCACCAGCTAGAGTGACCCAGGGCGGACCTATCCGAAGACCTACGGCACGGCTATAGTAGATAGGTATGCCCTTACAGAGGCCCAGTTGCAATTATTATGGAAGCAAGGTCATGTTATGAAGCACTGCGGACTTCACCTTGGACTTTGTATTAGATGCGGATCATGATATCAAGTTGCCAGATATTGTCCTGAGCAGTCGACCCTAGTACATGTTCAACAGACCCTAAGGCCAACATCTCCAGCACTTCTAGCCCTCGAGTAGTTTTGCGGTGTCGAGGCATATGGCACCAACAACAAGAGCACCTCCCCAACCATCACCTCCTCAGACAGTAAAGTTTGACAAGGCCACAGCTCAGGACTCTAGTTAGAAGTACGGACAGCTTCTCATTAGTTGTAGTGGATGTAGAAGAAAAATGGAAGTCATAGCAGGTATAGTTTTAGTTGCTATATTTTTTGCTATTATATTATTTGACACGGAGCCACACACTCATTTATAGCCACTAGTTTTACAACTAGACACTACCACTACACTATTGTCTAAGAACATTAGAATTCTTACTAGAGGAGGAATAGTAACTATAAGCAGTATTTGTAGACTTTGTCCTATAGTAATTTGTGGTAGGAAGATGAAAGTACAATTGTTGGTTTTTCCCATGCCAAACTTCGATGCGGTTCTTAGGATGGACTAGTTGAGTCAGTATTATGATTCCTTTGACTGTTATAGAGGCAGTATTGTATTTAGATCACCAAACGAGCCTGAGTTCGAGTTTGTTAAAGGATCGAAAGAAAGAAGTGACCCACCTACATTAGGAACTCACATGGAGATAAAAGAAATCTCTCATCTTCCTATCATCACTAAGTTCCAAGATGTATTCCTAAAAGAATTGCTGGGATTGCTACCCGACATGGACATTTGAGTTTGTTATTTAGCTTATTCTAAGAGCAACCTATCTCGTCCCGAGTATACTGGTTAGCACCAAAGGAGTCAGTGAAAATGAAGACCTAGATAGACGAAATGCTAGAGAAGGGCTTTCCATGCTAGTGAATCGCCATAAGGAGCTTCCATCTTGTTCATGCCAAAGAAGGATAGTGGTGTGCTTGTGCATCGATTACAGAGATTTGGACACGGTGACAGTGAAGAACAAGTATCCTTCACCGCGCATTGATGATTTATTCAATCAGTTGACTAGAGCCAAATTGTCTTCCAAAATCGACTTGCGATCGGGTTATCATCAGCTGAAGATTCGGAAGGAAGATATTCGGAAGCTTGCATTTTGATCGAGATATTGACACTATGAGTTTTTAGTCATGCCATTAGGTTTAACCAATGCTCCAACCGTCTTCATGAATAATATCTTCCATCGGTACTTGGACTAATTCGTGGTTGTCTTTATAGACAATATCTTGATATACTCGAAGATCCACGAAGAGCATGAGCATCATTTGTAGATAGTCTTGGAAACTTTGAGGAAGGACCAACTTTATGCAAGCTAGAAAATATGACTTGTTTCTTGAGAAGGTTTCATTCCTTGGACATGTTGTCACAGGAGATGGTATATCGCTAGATCTGGAGAAAATCTCAGCAGTTAAGACATGGACCGTTCCCACCTTATCCTTCGAGGTGCGAAGTTTCTTTGGACTTGCGAGTTATTACTGAAGGTTTGTGGAAGATTTCTCATGGATAGCTGGACCTATGACTCGATTGACTTGCAAAAACCAACAGTTCATTAGACGGGTGAGTGTCAAGCAGTTTTGATGAATTGAAGAAGCGCTTGACTACTGCACCCATCTTGGTCATTCCATCAGGGCCAAGAGGATTCGTAAGTTATATCGTTGTATTCGGAAAGGGATTGTGATGTGTCATGATAAAACATAGCTGAGTAGTAGTGTATGCATCGAGGCAGTTTATAATGCATGAGAAGAATTCTCCAACCCATGATCAAGAGCTGTAGAAGTCATCTTCGCTCTAAAACTTTGGAGGTAGTACTTGTATGGCGAGAAGGTAGATATCTATACCGATCATAAAAGTCTCAAGTATGTTTCACACAAAAGGGCTGAACATTACGCAGCATCGATGGTTGGAGCTGATGAAGGACTACGAAATCGATGCACTACCATCCAGGTAAGGCTAACATAGTAGCAGATGCGTTAAGTCGTAAGCCAATATCATATTTCTTGACTACCCGA